>CAHIKZ030002225.1:0-290000 GCA_903632075.3 Acanthosepion pharaonis | reverse complement strand
GCTACATGAGAAACAATGCATTAATGAAATATTTACAAATAAATAGTGCATAATTTTACAAATACCTGCTTAGATAGAAATCACTCTTCCTTTTGATGTAATTATTTTTCTTATTGCAGTTGTATCATTCAAAATATTTATTCAATTGTATCAAAAATAGCTGCCATATTAGTGTTGATTTTCATTTAAAAACTGTCAAAGTTTTATTTACAGATTCTGACACTAAAAACAGTAGAAAAATCCAACTTCTGTTGGGAATATACCAAGTGGGAATCTCGATCACTGAGATACTGATGTGAAGTCAAAGTTTAGTCCTAGTCTGTCGCTAAGCTTGTCTTCATGTCACGTTATTCTCAGTGATGAGTTATATAGGCTTTCTCTGGCGCTTATGCAAATTAGGCATATTAATTTGCCAGTGTCACTACAGATACACAACCAGTATACTCGCACTGACAACTGTTTTCAGTCACTGCTAGTTTCAAATTTAGTACCCAAAAATTAATATTTGCTAACATGTAGCAGTGATCAAACTTTGATTTTTTTGGGAACGATTGACCCTCAGCCAGAACTTTCTAGTGTTTAAAAGTTACAGTGGAGATGGATGTCTGATTGAAGAACGATCAAATTGAATAATATGGTTGGGATTAACGTTTGTTGCTAGGACATGACCAGCCACTTGGTTGGATTGGGCCATTTCAACCTCCTGTCTAGCCTAAGTAAGGGCCAAAGTGGCGTGTTGCAATTCACATGATCATTTTGACGTGGGTCATGGAATGTTCAACCACCAGGATCTTGTCCTCAGGCATCACAGACTGACACCCCCCCCACCACCACCACCACAGCAAACAGGTGACCTCATTGAGGGACTTCTACCACAAGCAGAGTTGTAGTCAGCATATTCAAAATCCCCACTAACAGTGCCAGATGTAGTTTAATGTCTTACCCAGGACAAAGAATCCCATTAATGAGTCTCCAGAATTCACAGGAACCAAGACTTGCATTGTCAATTCTAGCTTAGACTAACTGATTCTCCAGATCTTTTTTGCAGCAGTTGCAGGCAGTTCTGAATTTGGAATGAGCCTCACTACATCATTTACAATAATAAAGATGGAAGTAATAGTAAACTATAGTCACAGCCCATTCAGGTATGTACCAAGGGTAACTATTTAACCTAACCCTAAACGCTCCTTGAAAAGGATAAAACTCAATATTGGAAAAGTTTCACTGAAATATGAAGGAGCCTATTCTTGATGCTCTAATTTTCAAGAAAGATGTTCAATCATCTTTCTTTTTAAAACTTTAAATTTAATTTTTCCATGTAAAATAGAATTAATGAATTAATGCTGATATAGAAAAATTATATAAGAGAAAATATTTGTTATTCATGAATATGAAAAAATTCATATTGTCAACACCGGAAACAATAGTTTAAGCCGAAAATTAGCATTGATGTATTTACATATTTAGTCATTATTATTCTAATTCACAGCTTTTAAACATTTCAGCCACAAGAGTATAATACCCAATAAATAGTGAATATAAATAAAAGAGTTTAACTTTTGCTTCGCAGGCGTCACTCATTTCAGTTCTTCCCGCTCTTTAAAAAAAAAAAAAAATCATAATCCAAGGTAAACAACTCTTCATTTTTTACAAATGGAAGAGTTGTTTCCCTTGGCATAAGAAACGCCGGATTAACATTTGTGGCATGCAAATTTGTATAGATTGGTATCTTTTTCTCTCTCTCTCTCTCTCTCTCTCTCTCTATCTCTCACGCACACACACACACAAATAAACAAAATAAAAAACTCATTTTAAATAATTTACATGGTTTTCTTTTAAATTAAATTTTGATTTTATTTCCGCAAAAAATAATTGAAATTAGTTTTTACACATTTTGGTATGGTTCATTATACCTACATTAGAGACAAAAAAAAGTAAAAGAAAAAAATGAATTTAAAATCTCTTAAAAATCAAATATTTATCCAAATAATTAATCCTGAAATTTACTATTTATCTGAAATTTGTAAAAAATAATACTTTCCCCTGTAAATATAGTGAAAATGATGGTTATTTAGACATGATAGGCTGTGAGCAGTTCTTAACAACATTAGTCTTCTACTGTCAACCCCACATAAAGCTGTAGTTGTTTTTGTCCTTTGTACTTTAATCTAGAAACTGGTATTAATTTACTTTTTTAAACATAAATATCTTTAACTGCATGTAACAAAATTGCTGTAAATTGTACTCACCAAGAAATTTTACGTGGAGGGAGAAAGCGATGGAATTCCAACGGTTGTGTGGCAGTCAGTCAAGATAAGAAACAGAGAAGCCGCTTCTTTTTGTTGACCAGTTTTTATGTTTGGTGTTTTAGTAGATCCTGTCTGATTGGATGGATGAGAATACAAAACATTTAATTGACACCTTTTGGAAAGCTATAAAGGAAATCCTTTTCACCCTCCAAATAGTTTTGTTAGTTCTATTAGTATGTTACTACATTATACAGTTATGATATTAGATACTGTTACTAAGGACAGATGTTTCATGTAAGCAATGATAGAATTCATTGGAATCTCAAACTTTTATTACCCGGGGACTCTGTAAAGTGCTGCTATAGCAGGCAAGATTTCTATCATTTTCCTCCTTTCACGTCGACTTTAGGATACAACATTTCTGACTTGCCTAGCTGTCCAAGTTTTCCCTCCCCCAAACCATTCAAATAAAAAATCTGACAATAGTTTAT
Source organism: Acanthosepion pharaonis (assembly GCA_903632075.3). NCBI lineage: Eukaryota > Metazoa > Mollusca > Cephalopoda > Sepiida > Sepiidae > Acanthosepion > Acanthosepion pharaonis. The sequence goes on along the minus strand of CAHIKZ030002225.1, from coordinate 287,260 downwards.
AAAACTTAAAATTTATTTAATTTTTTTTTTACTCCTATTGCAGTATAAAAAATAGTTGATATGAAAATAAAATCTAAATCCAGTTCATATTTGAAAATGGCATTAAACTATACCTATTTTTGATTCTTCATTAATTAAAACATCTTGTTATGAACTGGATTAATTTCAGATTTTTACTAAAAATTACAAGTAATTTTATAAAATAAATGTTGATTATAAATTTTTTTCTGTTATAAAATATTGTTTTATTAAATTATCCAAGTACCAGCTCTTAACAGAAATCTTTTTTTGAATAGTCTTAGATTTATTTTCAGTATGTTCATGATAAATTGGAAGCAGTGGGTTTTGTTTTCATTATTAAAAGTGTACACAAATTTTGGTGATACCTAATGTAAGTTCAAATTTTCAAAAAATAAGTTTTGGTTGGAATTTTTCATGATTCTGAACAATACTTTTATGATATATGAATTGACTAGAAGCAGTTTTTAAAATGGATGCGTGTAATTTCCTCATCTGGAGAAAATTTAAGGATTGTTTCTTGGTGCTTGTAAAGCATAAGTATGAAAGCATTAAGATTATTTCCTGTTTAATTAATATATATATATATATATATATATATATATATATATATATATATATATATATATATATATGGAGAGAGAGAGTAGTTGGTTTGTGAATGTAAAGGCATGTATAGGAATGCTAATTGCTTTTCTTTCATATTAGAAAATGATTAAGAAAGAATGAAAATAACAAACAATATTTTAAAATCACAAAAATGTAATTTATTTTAGGAGGCTATGATTATTTAAAGCTTTAAATAAGCAATATTAAAACTGACCTCTGAATCTTCTCCCTTTTAATGCATTTTTCAAGGTCATAGGCACTCCACAGAGTTCATATGAATTTTCAAAAGATGCTAATTGTAAGCCAGAAACTTACATGAGTGCTGTGAAGAAATCTGTTGTGTGGTAGTGGATAAAAATGCCACTAGCTTAGGATTTTGGCAGTCACAATTTAGTTTTTTGTTCTAAATTCTAATAAAAATACCTTTTTATAAAGAGGTATACTTCCTGTGTTTGTATTGTCAGTATAATGCTACCTGCAAAAAGGTAGCAACATGCAGATATTAAATGCAGAGGTGGCTTAAGAAAATGGTTTTCCTCTTGAATTAAGAAATTATTAAATATACAAAAAAACGTGCAGATATTTTTATTTTAAGCCTTTATAATATTTATAGGATATTTATCTGAAAATAGTATCTATTGTTATTATGAATCTTTAATATATTATGAAATATAAATATGACTTGAATTAACTATAACAATATTAATATATTTCTTAATAAACAAATAGATTTCACAACTGAATTTTACAAATCTTCCAAAAACAATTTAGAAAATAAAAAACTGTCAAACACTAAATTCTTTGTAAAAAAATGTTTTCAGTGTAACTCTCAAATTTTGAGAGTTTTATATGAAAATTCTTTATATTTTATATTTATTTGCAGTAAAATATAATTTTTAGCTAACTAACAATAATTAAGGAAGCCTAGCTGCAAGATACGTACTGAAAATCATCCATTTAAAACCAACTATGGCATACTTTTTTCTATATGAAATGTATAGCACATTTCTTCTGTTTTAATAAATTACCTTAAAAATAATTAAGTTTTCTAATTTTCAAAACAAGTACAGCAGATTTGTTCAAATTTTACATACTCTGCTAAAACTTGGGAAACAAAAAAGCATACAAACAATATTCTATAACTGAAGAAAAATATTAAAAGCCACTAATAAAATTTGACAGACAAAAACAGCTTGTGAAAATTGTTTGTTTTCTTAAAGAAAAAAGAGGTCAATAATGTTTATACATAGTATGTCTAATTGCAACCAGGTTGATAGTTTCAAATAAGTAGAAATGACAACTGTAATTATGAATTACTTTCATGTATTTTATGTCATTGTTTTAAGATATTTTATCAACCATCAAAAAAATATCAGCAGCTTTGTATATAAATTCTATTTTTATCATTCATCAACAATTAAAAATCAACCAAAAATTATTTGTTTAAATTATGAGAAAAAAATTGTTAAACGTTTTCAAAATCCAATTCTATTTGATTTCACAATGAAGAAAATTAACTTTAAATGATATAGAACATTCTTTTAATGCAAGAAGCCATCCATAATATTGTTTCTTTATTTCCTATGAAATCATGGACACAATGAATGCTGAGAAATTGTAAATAAAACAAGATATGATCATTTGTTATTTATTATCTGTCAAAGGTTTTAGCCGATAAATTAATAAGTGAACATTTTAATTTTCATAATCATGTTACGCTAATCATATTGTGCTTTGTAACATAAAACATCTGAAGTGCATAAATGCATCACAATTATTGTTGAGAGAGTCAACAGTTGAGAATCTGTTTTCTGCATTATATTACAGAAATTAGATTATTTAAATGTAGAAAGATCCAGAAAAAATATTTTCTCTCCCATAATGAAACGGGAACCTAAAAACAACAAAATACGTAACTGAATAATATTTTGATACTGGAAAAAATTGTTTGACCTAGTTTATTGCAAGGAGATTGTAATGAGTCAAACAAAATTTGAATTTTCAATTTATTTCTTTTAAGTCATTAGTTAGACTATTTATTAAGTTTAGTTTATTTCATTATGTAATGAAAAAAGTCAAGACGAGTTGACAAGTTCAAAGAGATTTCCTGGATCTTAAATGATTCCTCAATTCAGAAATACAAGTATATTTTATCTCCAAGTAAAACATAAACCACAAATACATATATATATATATATATATATATATATATATATATATATATATATATATATAAATATATATAAATAGACATTCTTTCATAATCAACATATCTAATTAATAATCAGCAAATCCAACAAGATCTCCACCTCCAACTGACATAAAGGAATAATTGATTACCCGAACTACAATTCAACCTTGAAATGGGATTCTTGTCAGAATGGAACATCTAACTGCAAGTCCATTTCTTCTCAAACATGCTGCTACCCTACAAGGAATGGTCCAATGGTGAGGAGATTTTTATTGACTTATAAACCGAATGTTTGTTGGCATGGTCTGTTGCAAGAAAAATGAAACACAGCCGCGAATCTGGCACAAACCTACAATGATAGATTTCATGGGATCTTAGCGCAGAACCATCATCACTGGTTTTCAAATTCTTGCCTAATAATTGAATTTGAAGTGTCATCTTATGAAATTTAACTGCTGCTAAACTTTAATTTATATGATCTTATTTTTATATTAATCTCAATTATAACATTTTTCCATAAATGAAATACCAAAATTAATAATAAAATGAATGGAAATACAAAAAAAGAAATTAAACATCATGTTACATTTCATTAAATTTTAAAGACTGAAATTCGTTCATTATTTTATTTGTTTCAAATCTGAAAACATTTTTAAAATCATAATCAGTATTGTTTTAATTTGCATGTTTTTATCTTAATTTTAGTAATTATTCTGTAAAATTACAATATCGTAAGTTAAGTATTTAATGATTATTGTTCTTACACTACAGCAACAACTCAATTATGATACAAACAGACGAGCAAATTACAAGTAAATGATAAATGAAAAACAAATAAACTAAATACAAGAAAGTAAATAAATTTGATACAAAAAAGAGATTTAAAATTCAAATAATACTTATAGAAAAGTAGGTTACAGACAGACAATTTTAAGACTGAAATTCGTTCATGATTTTAATTGTTTCACATTTGAAAATTTTTTATAAATCATAATCAGCATTGTTTTAATTTGCATGTTTTTATTTCAATTTTAATAATTATTCTGTAAAGTTACAATTTTTGTAATCATTAAGAGATTATTACTCAAATACAGTAACAACTGAATTATGAATTAGGGAACAAACAATAATTAAATAAACAAATTATAATTAAATGATGAATAAATAAACTAATTATGATGAATAAATAAAACAATTAAGCATAAATAAGAAATAAATAAATACAAACAAGCAAATAAATTAGATTCAAACAAGAAATAGATTTAAAAATCAAATAATACTTTCAGAAAAATAGGTTCCTGATACAAAATTTAGCTGAATGTTTGAAGTTGTCTTTTTTTGCTTAAATTGTTATTTGTAATATTTTATTTTCCTTAGAACAAAAATTATTTAAAAGAGCATTTGTAGAGCTCCAGACAAACATTCTTTGTATTTTTTCTATATTGTGACCCTCATCACAAGTGTCAACATCAAAAAGAAGTTCATAATCTGCCAAAACATTCAATGTTATATGCATGGCTATTTTTCTTTGATTTACAGAATGAAGAAAAGAATGATTTTTTATAAGTTTATCAATGACTACATAATTATAGAGAACAAAATTTAGAAAAGTTTTATCATTAGGATATAAGAGAGACCCTCTATTAATCCCCTGAAAATAGCTGCTTATTCAGTTATTTCTTCCACATTATCTTTTACACTTCCAGATATTAAATCTTTGCAACTATTGCATTTAATTTTCTTTAAAACTGCCTTAGAGCAATAACCTGCTAAGTATAGCATTACAGGTAGAACTTCTCTACAATTATTAACATCATCCTCTTTAACATCAATTCTATATTTATGTATATCTAACTTTTCCTCCTCTGTCACTTCATCCCAGTTTGGTCTTGCAAACTCTTTAAATCAATTTTAATGCACTGCTGATTAAATGGTAAGCTCAATTTTAACACTGATTGCATTCTAATTTTTTTTCACACTCAAATACTTGCTGTATCGAGATATTATACTGATCCCCACTAAGTTGTCGGTATTGACCAAACCTTGCTTCAAGGTGATCAGTTTGAAATTTGCCTGGTAATATGTACAGCATTTTCAGTTCTTCTATGCAATACTTGGTCAGTTCTAGAAATGCATAGGTTGTATGATGCAAAGCAGTGAAGGTTTCCTTTGTTAATTTGCCATTTCTTCCAGAAATGCTATTCCAACATTCTAACCAGTCACAGAATACAGAGAGAAATCTAAAATTTTCTTCATTCATTCTAAGTGGATTGCAGTATTTATTTCTAAGCTGACAACCTTTATATGGCGTTTTAACATTCATTATTGTCTACCAAATATAAAATATGTTTATATATTCTGCAAAATTAGGCAAATATTTCTGTTTTCCTAAAGTCAATAATCCTTGAATAGTGTATTCATTAAAAATTTGCAAAACTAAATTAACATTTTACCTTTCAAGATTAGTAGTGGAAAGTGCCTTTGTGGTTAATTTATAACAATATTTCAAAATTGACTGAGATTCTAAGGCATGAAGTTTCTGTAAGGTAGAAAATGGGGCACTTTGGATATTATCTAATTCATGATTTCCATTATGACAAAATGTGGGGAACAGCATGCATTTATTTGCATCTTTTTTTTTTGTGCCAATTGTTTCTAATGCATTTTAATATATGGACTGAGTCAAAAAGTAAGAAAAGGGATTGAGACTTTATAACTGGGTGTGGATATACAATGGAAAGCTTTGCAGGACTGCAAAAGAAAGATATAGCTTTTTTATTTATAGCATTATTATCTGTTATGATTGATAATACTTGAAAGCCTATCTCTATCTATAAAAGGCAGGATGTGTGTGTAACGAATGCACGGCCACAATTTTCGACAGATTTGCACCAAAATTTACATGCACATGCTCCAAGTTAGCGGGAAAGCCAAGACTGACTTCGCATTTCCCAACTCCCATCGATAGTGGAAATAATTGATTTTTTTCATGTTTCTACGGCAGTTTTCATGTAGTTTGCGGCCATTTTGTAATGGTCAGATTGAGAGCCTATAGCTGGCTGCCACGAATAGGCAGGAAGATTCTATTGGCCAGTGTGAGAGCCAACAGCTGACTGACACGAATGTTAACTAGCATGCAAAAAAAAAAATCAATAGCTGCATTCGTCAAAAGTGGGAAAAATTTATATCTGCATGGCACTTTACTCCATCTTCAGGCAGGCAGTCAGTCGTGATATCAGACAACACAGTCGTCTCAGCATCTTCAACAACTTCTTTCAGCTGCTTTGATTCCTTGCATTTATTGACATTCACCTAAAATGGTCATGACACGTTTAGGGGATTCAGTGATTCCTTTATCTTAAAACAAGAGCCCTTTCAATGTCTGGCTCTTGAAAATTAATTATGTATCCAAATTGGGAATCCCCGTTTCTTATGGGTAGCAGTCACAGGTATCAATCCTCCCTGATAATTTTTCTTACTCTTATTGGCATCTCACACCAATACTTCCCAATGAGCATGGGCAATTCCTCAACCTTCCTCTGTATTTCACCTGCACCTTCCACCTTCGCTATCCTTCAACCAATCTGGCTCTTGACTGCTTGGCATGGCTTAACTTATGCGCATTAATTAAAAAAAAAAATTATCATTTCAAATTTTGCTTATGCAAAATTTTCCCATCCTGGCATTCTTCAAAATCAGATATTTACCAGATGGTTCTCCTGTCAGCCAATTCCTCAACACTGTCAGGGTCATTGCAATTTAACCACAAGGAAACTATTCCCTAATTTCGATTACAGATCAAAATTTTCCCATCCTGGCCTTCTTCAAAATCAGATATTTACCAGATGGTTCTCCTGTCAGCCAATTCCCCAAACAGTGTCAGGGTCATTGCACTTTAACCACAAGGAAACTATTCCCTAATTTCGATTACAGATCAAAATTTTCCCATCCTGGCCTTCTTCAAAATCAGATATTTACCAGATGGTTCTCCTGTCAGCCAATTCCTCAACACTGTCAGGTCATTGCACTTTAACCACAAGGAAACTATTCCCTAATTTCGATTACAGATCAAAATTTTCCCATCCTGGCCTTCTTCAAAATCAGATATTTACCAGATGGTTCTCCTGTCAGCCAATTCCTCAACAATGTCAGGGTCATTGCACTTTAACCACAGGGAAACTATTCCCTAATTTCGATTACAGATCAAAATTTTCCCATCCTGGCCTTCTTCAAAATCAGATATTTACCAGATGGATCTCCTGTCAGCCAATTCCCCAACACTGTCAGGGTCATTGCACATTAACCACAAGGAAACTATTCCCTAATTTCGATTACAGATCAAAATTTTCCCATCCTGTCCTTCTTCAAAATCAGATATTTACCAGATGGTTCTCCTGTCAGCCAATTCCCCAAACCTGTCAGGGTCATTGCACTTTAACCACAAGGAAACTATTCCCTAATTTAAATTACAGATCAAAATTTTCCCATCCTGGCCTTCTTCAAAATCAGATATTTACCAGATGGTTCTCCTGTCAGCCAATTCCCCAACCCTGTCAGGGTCATTGCACTTTAACGACAAGGAAACTAATCCCTAATTTCGATTACAGATCAAAATTTTCCCATCCTGGCCTTCTTCAAAATCAGATATTTACCAGATGGTTCTCCTGTCAGCCAATTCCTCAACACTGTCAGGGTCATTGCACTTTAACCACAAGGAAACTATTCCCTAATTTCGATTACAGATAAGAATTTTCCCATCCTGGCCTTCTTCAAAATCAGATATTTACCAGATGGTTCTCCTGTCAGCCAATTCCCCAACCCTGTCGAGGTCATTGCACTTTCACCACAAGGAAACTATTCCCTAATTTCGATTACAGATCGAAATTTTCCCATCCTGGCCTTCTTCAAAATCGGATATTTACCAGATGGTTCTCCTGTCAGCCAATTCCCCAAACACTGTCAGGGTCATTGCACTTTAACCACAAGGAAACTATTCCCTAATTTCGATTACAGATCAAAATTCTCCCATCCTGGCCTTCTTCAAAATCAGATGTTTACCAGATGGTTCTTCTGTCAGCCAATTCCCCAAACCTGTCAGGGTCATTGCACTTTAACCACAAGGAAACTATTCCCTAATTTCGATTACAGATGAAAATCTTCCCATCCTGGCCTTCTTCAAAATCAGATATTTACCAGATGGTCCTCCTATCAGCCAATTCCGCAACACTGTCAGGGTCATTGCACTTTAACCACAAGGAAACTATTCCCTAATTTCGATTACAGATCAAAATTTTCCCATCCTGGCCTTCTTCAAAATCAGATATTTACCAGATGGTTCTCCTGTCAGCCAATTCCCCAACCCTGTCAGGGTCATTGCAATTTAACCACAAGGAAACTATTCCCTAATTTCGATTACAGATCATAATTTTCCCATCCTGGCCTTCTTCAAAATCAGATATTTACCAGATGGTTCTCCTGTCAGCCAATTCCTCAACACTGTCAGGGTCATTGCACTTTAACCACAAGGAAAATATTACCTAATTTAGATTACAGATCAAAATTTTCCCATCCTGGCCTTCTTCAAAATCAGATATTTACCAGATGGTTCTCCTGTCAGCCAATTCCTCAACACTGTCAGGGTCATTGCACTTTAACCACAAGGAAAATATTACCTAATTTCGATTACAGATCAACATTTTCCCATCCTGGCCTTCTTTAAAATCAGATATTTACCAGATGGTTCTCCTGTCAGCCATTTCCCCAAACACTGTCAGGGTCATTGCACTTTAACCACAAGGAAACTATTCCCTAATTTCGATTACAGATAAGAATTTTCCCATCCTGGCCTTCTTCAAAATCAGATATTTACCAGATGGTTCTCCTGTCAGCCAATTCCCCAACCCTGTCGAGGTCATTGCACTTTCACCACAAGGAAACTATTCCCTAATTTCGATTACAGATCGAAATTTTCCCATCCTGGCCTTCTTCAAAATCGGATATTTACCAGATGGTTCTCCTGTCAGCCAATTCCCCAAACACTGTCAGGGTCATTGCACTTTAACCACAAGGAAACTATTCCCTAATTTCGATTACAGATCAAAATTCTCCCATCCTGGCCTTCTTCAAAATCAGATGTTTACCAGATGGTTCTTCTGTCAGCCAATTCCCCAAACCTGTCAGGGTCATTGCACTTTAACCACAAGGAAACTATTCCCTAATTTCGATTACAGATGAAAATCTTCCCATCCTGGCCTTCTTCAAAATCAGATATTTACCAGATGGTCCTCCTATCAGCCAATTCCAAACACTGTCAGGGTCATTGCACTTTAACCACAAGGGATTACAGAAACTATTCCCTAATTTCGATTACAGATCAAAATTTTCCATCCTGGCCTTCTTCAAAATCAGATATTTACCAGATGGTTCTCCTGTCAGCCAATTCCCCAACCCTGTCAGGGTCATTGCAATTTAACCACAAGGAAACTATTCCCTAATTTCGATTACAGATCATAATTTTCCCATCCTGGCCTTCTTCAAAATCAGATATTTACCAGATGGTTCTCCCTGTCAGCCAATTCCTCAACACTGTCAGGGTCATTTGCACTTTAACCACAAGGAAAATATTACCTAATTTAGATTACAGATCAAAATTTTCCCATCCTGGCCTTCTTCAAAATCAGATATTTACCAGATGGTTCTCCTGTCAGCCAATTCCTCAACACTGTCAGGGTCATTGCACTTTAACCACAAGGAAAATATTACCTAATTTCGATTACAGATCAACATTTTCCCATCCTGGCCTTCTTTAAAATCAGATATTTACCAGATGGTTCTCCTGTCAGCCATTTCCCCAAACACTGTCAGGGTCATTGCACTTTAACCACAAGGAAACTATTCCCTAATTTCGATTACAGATCAAAATTTTCCCATCCTGGCCTTCTTCAAAATCAGATATTTGCCAGATGGTTCTCCTGCCAGCCAATTCCCCAACCCTGTCAGGGTCATTGCACTTTCTCCACAAGGAAACTATTCCCTAATTTCGATTACAGATCAAAATTTTCCCATCCTGGCCTTCTTCAAAATCAGATATTTACCAGATGGTTCTCCTGCCAGCGAATACCCCAACCCTGTCAGGGTCATTGCACTTTAACCACAAGGAAACTATTCCCTAATTTCGATTACAGATCGAAATTTTCCCATCCTGGCCTTGTTCAAAATCAGATATTTACCAGATCGTTCTCCTGTCAGCCAATTCCTCAACACTGTCAGGGTTATTGCACTTTAACCACAAGGAAAATATTACCTAATTTCGATTACAGATCAAAATTTTCCCATCCTGGCCTTCTTCGAAATCAGATATTTACCAGATGGTTCTCCTGTCAGCCAATTCCCCAACCCTATCAGGGTCATTGCATTTTAACCACAAGGAAACTATTCCCTAATTTCGATTACAGATCAACATTTTCCCATCCTGGCCTTCTTTAAAATCAGATATTTACCAGATGGTTCTCCTGTCAGCCATTTCCCCAAACACTGTCAGGGTCATTGCACTTTAACCACAAGGAAACTATTCCCTAATTTCGATTACAGATCAAAATTTTCCCATCCTGGCCTTCTTCAAAATCAGATATTTACCAGATGGTTCTCCTGCCAGCCAATTCCCCAAACACTATCAGGGTCATTGCACTTTAACCACAAGGAAACTATTCCCTAATTTCGATTACAGATCAAAATTTTCCCATCCTGGCCTTCTTCAAAATCAGATATTTACCAGATGGTTCTCCTGCCAGCGAATACCCCAACCCTGTCAGGGTCATTGCACTTTAACCACAAGGAAACTATTCCCTAATTTCGATTACAGATCGAAATTTTCCCATCCTGGCCTTCTTCAAAATAAGATATTTACTAGATGGTTCTCCTGTCAGCCAATTCTCAAACCCTGTCAGGGTCATTGCACTTTAACCACAAGGAAACTATTCCCTAATTTCGATTACAGTTCAAAATTTTCCCATCCTGGCCTTCTTCAAAATCAGATATTTACCAGATGGTTCTCCTGTCAGCCAATTCCCCAAACACTGTCAGGGTCATTGCACTTTAACCACAAGGAAAATCTTACCTAATTTCGATTACAGAACAAAATTTTCCCATCCTGGCCTTCTTCAAAATCAGATATTTACCAGATGGTTCTCCTGTCAGCCAATTCCCCAACCCTGTCAGGGTCATTGCACTTTAACCACAAGGAAACTATTCCCTAATTTCGATTACAGATCAAAATTTTCCCATCCTGGCCTTCTTCAAAATCAGATATTTACCAGATGGTTCTCCTGTCAGCCAATTCCTCAACACTGTCAGGGTCATTGCACTTTAACCACAGGGAAAAATATTCCCTAATTTCGATTACAGATCAAAATTTTCCCATCTGGCCTTCTTCAAAATCAGATATTTACCAGATGGATCTCCTGTCCAGCCAATTCCCCAACACTGTCAGGGTCATTGCACATTAACCTTACAGATCAAAACTATTCCCATAATTTCGATTACAGATCAAAATTTTCCCATCCTGTCCTTCTTCTTTACAAAATCAGAAAATATTTTACCAGATGGTTCTCCTGTCAGCCAATTCCCCAAACCTGTCCAGGGTCATTGCACTTTAACCACAAGGAAACTATTCCCTAATTTAAATTACAGATCAAAATTTTTTCCATCCTGGCCTTCTTCAAAATCAGATATTTACCAGATGGTTCTCCTGTCAGCCAATTCCCCAACCCTGTCAGGGTCATTGCACTTTAACGACAAGGAAACTAATTTCCCTAATTTTCGATTTTACAGATCAAAATTTTTGCACTTTAACATCCTGGCCTTCTTCAAAAACCAGATATTTACCAGATGGTTCTCCTGTCAGCCAATTCCTCAACACTGTCAGGGTCATTGCACTTTAACCACAAGGAAACTATTCCCTAATTTCGATTACAGATAAAATTTTCCCATCCTGGCCTTCTTCAAAATCAGATATTTACCAGATGGTTCTCCAGTCAGCCAATTCCCCAACCCTGTCGAGGTCATTTTGCACTTTCACCACAAGGAAACTATTCCCTAATTTCGATTACAGATCAAAATTTTCCCCATCCTAGCCTTCTTCAAAATCGGATATTTACCAGATGGTTCTCCTGTCAGCCAATTCCCCAAACACTGTCAGGGTCATTGCACTTTAACCACAAGGAAACTATTCCCTAATTTCGATTACAGATCAAAATTCTCCCATCCTGGCCTTCTTCAAAATCAGATGTTTACCAGATGGTTCTTCTGTCAGCCAATTCCCCAAACCTGTCAGGGTCATTGCACTTTAACCACAAGGAAAAATATTCCCTAATTTCTTCAAAATTACAGATGAAAATCTTCCCATCCTGGCCTTCTTCAAAATCAGATATTTTCCCACCTGGATGGTATTTACCAGATCTCCTGTCAGCCAATTCCGCAACACTGTCAGGGTCCTATTTCGCACAAAATTTTAACTTCAAATCAATATTTACCAGATGGTTCTCCTGTCAGCCAATTCCCCAACCCTGTCAGGGTCATTTCCCCTAATTTCGATTACAGATCAAAATTTTCCCATCCTGGCCTTCTTCAAAATCAGATATTTACCAGATGGTTCTCCTGTCAGCCAATTCCCCAACCCTGTCAGGGTCATTGCAATTTAACCACAAGGAAACTATTCCCTAATTTCGATTACAGATCAAAATTTTCCCATCCTGGCCTTCTTCAAAATCAGATATTTACCAGATGGTTCTCCTGTCAGCCAATTCCTCAACACTGTCAGGGTCATTGCACTTTAACCACAAGGAAAATATTCCCTAATTTCGATTACAGATCAAAATTTTCCCATCCTGGCCTTCTTCAAAATCAGATATTTACCAGATGGTTCTCCTGTCAGCCAATTCCCCAAACACTGTCAGGGTCATTGCACTTTTTCCTCAACCACAAGGAAAATATTCCCTAATTTCGATTACAGATCAAATCCTTTTCCCCATCCTGGCCTTCTTCAAAATCAGATATTTACCAGATGGTTCTCCTGTCAAAATCAGCCAATTCCCCAAACACTGTCAGGGTCATTGCACTTTAACCACAAGGAAACTATTCCCTAATTTCGATTACAGATCAAAATTTTTCCCATCCTGGCCTTCTTCAAAATCAGATATTTACCAGATGGTTCTCCTGTCAGTTCCCCAAACAGTTAGGTCAATTCCCCAAAACCCTACTTTCGATTACAGATCATTTTCACTTTCACCAGATATTTACAAATGGTTCTCCTGTCAGGAAACCTACAACATTACAAATTTTTTTCCCATCCTGGCCTTCTTCAAAATCAGATATTTACCAGATGGTTCTCCTGTCAGCCAATTCCCCTTAATTTCAGGGTCATTGCACTTTAACCACAAGGGAAACTATTCCCTAATTTCGATTACAGATCAAAATTCTCCCATCTTTCTTCAAAATCAGATATTTACCAGATGGTTCTCCTTCAAAAATTTCCCCAACCCTGTCAGGGTCATTGCACTTTAACCACAAGGAAACTATTCCCTAATTTCGATTACAGATGAAAATTTTCCCATCCTGGCCTTCTTCAAAATCAGATGTTTACCAGATGGTTCTCCTGTCAGCCAATTCCCCAAAACCTGTCAGGGTCATTGCACTTTCTCCACAAGGAAACTATTCCCTAATTTCGATTACAGATCAAAATTTTCCCATCCTGGCCTTCTTCAAAATCAGATATTTACCAGATGGTTCTCCTGTCAGCCAATTCCCAAACCCTGTCAGGTCAAAAACACAAGGAAACTATTCCTACTTTCGATTACAGATCAAAATTTTTCCCATCCTGGCCTTCTTCAAAATCAGATATTTACCAGATGGTTTTTTCTCCTCCTGTCAGCCAATTTCTCAACCCTGTCAGGGTCATTGCACTTTAACCACAAGGAAACTATTCCCTAATTTCGATTACAGATCAAAATTTTCCCATCCTGGCCTTCTTCAAAATCAGATATTTACAGATGGTTCTCCTGTCAGCCAATTCCTCAAACACTGATCAAAATTTTCCCATCCTGGTTCATTCAAAATCATATTTACCAGATGGTTCTCCTGCCAGTGAATTCCCCCAACAAGGAAAATATTACCTAATTTCGATTCCCAATTTCGATTACAGATCAAAATTTTCCCATCCTGGCCTTCTTCAAAATCAGATATTTTACCAGATGGTTCTCCTGTCAGCCAATTCCCCAAACACTGTCAGGGTCATTGCACTTTAACCACAAAGGAAACTATTCCCTCGAAATTTCGATTACAGATCAAAATTTTCCCATCCTGGCCTTCTTTCAAAATCAGATATTTTACCAGATGGTTCTCCTGTCAGCCAATTCCCCAAACACTGTCAGGGTCATTGCACTTTAACCACAAGGAAACTATTCCCTAATTTCGATTACAGATCAAAATTTTCCCATCCTGGCCTTCTTCAAAATCAGATATTTACCAGATGGTTCTCCTGTCAGCCAATTCCCCAACACTGTCAGGGTCATTGCACTTTAACCACAAGGAAACTATTCCCTAATTTCGATTACAGATCAAAATTTTCCCATCCTGGCCTTCTTCAAAATCAGATATTTACCAGATGGTTCTCCTGTCAGCCAATTCCCCAACCCTGTCAGGGTCATTGCACTTTAACCACAAGGAAAACTCTGTGATATTCCCTAATTTCGATTACAGATCAAAATTTTCCCATCCTGGCCTTCTTCAAAATCAGATATTTACCAGATGGTTCTCCTGTCAGCCAATTCCCCAAAACCCTGTCAGGGTCATTGCACTTTAACCACAAGGAAACTATTCCCAATTTCGATTACAGATCAGTAATTTTTCCCATCCTGGATTCAAAATCAGATTTCCCATCCCCAACACTGGCCTCATTGCTTTTAACCAAAATCAAAATATTTACCAGATGGTTTCCCATCCTGTTCTTCAAAATAAGATATTTACCAGATGGTTCTCCTGTCAAATTCAAACTGTCAGGGTCATTGCACTTTAACCACAAGGAAACTATTCCCTAATTTCGATTACAGATCCAAAATTTCCCATCCTGGCCTTCTTCAAAATCAGATATTTACCAGATGGTTCTCCTGTCAGCCAATTCCCCAAACACTGTCAGGGTCATTGCACTTTAACCACAAGGAAAATATTCCCTAATTTCGATTACAGATCAAAATTTTCCCATCCTGGCCTTCTTCAAAATCAGATATTTACCAGATGGTTCTCCTGTCAGCCAATTCCCCAACCCTGTCAGGGTCATTGCACTTTAACCACAAGGAAACTATTCCCTAATTTCGATTACAGATCAAAATTTTCCCAACCTGGCCTTCTTCAAAATCAGATATTTACCAGATGGTTCTCCTGTCAAATTCTATGTCAGGTCATTGCAAACCACAAGGAAAATTTACCCAATTTCGATTACAGATCAAAAATTTTCCCATCCTGGCCTTCTTCAAAATCAGATATTTACCAGATGGTTCTCCTGTCAGCCAATTCCCCAACCCTGTCAGGGTCATTGCACTTTAACCACAAGGAAACTATTCCCTAATTTCGATTACAGATCAAAATTTTCCCATCCTGGCCTTCTTCAAAATCAGATATTTACCAGATGGTTCTCCTGTCAGCCATTTCCCCAACACTGTCAGGGTCATTGCACTTTAACCACAAGGAAAACTATTCCCCAATTTCGATTACAGATCAAAATTTTCCCCATCCTGGCCTTCTTCAAAATCAGATATTTACCAGATGGTTCTCCTGTCAGCCAATTCCCCCAACCCTGTCAGGGTCATTGCATTGCCACAAGGGCTTTCCCTAACCACAAGGAAAAATTTTTCCCATTCCTTCTTCAAAATTTTTTCAGATTACAGATCCTCAAAACTTTTCCCCATCCTGGCCTTCTTTCAAAATCAGATATTTACCAGATGGTTCTCCTGTCAGCCAATTCCTCAACACTGTCAGGGTCATTGCACTTTAACCACAAGGAAAATATTCCCTACTTGATTACAGATCAAAATTTTCCCATCCTGGCCTTCTTCAAAATCAGATATTTACCAGATGGTTCTCCTGTCAGCCAATTCCCCAACACTGTCAGGGTCATTGCACTTTAACCACAAGGAAACTATTCCCTAATTTCGATTACAGATCAAAATTTTCCCATCCTGGCCTTCTTCAAAATCAGATATTTACCAGATGGTTCTCCTGTCAGCCAATTCCCCTAACACTGTCAGGGTCATTGCACTTTAACCACAAGGAAACTATTCCCTAATTTCGATTACAGATCAAAATTTTCCCATCCTGGCCTTCTTCAAAATCAGATATTTACCAGATGGTTCTCCTGTCCAGCCAATTCCCCCAACCCTGTCATGGTCATTGCACTTTAACCACAAGGAAACTATTCCCTTTAATTTCGATTACAGATCAAAATTTTTCCCATCCTGGCCTTCTTCAAAATCAGATATTTACCAGATGGTTCTCCTGTCAGCCAATTCCCCAACCCTGTCAGGGTCATTGGTCCTAATTTCGCAGATCGAGGGGTCCAAACTTCAAAATAAAGGAAACTCTCCTTCCCTCAAACACTTTCGATTACCAGAAACTATTCCCTAATTTCGATTACAGATTTTTCCCATCCTGGCCTTCTTCAAAATCAGATATTTACCAGATGGTTCTCCTGTCAGCCAATTCCCCAAACACTGTCAGGGTCATTGCACTTTAACCACAAGGAAACTATTCCCTAATTTCGATTACAGATCAAAATTTTCCCATCCTGGCCTTCTTCAAAATCAGATATTTACCAGATGGATCTACTGTCAGCCAATTCCCCAACCCTGTCAGGGTCATTTCACTTTAACCACAAGGAAAATATTCCCTAATTTCGATTACAGATCAAAATTTTCCCATCCTGGCCTTCTTCAAAATCAGATATTTACCAGATGGTTCTCCTGTCAGCCAATTCCCCAACACTGTCAGGGTCATTGCACTTTAACCACAAGGAAACTATTCCCTAATTTCGATTACAGATCAAAATTTTCCCATCCTGCCCTTCTTCAAAATCAGATATTTACCAGATGGTTCTCCCTGTCAAATCAAACACTGTCAGGGTCATTGCATTTAACCAGAAACTATTCCCTAATTTCGATTTACAGATCAAAATTTTCCATCCTGGCCTTCTTCAAATGATATTTACCAGATGGTTCTCCTGTCAGCCAATTCTCAACCTGTCAGGGTCATGCACTTTAACCACAAAACTATTCCCCCTTCGATTACAGATCAAAATTTTCCCATCCTGGCCTTCTTCAAAAATCAGATATTTACCAGATGGTTCTCCTGTCAGCCAATTCCCCAACATGTGTCAGGGTCATTGCACTTTAACCACAAGGAAAATATTCCCTAATTTCGATTACAGATCAGAAATTTTCCCATCCTGGCCTTCTTCAAAATCAGATATTTACCAGATGGTTCTCCTGTCAGCCAATTCCCCAACCCTGTCAGGGTCATTGCACTTTAACCACAAGGAAACTATTCCTAATTTCGATTACAGATCAAAATTTTCCGATCCTGGCCTTCTTCAAAATCAGATATTTACCAGATGGTTCTCCTGTCAGCCAATTCCCCCAAACACTGTTAGGGTCATTGCAAAACCAGGAAAATATTCCACAAATTTCGATTACAGATCAAAATTTTCCTCCTGGCCTTCTTCAAAATCAGATATTTACCAGATGGTTCTCCTGTCAGCCAATTCCCCCAAACACTGTCAGGGTCATTGCACTTTAACCACAAGGAAAATATTCCCTAATTTCGATTACAGATCAAAATTTTCCCATCCTGGCCTTCTTCAAAATCAGATATTTACCAGATGGTTCTCCTTCCAAACACTGTCAATTGCACTTTAACCACAAGGAAACTATTCCCAATGTCAGGGTCATTGCAAAATTTAACCAGATGGTTTTTCGATTACAGATCAAAATTTTCCCATCCTGGCCTTCTTCTTCAAATCAGATATTTACCAGATGGTTCTCCTGTCCAATTCCCCAACCCTGTCAGGGTCATTGCACTTAACCACAAGGAAACTATTCCCTAATTTCGATTACAGATCAAAATTTTCCCATCCTGTCCTCTTCAAAATCAGATATTTACCAGATGGTTCTCCTGTCAAATAATTCCCCAAACCTGTCAGGGTCATTGCACTTTAACCACAAAACTATTCCTAATTTCGTTACAGATCAAAATTTTCCCATCCTGGCCTTCTTCAAAATCAGATATTTACCAGATGGTTCTCCTGTCAGCCAATTCCCCAACACTGTCAGGGTCATTGCACTTTAACCACAAGGAAACTATTCTAATTTCGATTACAGATCAAAATTTTCCCATCCTGGCCTTCTTCAAAATCAGATATTTACCAGATGGTTCTCCTGTCAGCCAATTCCCCAACACTGTCAGGGTCATTGCACTTTAACCACAAGGAAAATATTCCCTAATTTCGATTACAGATAAAAATTTTCCCATCCTGGCCTTCTTCAAAATCAGATATTTACCAGATGGTTCTCCTGTCAGCCAATTCCCCAACCCTGTCAGGGTCATTGCAATTTAACCACAAGGAAACTATTCCCTAATTTTTCGATTTACAGATCAAAATTTTCCCATCCTGGCCTTCTTCAAAATCAGATATTTACCAGATGGTTCTCCTCAACACTGTCAGGTCAATTCTAAAACTATTCTGTCAGGGTCATCCTGCCTTTTCAAAAATCCTCCTGCCAGCCAATTCCCAACCCCCGTTGATTACAACTCCTAATTTCGATGTCAGATAACAGATGGTTCTCCTGCCAATTCCCCAACCCTGTTCATTGCACTTTTAACACAAGTAAACTATTCCCCTAATTTCGATTACAGATCAAAATTTTCCCATCCTGGCCTTCTTCAAAATCAGATATTTACCAGATGGTTCTCCTATCAGCCAATTCCTCAACACTGCCGTCAGGTCATTGCCTTAACCACAAGGAAAATATTACTAATTTCGATTACAGATCAAAATTTTTCCATCCTGGCCTTCTTCAAAATCAGATATTTACCAGATGGTTCTCCTGTCAGCCAATTCCCCAACCCCTGTCAGGGTCATTGCACTTTAACCACAAGGAAACTATTCCCTAATTTCGATTACAGATCAAAATTTTCCCATCCTGGCCTTCTTCAAAATCAGATATTTTACAGATGGTTCTCCTGTCAGCCAATTCCCCAACACTGTCAGGGTTGTTGCACTTTAACCACAAGGAAACTATTCCCTAATTTCGATTACAGATCAAAATTTTCCCATCCTGGCCTTCTTCAAAATCAGATATTTACCAGATGGTTCTCTTGTCAGCCAATTCCCCAACACTGTCAGGGTCATTGCACTTTAACCACAAGGAAAATATTCCCTTTTCGATTACAGATCAAAATTTTCCCATCCTGGCCTTCTTCAAAATCAGATATTTACCAGATGGTTCTCTCCAATTTCCCCCAACACTGTCAGCCAATTTTAACCACAAACTATTCCCTAATTTCGTTACAGGGTCCCATTGCACTTCTTCAACCAGATATTTACAATGGTTCTCTGTCAACTAAACCTTCAGGGTCATTGCACTTTCACCATTTCCTATTTCGATTACAGATCAAAATTTTCCCATCCTGGCCTTCTTCAAAATGGTCAGATCATTTAACCAGATATTCCATTTTCGATTACCCTCGAATTTTTCTGAAAATCAAATATTTTCCCATGGTTCCTCTTCCCAGATATTTACCACGATGGTTCTCCTGTCAGGGTCATTGCAAACCACAAGGAAAATTTCCCTAATTTCGATTACAGATCAAAATTTTCCCCATCCTGGCCTTCTTCAAAATCAGATATTTACCAGATGGATCCTCCTGTCAGCCAATTTCCCCAACACTGTCCAGCATTGCACTTTAACCACAAGGAAACTATTCCCTAATTTCGATTACAGATCAAAATTTTCCCATCCTGGCCTTCTTCAAAATCAGATATTTACCAGATGGTTCTCCTGTCAGCCAATTCCCCAACACTGTCAGGGTCATTGCACTTTAACCACAAGGAAAATATTCCCTAATTTCGATTACAGATCAAATTTTCCCATCCTGGCCTTCTTCAAAATCAGATATTTACCAGATGGTTCTCCTGTCCAACCAATTCCCCAACACTGTCAGGGTCATTGCACTTTAACCACAAGGAAAAATATTCCCTAATTTCGATTACAGATCAAAATTTTTTCCCATCCTGGCCTTCTTCAAAATAAGATATTTACCAGATGGTTCTCCTGTTAGCCAATTCCCCAACCCTGTCAGGGTCATTGCACTTTAACCACAAGGAAACTATTCCCTAATTTCGATTACAGATCAAAATTTTCCCATCCTGGCCTTCTTCAAAATCAGATATTTACCAGATGGTTCTCCTGTCAGCCAATTCCCCAAACACTGTCAGGGTCATTGCACTTTAACCACAAGGAAAATATTCAATTTTCATTACAGATCAAAATTTTCCCATCTGGCCTTCTTCAAAATCAGATATTTACCAGATGGTTCTCCTGTCAAATTCCCCAACCCCCTGTCAGGGTCATTGCACTTTAACCACAAAACTATTCCTAATTTCGATTACAGATCAAAATTTTCCCATCCTGGTTCTTCAAAATCAGATATTTACCAGATGGTTCTCCTGTCAGCCAATTCCCCAACACTGTCAGGGTCATTGCACTTTTCGAACCACAAGGAAAATATTCCCTAATTTCTGATTACAGATCAAATTTTTCCCATCCTGGCCTTCTTCAAAATCAGATATTTACTCGATGGTTCTCCTGTCGTAATTTCCTGTCAGCCAATTCCCCCAACACAAAATTTTTCCCATCCTGGCCTCTCAGGGGATTCATTGCACTTTTAACCACAAGGAAACTATTCCCAATTTCGATTACAGATCAAAATTTTCCCATCCTGGCCTTCTTCAAAATCAGATATTTACCAGATGGTTCTCCTGTCAGCCAATTCCCCAAACCTGTCATTGCACATTAACCACAAGGAAACTATGCCCTACTTTCGATTACAGATCAAAATTTTCCCATCCTGGCCTTCTTTAAAATCAGATATTATGGTTCTCCCTGTCAGCCAATTCCCAAACACTGTCAGGGTCATTGCATTTACAAGAAAATATTCCCTAATTTCGATTACAGATCAAGAATTTCCCATCCTGGCCTTTCTTCAAAATCAGATATTTACCAGATGGTTCTCCTGTCAGCCAATTCCCAAACACTGTCAGGGTCATTGCACTTTAACCACAAGGAAAATATTCCTAATTTCGATTACAGATCAAAATTTTCCCATCCTGGCCTTCTTCAAAATCAGATATTTACCAGATGGTTCTCCTGTCAGCCAATTCCCCAACCCTGTCAGGGTCATTGCACTTTAACCACAAGGAAAATATTCCCTAATTTCGATTACAGATCAAAATTTTTCCATCCTGGCCTTCTTCAAAATCAGATATTTACCAGATGGTTCTCAGCCAATTCCTCTTACCAGGGTCAGCCAATTCCCAGTTCAAAAATTTTCCCATCCTGGCCCTTCTTCAAAATCAGATATTTACCAGATCATCAGCCAATTCCTCAACACTGTCAGGGTCATTGCACTTTAACCACAAGGAAAATCTTCCCCATTTTGATTACAGAACAAAATTTTCCCATCCTGGCCCTTCTTCAAAAATCAGATATTTACGGTTCTCCTGTACAATTCCTCAACCCTGTCATAATTTCGATTACAGATCAAAATTTTCCCATCCTGGCTTCTTCAAAATCAGATATTTACCAGATGGTTCTCCTGTCAGCCAATTCCTCCAAACACTGTCAGGGTCATTGCACTTTAACCACAAGGAAAATATTACCTAATTTCGATTACAGATCAAAATTTTTCCCATCCTGGCCTTCTTTCAAATCAGATATTTCAGATGGTTCTCCTGGCCCCAACCCTTCAGGGTCATTTGCTTTAACCAAAAAATAGATAATTTCGATTAGATGGTTCTCCTGTCAAATCAGATATTTATGGTTCTCCTGTCCCAATTCACTGTCAGGGTCATTGCATTTTAACCACAAGGAAACTATTCCTAATTTCGATTACAGATTAAAATTTTCCCATCCTGGCCTTCTTCAAAATCAGATATTTACCAGATGGTTCTCTGTCAGCCAATTCCTCAACACTGTCAGGTCATTGCACTTTAACCAAAGGAAAATATTACCTAATTTCGATTACAGGGTCCCCAAACCTGTCCCATTGCAAAAAATTTTCCCCATCTTCATTTACCAGATGGTTCTCCTGTCACAATTCCCCCAAACTCATTGCATTTAACCCAAGGAAAATATTCTAATTTCGATTACAGATCAAAATTTTCCCATCCTGGCCTTCTTCAAAATCAGATATTTACCAGATGGTTCTCCTGTCAGCCAATTCCCCAACCCTGTCAGGGTCATTGCACTTTAACCACAAGGGAAAATATTCCCTAATTTCGATTACAGATCAAAAATTTTCCCCATCCTGGCCTTCTTCAAAATCAGATATTTACCAGATGGTTCTCCTGTCAGCCAATTCCTCAACACTGTCAGGGTCATTTGCACTTAACCACAAGAAACTATTCCTAATTTCGATTACAGATCAAAATTTTCCCATCCTGGCCTTCTTCAAAAATCAGATATTTACAGATGGTTCTCCAGCCAGCCAATTCCCCAACCCTGTCAAAACCATTTATTCCCTAATTTCGATTACAGATCAAAATTTTCCCCAGAAAATGATATTTACAGATGGTTCTCCTTTCTCAGCCAATTCCTCCAACCTCTGTCAGGGTCATTGCACTTAACCACAAGGAAAACTATTCCTAATTTCGATTACAGATCAAAATTTTCCCCATCCTGGCCTTCTTCAAAATCAGATATTTACCAGATGGTTCTCCTGTCAGCCAATTCCCCAAAATCAAACACTGTCAGGGTCATTGCACTTTAACCACAAGGAAACTATTCCCTAATTTCGATTACAGATCAAAATTTTCCCCATCCTGGCCTTCTTCAAAATCAGATATTTACCAGATGGTTCTCCTGTCAGCCAATTCCCCAAACACTGTCAGGTCATTGCACTTTAACCACCGGGAAACTATTCCCTGTTTCGATTACAGATCAAAATTTTCCCATCCCTGGCCTTCTTCAAATCAGATTTTCTCCTGTCAGCCAATTCTCAACCACTGTCAGGGTCTGCATTTTAACCCAAAGAAATTCCTAATTTCGATTACAGCCAAAATTCTAACTTCTTCAAAATCAGATATTTACCAGATGGTTCTCCTGTCAGCCAATTCCCCCAACCCTGTCAGGGTCATTGCACTTTAACCACAAGGAAACTATTCCCTAATTTCGATTACAGATCAAAAATTTCCCATCCTGGCCTTCTCCAAAATCAGATATTTACCAGATGGTTTTGTCAGCCAATTTCAAACACTGTCAGGTCATTGCACTTTAACACAAGAAAACTATTCCCCAATTTCGATTACAGATCGTACCTATCCTGGCCTTCTTCAAAATCAGATATTTACCAGATGGTTCTCCTGTCAGCCAATCCAAACAATTCCAAGGAAATTCCCCTGTCAGGGTCCATTGCACTTTAACCAGATGGAAATCCTGTCAGCCAATTCCCCTAACACCGTTTCAATTTACAGAAGGAAACTATTTTCCATCCTGCCATCCTGGCTTCAAATCAGATATTTACCAGATGGTTCTCCTGTACCAATTCCCCAAACACTGTCATGGTTTAACCACAAGGAAACTATTCTGATTACAGATCAAAATTCTTCCCATCCTGGCCTTCTTCAAAATCAGATATTTACCAGATGGTTCTCTGTCAGCCAATTCCCCCAAACACTGTCAGGTCATTGCACTTTTAACCACAAGGAAACTATTCCCTAATTTCGATTACAGATCAAAATTTTCCCATCCTGGCCTTCTTCAAAATCAGATATTTACCGATGGTTCTCCTGTCAGCCAATTCCCAACACTGTCAGGTCATTGCACTTTAACCACAAGGAAAATCCGTTCCCTATTTCCCTAATTTCATCCTGGCCTTCAAATCAGATTTTACCAGATGTTCCCTGTCAAATAATTCCTAAACCCTGTCAGGGCACTTTAACCATTAAGGAAAATCAAAATCAAATTTTTCCCATCCTGGCCTTCTTCAAAATCAGATATTTACCAGATGGTTCTCCTGTCAGCCAATTCCCCAACACTGTCAGGTCATTGCACTTTAACCAAAGGAAACTATTCCCCAATTTCGATTACAGATCCAATTTTTCCCATCCTGGCCTTCTTCAAAATCAGATATTTACCAGATGGTTCTCCTGTCAGCCAATTCCCCCAACCCTGTCAGGGTCATTGCACTAACCACAAGGAAACTATTCCCTGATTTCGATTACAGATCAAAATTTTTCCCATCCTGGCCTTCTTCAAAATCAGATATTTACCAGATGGTTCTCCTGTCAGCAATTCCCCAACACTGTCAGGGTCATTGCACTTTTAACCAAGGAAACTATTCCCTAATTTCGATTACAGATCAAAATTTTCCCATCCTGGCCTTCTTCAAAATCAGATATTTACCAGATGGTTCTCCTGTCAGCCAATTCCCCAAACACTGTCAGGGTCATTGCACTTTAACCACAATTCTAATTTCCATTACAGATCAAATTTTTCCCATCCTGGCCTTCTTCAAAATCAGATATTTACCAGATGGTTCTCCTGTAAGCCAATGCACTGTCAGGGGTCATTGCACTTCAACCACAAGGAAAATATTCCCTAATTTCGATTACAGATCAAAATTTTCCCCATCCTGGCCTTCTTCAAAATCAGATATTTTACCAGATGGTTCTCCTGCCAGCCAATTCCCCAACCCTGTCAGGGTCATTGCATTTAACCACAAGGAAACTATTCCCTAATTTCGATTACAGATCAAAATTTTCCCATCCTGGCCTTCTTCAAAATCAGATATTTACCAGATGGTTCTCCTGTCAGCCAATTCCCCAAACACTGTCAGGTCATGTACTTAACTATGGGAAATTGCAGATCAAAATTTTCCCATCCTGGCAAAATCAGACTTTATGGTCCCAATTTTCGATTACAGATCAAAATTTTCCCATCCTGGCCCTTCTTCAAAATCAGATTACAGATGGTTCTCCTGTCAGCCAATTCCCCAACCCTGTCAGGGTCATTGCAAACCACAAGAAACTATTCCCCGATTACAGATCAAAATTTTCCCATCCTGGCCTTTCAAAATCAGATATTTACCAGATGGTTCTCCTGTCAGCCAATTCCCCAAACACTGTCAGGGTCATTGCACTTTAACCACCAGGAAACTTTTCCCATTGGCCTTCTTCAAAATTTCGCCAGCCAATTCCCCAACCCTGTCCAGGTCAGATTTAACCAAAAGTAAACTTTTCCCATCCAGATCAAATGGCCCTTCTTCAAAAATCAGATATTTACCAGATGGTTCTCCTGTTAGCCAATTCCCCAACCCTGTCCCAGGGTCGCAATTTAACCACAAGGAAACTATTCCCTAATTTCGATTGCAGATCAAAATTTTCCCCATCCTGGCCTTCTTCAAAATCAGATATTTACCAGATGGTTCTCCTGTCAGCCAATTCCCCAAACCCTGTCAGGGTCATTGCACTTTAACCACAAGGAAACTATTCCCTAATTTCGATTACAGATAAAATTTTCCCATCCTGGCCTTCTTCAAAAAAATCAGATATTTACCAGATGGTTCTCCTGTCAGCCAATTCCCCAACACTGTCAGGGTTGTTGCACTTTTAACCACAAGGAAAATATTCCCTAATTTCGATTACAGATCAAAATTTTTCCCATCCTGGCCTTCTTCAAAAATCAGATATTTACCAGATGGTTCTCCTGTCAGCCAATTCCCAAACACTGTCAGGGTCATTGCACTTTAACCACAAGGAAAATCTTCCTCTAATTTCGATTACAGATCAAAATTTTCCCATCCTGGCCTTCTTCAAAATCAGATATTTACCAGATGGTTCTCCTGTCAGCCAATTCCCCAACACTGTCAGGGTCATTGCACTTTAACCACAAGGAAAATATTCCCCAATTTCGATTACAGATCAAAATTTTTCCCATCCTGGCCTTCTTCAAAATCAGATATTTACCAGATGGTTCTCCTGTCAGCCAATTCCCCAACACTGTCAGGGTTATTGCACTTTAACCACAAGGAAAATATTCCCTAATTTCGATTACAGATCAAAATTTTCCCCATCCTGGCCTTCTTCGAAATCAGATATTTACCAGATGGTTCTCCTGTCAGCCACCCCCAAACACTGTCAGGTCATTGCACTTTAACCCAAGGAAACTATTCCCAATTTCGATTACAGATCAAAATTCCCCATCCTTTCTTCAAAATCAGATATTTACAGATGGTTCTCCTGTCAGCCAATTCCTCCCAAACTGTCAGGGTCATTGCATTTTAACCACAAGGAAAATATTCCCGATTACAGATCAAAATTTTCCCATCCTGGCCTTCTTCAAAATCAGATATTTACCAGATGGTTCTCCTGTCAGCCAATTCCCCAAACACTGTCAGGGTCATTGCACTTTAACCACAAGGAAAATATTCCCCTAATTTCGATTACAGATGAAAATTTCCCCATCCTGGCCTTCTTCAAAATCAGATATTTACCAGATGGTTCTCCTGTCAGCCAATTCCTCAACACTGTCAGGGTTTTGCACTTAACCACAAGGAAAATATTCCCTAATTTCGATTACAGATCAAAATTTTCCCATCCTGGCCTTCTTCAAAATCAGATATTTACCAGATGGTTCTCCTGTCAGCCAATTCCCCAAACACTGTCAGGGTCATTGCATTTTTAACCACAAGGAAAATTCACCTGGCCTAGATTACAGATCAAATTTTCCATCCTGGCCTTCTTCAAAATCAGATATTTACCAGATGGTTCTCCTGTCAGCCAATTCCCCAACACTGTCAGGGTCATTGCACTTTAACCACAAGGAAAATATTCCCTAATTTCGATTACAGATCAAAATTTTCCCATCCTGGCCTTCTTCAAAATCAGATATTTACCAGATGGTTCTCCTGTCAGCCAATTCCCCAACACTGTCAGGGTCATTGCACTTTAACCACAAGGAAAATATTCCTAATTTCGATTATAGATCAAAATTTTCCCATCCTGGCCTTCTTCAAAATCAGATATTTACCAGATGGTTCTCCTGCCAGCCAATTCCCCTAAGGGCACTTTTAAAACCACAAGGAAACTATTCCCTAATTTCGATTACAGATCAACATTTCCCATCCTGGCCACTTTAAAATCAGATATTTTCCTCCTGCCAGCCATTTCCCCAAACATTACAGCATCTTAACCAAAGGGAAACCATTTTTCAGATCCCTGTTTTCCCATCCTGGCCTCTTGAAAAATCAGATATTTACCAGATGGTTCTCCTGTCAGCCAATTTCCCCAACCCTGTCATGGTCATTGCACTTTCTCCACAAGGAAACTATTCTACTTTCGATTACAGATCAAAATTTTCCATCCTGGCCTTCTTCAAAATCAGATATTTACCAGATGGTTCTCCTCTCAGCCAATTCCTCAACCCCCAAGTCAGGGTCATTGCACTTTAACCACAAGGAAAATATTCCCTACTTTCGATTACAGATCAAAAATTTTCCCCATCCTGGCCTTCTTCAAAATCAGATATTTACTAGATGGTTCTCCTGTCAGCCAATTCTCAAAACACTGTCAGGTCATTGCACTTAAACCACAAGGAAAATATTCCCTAATTTCGATTACAGATCAAAATTTTTCCCATCCTGGCCTTCTTCAAAATCAGATATTTACCAGAATCCAATTCCCTAACACTGTCAGGGTCATTTCACATTAACCACAAAGATGATTACAGATCAAAAATTTTCCCATCCTGTTCTCCAAAATCAGATATTTAATTGTCAGCCAATTCCCCCAAACACTGTCAGGGTCATTGCACTTAACCACAAGGAAAATATTCCCTAATTTCGATTACAGATCAAAATTTTCCCATCCTGGCCTTCTTCAAAATCAGATATTTACCAGATGGATCTCAGCCAATTCCCAAACAATGTCAGGTCATTCCACAACACTGTCAGATCAAAATTTTCCATCCTGGGTCAAAATTGCTCCTGTCAGCCAATTCCTCAACACTGCCGTAATTGCCAACCAAAGGGAAATATTACTGTTCGATTACAGATCAAAATTTTTCCATCCTGGCCTTCTTTTCAAAATCAGATATTTACCAGATGGATCTCCTGTCAGCCAATTCCTCAACACTGTCAGGGTCATTGCAAACCACAAGGAAAAATATTCCCTAATTTCGATTACAGATCAAAATTTTCCCATCCTGGCCTTCTTCAAAATCAGATATTTACCAGATGGTTCTCCTGTCAGCCAATTCCAACCCTGTCAGGTCATTGCACTTTTAACCACAAGGAAACTATTCCTAATTTCGATTACAGATGAAAATCTTCCCATCCTGGCCTTCTTCAAAATCAGATATTTACCAGATGGTTCTCCTGTCAGCCAATTCCTCAACACTGTCAGGGTCATTGCACTTTAACCACCAGGAAAATATTCCCCAATTTCGATTACAGATCAAATTTTCCCATCCTGGCCTTCTTCAAAATCAGATATTTACCAGATGGTTCTCCTGTCAGCCAATTCCTCAACACTGTCAGGGTCATTGCACTTTAACCACAAGGAAAATATTCCCTAATTTCGATTACAGATCAAAATTTTCCCATCCTGGCATTCTTCAAAATCAGATATTTACCAGATGGTTCTCCTGTCAGCCAATTCCTCAACACTGTCAGGGTCATTGCACTTTAACCACAAGGAAAATATTACCTAATTTCGATTACAGATCAAAATTTTCCCATCCTGGCCTTCTTCAAAATCAGATATTTACCAGATGGTTCTCCTGTCAGCCAATTCCTCAACACTGTCAGGGTCATTGCACTTTAACCACAAGGAAAATATTACCTAATTTCGATTACAGATCAAAATTTTCCCATCCTGGCCTTCTTTCAAATCAGATATTTACCAGATGGTTCTCCTGTCAGCCAATTCCCCAACCCTGTCAGGGTCATTGCACTTTAACCACAAGGAAACTATTCCCTAATTTCGATTACAGATCAAAATCTTCCCATCCTGGCCTTCTTCAAAATCAGATATTTACCAGATGGTTCTCCTGTCAGCCAATTCCTCAACACTGTCAGGGTTATTGCACTTTAACCACAAGGAAAATATTACCTAATTTCGATTACAGATCAAAATTTTCCCATCCTGGCCTTCTTCAAAATCAGATATTTACCAGATGGTTCTCCTGTCAGCCAATTCCCCAAACACTGTCAGGGTCATTGCACTTTAACCACAAGGAAAATCTTACCTAATTTCGATTACAGAACAAAATTTTCCCATCCTGGCCTTCTTCAAAATCAGATATTTACCAGATGGTTCTCCTGTCAGCCAATTCCCCAACCCTGTCAGGGTCATTGCACTTTAACCACAAGGAAACTATTCCCTAATTTCGATTACAGATGAAAATCTTCCCAGCCTGGCCTTCTTCAAAATCAGATATTTACCAGATGGTTCTCCTGTCAGCCAATTCCTCAACACTGTCAGGGTCATTGCACTTTAACCACAAGGAAAATATTACCTAATTTCGATTACAGATCAAAATTCTTCCCATCCTGGCCTCTTCAAAATCAGATAATTACCAGATGGATCTCCCCTGTCAGCCAATTCCTCAACACTGTCAGGGTCATTGCACTTTAACCACAAGGAAACTATTCCCTAATTTTCGATTACAGATCAAAATTTTTCCCATCCTGGCCTTCTTCAAAATCAGATATTTACCAGATGGTTCTCCTGTCAGCCAATTCCCAACCCTGTCAGGGTCATTGCACTTTTTAACCACAAGGAAACTATTCCCAATTTCGATTACAGATGAAAATCTTCCCATCCTGGCCTTCTTCAAAATCAGATATTTACTAGATGGTTCTCCTGTCAGCCAATTCCTCAACACTGTCAGGGTCATTGCACTTTAACCATTAGGAAAATATCTCTAATTTCGATTACAGATCAAAATTTTCCCATCCTGGCCTTCTTCAAATCAGATATTTACCAGATGGTTCTCCTGTCAGCCAATTCCTCAACACTGTCAGGGGTCATTGCACTTTTAACCACAAGGAAAATATTCCCTAATTTCGATTACAGATCAAAATTTTCCCATCCTGGCCTTCTTCAAAATCAGATATTTACCAGATGGTTCTCCTGTCAGCCAATTCCCCAACCCTGTCAGGGTCATTGCACTTAAACCACAAAGGAAGCTATTCCCCATTCTTTCGATTACAGATGAAAATCTTCCCATCCTGGCCTTCTTCAAAATCAGATATTTACTAGATGGTTCTCCTGTCAGCCAATTCCTCAACACTGTCAGGGTCATTGCACTTTAACCACAAAGAAACTATTCCCCAATTTCGATTACAGATGAAAATCTTCCCATCCGGCCTTCTTCAAAATCAGATATTTACCAGATGGTTCTCTTTGTCAGCCAATTCCTCAACACTGTCAGGTCATTGCAAGTAACCACAAGGAAAATATTCCCTAATTTCGATTACAGATCAAAATTTTCCCCATCCTGGCCTTCTTCAAAATCAGATATTTACCAGATGGTTCTCCTGTCAGCCAATTCCTCAACACTGTCAGGGTCATTGCACTTTAACCACCAGGAAACTATTCCCTAATTTCGATTACAGATCAAAATTTTCCCATCCTGGCCTTCTTCAAAATCAGATATTTACCATATGGTTCTCCTGTCAGCCAATTTCTCAACACTGTCAGGGTCATTGCACTTTAACCACAAGGAAAATATTCCCTAATTTCGATTACAGATCAAAATTTTCCCATCCTGGCCTTCTTCAAAATCAGATATTTACCAGATGGTTCTCCTGTCAGCCAATTCCTCAACACTGTCAGGGTCATTGCATTTTAAACCACCAGGAAACTATTCCCCTAATTTCGATTACAGATCAAAATTTTCCCATCCTGGCCTTCTTCAAATCAGATATTTACCAGATGGTTCTCCTGTCAGCCAATTCTCAACACTGTCAGGGTCATTGCACTTTAACCACAAGGAAAATATTCACCCATTTTGATTACAGATCAAAATTTATCCATCCTACTATTTGTGTTTTCAAACCAATACTTTGGAGCTAGGTCATTAATCAGTTGTCAGCTTAAAGATCACCACATTTCCTTAAGTAATTCTTCTGGCTTTAGAGAATTGCTTTTTTTTTTTTTTTTTTTTTAAAAAAAGGAAAGAGAAATCTTCATTCTTTCTCTAACTCTGTCCATCATTCTATTCATTAAACCATTCTTTCCATTTACCAGCACCAAATAGTGTCACAGATAGAGGACATTAGAAGGAACTGGAAACCCAATCCTAAGCAGGAACAGGATAAAACCTCCCCAGTTCAAAGGACTGGGGAGGCGTGTCTTATATGACAAAATTCAAGTGAAGTTTTCAATTTATTTCATGGTAGGAAAATTACATCCCTTGTTTACAAAAAGATAGTAAAATTAATATTCAACATACTTTTAAAAAAACAGAACAAAAGTTCTCCATAAAATAAATTTCATAATCAATATGTTCAATGGTATAAAAAAAAGGAAAGCTTTTATATGACAAAATTCTTACTGACATTTCAGTGAGTTACACTGTTTAAAAAACAGTTATAGTTATAAATTATAATTTTTATTTTTATTAGATAAAGAAATGCTTATCATTGTGGCAAATAATATAATTATGGATAACTTCTCCCAAAATATGGTCCAAAAACTTTTCAATTCTACATCTGTGAATGAAAACTTTAATCATCAAAGGAAACATTCATTCAAAATAAGTATGGCATTTCATATTTACTTTCATAATATTGAGTCAGACATTTGGCTTCAGCAATACATTCAAGGGACACAACTCATGAACATCAAAGAGTTCTTATTACATTTCCTGTTTTGAAATCAAAATCAAGACTTTCTAAACATCAGTTCATAATTAGAATAATTAGATTTTGATGATGTGGAATCAAATTGGATAAAGCAGAATATAAAGAAACAATTTATTGTTACTTGAACTTAGAAAATAAAACAACAAAGTCAATATATTGAAATTATAGTCACTGTCTGTTTTCCTCCTCCCACAGAGATAAAATAAAATTACATTAATAAACTTTATTCTTTACTTTATTTTATATTATTATTATTACTAGTTCATTTTTTTTGTTTGTAACAAAGTCCTTAAACTTTGTTGGGGGGCTTTCTTGCACTCGTAGAGTGGATTTGACAGTGTTATTGTTTGAGTTGATAGTTGGTTAGTCTATGTCTGCAATGGTATTCTGAGTTGTAGTAGATGTATTTAGATTCTTTTGAATGAAAAAACAATGAAAGATCATTTATTCAAAATAACTGGTATTTCATCATATTTACTTTCATGATATTGAGTTATACATGTGGCGCTGATATATATTTTATTTCACTGTCTTGGCTTCAATAATAACAACTCATGAACACTAAATCATGTTCTTTCCTGTATAGCCCCAAAGAATTTAACTTCTTGCCCTATCTATCTTGAGTGGCTCATTAGCCTTCTATTGGGTGAACATTAAAAAAAAAAAAAAATAAAAACTTTAAAGACATGTTGATGATAAATTCAGCTTTAATACTGGTAAGGACTGAATAATTAATTTGTTTTAATGCATTATTGATTGATTGATAAATCATATATATTAAATTTCACAGATAATGAACGTCTATTATATTTTATCATGACCTGTTCCAAAGCAAACCCACACTCAACAAAAATTACATTTCAAAACAGTCACGACATATTACAATGCATTTAAACATATCGTTCTGTTGATAAAATTTTTTCTCTCACGTGGTCATGTATGACGTCATAGAACCACATTACAAATTTACGACCAACAGTTTGTTATTCCACAACCATTATCATTTCATAGCAAAACATCTATGTAAGCAAAACAGGATGTCATCTTTGACGGTGAGCATCTCTGTGATAATGTAAATATGATGACTCTGATGATGGCTCATCTGAGCTGAAAGCTTAGATCAACAACCAATATAATAAAGAAATATTTAAATGTTGGACAGATTTTGTCCTTTATTTCTCTTGAGACTAAATACATTATATGACGCTTAGAAAGTTGTTATATTTAACGATATATGTTTGAATAATGATCTGTTGCCCCCTATATATATATATATATATATATATTAACTGTAGTCTTGTTGATATAGAGAGACAATGAAAAAAAACCTTGCCCATCATTCTTTCCAGCTTTTATACATCACCACTCACCCATAATGCATTGGCACTTCCCTATATAAGTGTTACTTCCACTTTTCTAGCTTTTTGCTTCCGGTGCCAGTAAGTTTTCACTTTTCTGTCATCTTTTTACCACACACCCCTTGACCTCAACAAGATCATCCTATACCATGTAGTCATGTGCTCAATAAGATGATCCTAATGCCATATAGTCACGTGCGATGGTCGCATCTCCTTCCTGACCTACGTGCTGGATCATCTATATCACTATCACCTTGCCTCACTGTACTATCAGCATTATCTGGTGAGTTATTCACTTGTCATACATCCAGGATGTGCCAAGGGTTTCATCTACAGAAACATTCTTCTGTGACTACTCCAGTCATCATTCCCTTTTCTGTTGTGTGGTGCAGCAACCACCAGGCAGCTTTATCCATACCTCCTCTTCAACTTGAATTGATCCAGGTCGCTTGCCACTGCCTCATTTTCGGGGATGACCAGTGCATGTCTCCACGTACTGAAATATTGCATGCTGCAGTACAGAATCTTCCTCTTGGCCTACGTGTGGGGTTGTATTATACCAATTGGTGATATTCAACCCCTCTCGCCATTTTGCCTTCACAGCCCTGTAGTGCCTCTCTACACTGCCTTTTTTCATTATGTCTGTATGCAGCCTGTAATATGCATGCGCATTCCACCTATCTGGTACTTCCTTGACTGGCGCTGATTTCAAAGCAGTGCCATTATCCATTAGGACCTCTTCCACTGGGCCTCTCTTTAGGAATAGCTCGTTTACCATAGATGCAACTGCTGTCCCCATTTCTCCCTTTAACTCCCACTATACTACCAGGCCCATAATCGATCGTCAACAGATATGACCCATTTTGGTAATGCGTGATGCTAATCGCTGGTCTTGCCCAATTTTTTTTGAGACATGAACTTCATCGGCCTCATGCATGTTTGACGTGGGATCAATTGATTGGCATTGTTGGCATACTCGCGCTACTCTACACACGACTCCCCTAGAGACATTCGCGTCTACCTTCCTGGCGAAATATAGCATCCTCTCAACATCCATGTACTGCATCTCATGCAATTTTTTGACGCCCCCATCTTCAACATTGCACATGGCATATTCTTTGGCTGCATCAAGGGGCATTTTCATCCAAGCTTTCCTCACCCTTGTCAGCACATCGGCCTTATTACCCATCAAGGATACAAAGCTTGCTCTAACTTTTAGGTTTAATCTCTTTAATGACATTCTTCAGAATTCCCAATCTACACTTTATGAGCATCTCTGCTGTTCCCTTAGTCCGTATTCTGTCCCCTTCATAATAACAGACACAACCCACACCAACACTGCAGTGCCAAGTTGATGCCTTTCATTACTGCTTCCATTTCTGATACATTTATGTGCTTCACATCCGTTTTCTTCCTCGACCAAGCAGTGTCCTCCACTTTGGCACCCCTTACCTCCAATACAACTCACATTGCTATGCTACTTGCATCTCACCAAACGAATGCCATCATCCACCTTTGGTACACATGCCATTTTCCTCTCACTGGATCTTCTCGCTCCACCTTCTCGGTGATATTTTTTATTATCTTGAGTGTTTTGTCACTCACTCAGTCATCCCATCTTATCTCCTCCACCTGTCTTTTTCTATAGCTGCATGCAACCCTCAACCATCCAGCCACCGGGTATTGACCCACCAGCTTCCCACATGTCAAAAACAATTCTTGTTTACTCATCCGTCACAGGTGGAATCTCATTACCCTTTGGGGAACATCAACTCTCCAATTTCTTTATCCTTCTGTGACTTTAGCCCGAGTGCTGCTTCCCTGTTAATCCACATTTTTTTGAGGTGGCATCTTACTTTTTCTACATGCACAATTGCCACATCCACCAGGATGTCATCAATATAGGAGTTTGTGGCATGTCCTATTGTCTTCTCCTGCTTCAGTACAATCTTGAGCACTTCCGCCATGATTTTTGGTGCAGCATTCAATCCAGACCCCAATCTAGTAAAGCAATAGGTGGTCTCCTTGTACCTTACAAGTTGGTACTGCCACAGCTTCTCTACTACAAGTAATTGCAGGTATGTTGATTTCAGATCTACAATCGTAGCAGCGCCCATCGTCTGTCTCCATTTTGCATGGTTTCTCCACATACATCAATATCATCACTTCCACCAAAATGGCATGAAACATATGTATTTAACTCCCTAAATTCTAATACTGGCCCTAACTTTGTTTGGTTGGTTGGTTAACCACCATCAGTGGCAATATTTCACTTTGGACTTTCTTCTTCCAAGGTATCAGGATACCTTCTTCGACCCCATCTGTCCACCTCCTTTTCAAGCTCCACTCTCTTTTCCTTTTGCATGGAATTCTCATATAAGCTCACTCTCTTCTTAAATAAGGGTCATCCGCTTGTCCAGCACAATTCAACGGTCTACTTTTTGCCATCAAATTCGGAACAAAAATCCTTATCCTGAACTTAGCCTAGTCTGTCCACCGCCTTGCAGTTGCAGAGTCACTGCACTTAGCATCTTACCAAATTTACTGGAGATCGAGCGTTCGAATCTCTCTGGAGCCTCGAGTTTACCAAATTTAACCTGGTTTTGATTAATGTTGACTCTCTCACCAGTTTATAAATCATGTCCATACCGATGACAATGTCAATTCCGTTGACAATGTGCTCCAAAACAAGCACCCTTATCTTGAAGTGCACCTCATCTACTAATGTCAGTGCTACAGCCCTTGTATGCAACCTCTCTCCCATTGACTACTTTTATAAGCGTTCCCCCACTCAAACTTCTCACCAACCAGGGTGTCGACAGGGTCATAGTGCATCCAGTATTCACTAGTGCTCTTGCTTTCCTTCCCTCTACCACAACCATTACAATTGGTAAGGTTTGGTGTCATACCGTTGATGATCCATTGAAGTAGCTACTGGCATAGTAACTTCCCCCTTGCCTGTTTTCCTGGGGACAAAATCTGACAATGTGTCCCTTCTCTCCACATCTGTAGCACATAACAGCAGGTTTCAGTCATTCCTTACAATCTTTTATCATGTGTGGCCCACGACACCAAAAACATGCTACAAAAAGTCTATCCATAAAGGCCTGGAGTATCATTGACTCAATCATCTCAGCATCTAACATATCAATCTCATTCATCTCCATATAGAAAGCCAATGCACACCTTCAAGGTACAACTGGATGAGACTTTCCAAATCAGTGATATGTTGCAACCTAGCAACCAACTTTACTTTTGTGAACCATGCCACTGCGTCTCCCTGTCCATTAAAAGGTCTGATCGTGTCACTGGCTACACGCATTCTCCCTCTCTCTCCTTCCATGGTGAAATGTCGAAACAGCTTGTAGTCTCACTGACATACAGAGACAATAAAAACTTTTCATCTTTCTTTCCTCTTCTTCCTTCCCGTTCTCTCGCCAATACACATTTGCAAAGAAAAAAGCTCCTCACCCATCATTCCTTCCAGCTTTTATCCACCACTACTCACCTGTAACACCCCATTGGACCCACACACTCCACAAGACTGGCCATTGGTCCGGTATGGTCCAGTATTACAGGTTAGACACAAAATTCCGGTTCCCAACGCCAATTTGAAGCCACCCTTCAGCCACATTATAATTGTTTTCATGCTGGAGAGTGGTCATCAGATCGTAGAAATCTGGAAGCTCTTCGTTGGTCTACCTGCGAGTTCGCTGGGTGAGAATCGGGTTAAATAAATATAACAAAGTTGATTCGATTTTAAAAGGACAAAACTTTTTTCTATATATAAAAGCAAACACACACATACACAAAAAATAATTCTTGTTGCACAAGGTTGAATGTTTCTTGTATGTGAACAATAACCAAACACAGAAAAGGAAAGGTGTAGCCTTCGTTTTAACCCATTTTGGTCTGTTCTTAGTGCAACTACTACAACCTTCAATGTTTCCATTCTCAGTAGTAGTAGTATTAGGAGTTGCGTTACTTAAATGTTAGTGATGGTATTTTTGCTTCTTCACCCTCAGCAACAAACAGTGGGCACTTCCTTTTCAATCTCTGATGTCTCTTCATTCAGTTTGACTGCATTCAAAGACAGATGAATCCCAAAAAAGACTTTCTATCCACTCAGTTTGCTTACCTCTTAAGAGAACCGGCTCACATCCCAGATTGGTGATGTGTCTGTTTTTCTAGTGTGAGCATAATGACATACTACCAAAGTACAACTTCACTCCTCCAAGAATAAACAATTTACTTTTTCATCGATTGGTTTCCAAGGTTCACTACAAGACACAATTGTTTATCACCTTGCTATCAACCACTCTGCCACTCTTTGTAAACTGGTCTTGTTTCAAAAATAAATTCTAGATCAAAACATCCTTTAACTTCGATTCTTATAGTGTCAAAATCCATTCCTTTTTTTAAAAGTTCCAAATTATTATTGTTTCAGTGATTTTCTATTAGTAATCTTATATCCTTTGTACACTTACAAAAATATTGTATTTCTTATTCTAAATTAACTTTCTATAACATTTACATTTCAAAGTCTTTACAGCATATTAACATCTTGGTTACTCGAAAACGACTCTCTTTCACTTGGTGTTTTCTGTTTTACAGCATATCCTCCTTTATTATCATTATTATTATTATTATTTCAGGGGTGATATCACCCCTGTCACAACCCATATTGCATTGGAACTTCCCTATATAAGTATTACTTCCACTTTTCTACCATTTTGCTTTTGGCGCCGGTAAGTTTTCACTTTTTTCTCTCATCATTTTACCACACACGCACATGTATTGATTTAACGAAGTACTTCCAAAGATTTGCTAAAAAATAAACATACATGATGAAAAAAATGCCCCAAACTTACTGAAAACAAAGTTTTATCATCAAAATCTTTATTATTAAAAGGAAAGCCCATATAGGAATTACATTCTATTTTCAACCAATAAAATGACAGAAATCAGATTTCTTTGATAATATTTGGTGGACTTGTAGGTCTACCACATATTAGTTTTGGACCATTTAGATGATAACTCCCTTCAACACTCCCACAAATTTAATTAGAAAAGCTTTTAATTACTTTTATGAATAATGGTGTCCATTATTCATATTTTTTCAATGAATTTTTGCAAGAATTGTTTTACTGTTTTCATTTTATTTTAAAACTTTTAAAATTCTGCATTAATTTGTACTGGTTAAGTGATATTGTTATTGAGTAAAAATAATATTTACTAAACAAAAAAAAAAAAAAAATTTCCAAGATATTTTTCAAAATTCAACTCATTTTTAGCAGACACAGAGAAATGAAAATAGGAAAATGCAACAAAAAGAACATCTGTCTATATTTCTGAGATGAGGTTTTGTAACTATTTACATTGTTTGGACTGTTGTCTTCATCCTTATTGTTGTATTTATGACATTTTGACTTTGTACGCTGTGGCCTTCTTCAGTTGATGCATGTTGAAATTTCAAATCAAACTTCATTTAGTCTACTGGGCTAGAGTGTTCTAGTTCCACGTGTTATGCCTTTTCTGGATATTTCAGTTTCAGTTATTTCCCTTTAGTAATTCAACTCCAAGTTTTTTTGTTTTTTTTTAGTTTTGCTTACCTCTGCTGTGGGCAGGTATTGAACTCACACCTCTTTGGGTCAAGTCACTGGATTACTTCAACCAATGCTTTTATCCACTGGGCCATGTATCTTTAGGGATTCCAGTGAACTAAATAAAGGATTTGTTTCAAAATTCCATTAAATATCACCTGAAGAAAGCCAGAAAGTACAATAAAGATGAGGACAACAGTCCGAACAGTGTAAATAGTATGAATAGAAACAAAAAAAGAAATTTAAAAATTAAACTCTTCACATTTTATAATAAAACAAAAACAGAGCAAACATTTTATTTTTGATGAGGTGTGTCCCTTCTGTATATGGTCGTTCACAGCTCTCCACAACTTCCTATCCTTTGTAGCTCTTAGCAATGTATGCCTTTTTGCTATCTCTTCCCCTCTCTGTTCTCCCATTTTTTTTTTTAAACAAGTATACTTACCGCTTTCCTCTGTGAAGTGCCTTCAAGATTTCTAATGTCACAGACTGAAAATTGCCATTCTTATTTAAAGTTTGACAGCCACTTTAAGTGATATAAGTTTTACTTGTCTAAGACAGCAATCCAGGATGATGAAGATGACATGCCAAAATGCTGTGCGACTATGCGAGTTGAAAGTTGGTCTTTTACATCTGTTGTCATCTTTAATGACATAATGAAATTAGTTATGTGCCATCAAGGAGAGCTAAGATGCATGCATGATTGAATTCAGGATGCAATGACCTATAGCCATCATTATAGATGTCCAAGCATCATCATTTTCATCTGTAATTCTAACTCTTTTTACCCACAAATTTACAAAAATTTAGAGTACCATCCCTTCAGAACATGGGTGATCATAGCTCTCCACAATTTCCTATTCTTTGTAGTTCTTTGCATCAATTGACCCTAGATTTGAAGAGATTAAGAGCGTAGTGATCATGGAAGCATCCTCTTGGGAGTCTGTTGCACAAAGTAGTAGTTCTTGCAAAGAAGCTGTCTGAATAGAACTTGTTTCTTACTAATGAAATACAAAGGAATGAGATGATTTTTACAGTGTATGTAGCATAGTGTCTCTTAGATGAAGGTCTGAACTGGTGAAACAAAAGAAACATTTTCTATAGAAGTAGCAAGAGGTTTGTGACATTTTTGTTTACAGTGAAGGAGGTGTCCAGCCTGAAAATTTTTTGTCACCACAAGTCGGCATAGAGACTTTTTTGTTATTCTATCAAGGCTAAAAAGTAAATATTGGGCAGCCCAGACCATACATGGCAACGATTTAAAAAATGTTTGGTTTGATCCAACACTTGTAAGAATAGATCCGGGCAGAGATGTCTGGTACTTTTTGAAGCATCACAAGGAACTGACCGTTTTGTTAGTATGTTTAGTGATGGATTGTATAGAGGAAAAGAATGGGTGCCACTAGGTTCTACTTTTGCAAAGATACGCCATGTCTAAATGAATACCTATCAAGCTCAGCTTTTACCATGACTCTACAACCACACCTGGTCATGAGACTAACGAGATAATGACAATGTCATTAAATCAGTGTAGATGCATATTCTGAGGAGATGAATTGTCTAAATATTGTGTTGGTGTCTATTTGTTGCTTTTGCATAATCCAAATGAACAGGAATTATCTTTCATTAATTTTTCATAATGGTTGCATATTGTTCAATATTGGTATGTCACCATTTGTTAAGGAATCATTATTTTCATATAACAATATTCTTCAACTGGTAAATAGTAGATCACTCGGACTCAACAGAGAGAGAGAGAAATCAACAAGAGATAGATGTAGATTTCTTCATCCCTATAGTTAACCTGCAAGAAATCAGTTGAAGATAAAACTATGCTCCCCTCTACCTTTGTTGTGTTAGTATAAAAAAAAGAAAGACGAGTTCAGTGTTTTTAGACAAGTTTTATTTACAAACTTTACAACTATGAATGAATAATGAAAAAATTTTATTTCATGAGTTCAGGGGGTGGGTTAAAAAAAGTGGTTGGTAGGAAGCAGCAGGGTAACATTAGACCCAAGTAATAATTTCCATTCATTTTTACAAAGTTTAACTCACTCACTCACACTTAAAGAACATATGTGTTACCAAAAATGAAATCAGCCATAGCATTATAAATGAACACGTGGCTTTATTTAATTTTGCTGTTTAACATTAAAAGTGCAAATACTTGTTTGTATCTTGCTGACATTATCTGGACAAGATGTATCAAACACCAGCAAGAACACACAGTCAATTTTTGCAAGGACTATTTTGTTTTTTTTTTAACATTTCATCCCAAGCCATGCAATAATGTCACTAAGATGCAAGGGGCTACTGAGAATGAAAGAGAATGAGAAGACTTTAAGAGCAATCGGAAATCCAATCCAATCTGAAACAGGAAACAAGAGATAAACCTCTATTCCTGTTCAAAAGACCAGGGAGGACCATATATATATATATATATATATATATATATATATATATATATATATATATATATATCTCTGAGTTAGCTCCTCCTTAGTTCCTAATCCTTCACCAGGGGTCTCTCTCTCCCATTGCTATAAATACTGGATGACCTTTTGCCTCAATCTCTCTTTTCCTTGGGTCAGAAACCACCTCGCGTGGAGGTGAGGTAATTCTTTCTCTTCCTTCTTCATTTCAGCTAATACCAATATGTGAGCTCTCACCAATACAGCGTTTCCCAAATTCTGGGAACACGCTAAGAACAATACATGTACGTACGAACACTCACCACACGCACTCAATGTAACTGTCCATGTACTTGTAACTTGTTATTAATACATATATTTGTTTGTACATGTTTATCGGTCTTGTTTGTTTTCTTTGGACTTAAAGGAAATTTTAACTCACGTGTGTTCTTTACATCTTCACCCCATGGTCCTCTCTCTCTCTTATATATTATATATATATATATATATATATATATATATATATATTAATCAATTCATCTCAAAGCGATAATGCCACTATGGGGCTCCTGTATGAAAATGAAGAGAATTTAGAACCAGAGACGCAATCGTAAACAGGAAAGAAGGGATAAATATCTACTCCTTTTCAAGAGACCAGGGAGGAGTGTGAACTGAATGACAGCTGACACCATCTAGTCATGTTGAAGGAAAAATAAATAATAGTAAATAAAACTACAGAGTTTTTGGCAGAGACATTAGAAGTATAAAGTTGAAGTAGTCTTTAGAAGGAACTGGTAACCCAATCCTAAACAGGAAACAAAGTATAAACCTTTACTCCTGTTCAAAAAACCAGCAAATCAGTAAAACTACTATTATTATTATTATTGCTCCAGGTTTGGACGTGTAACGATATAGCCACAAATGTTCATCTGGGGACATCTTACTTAATGGAATTTACAAAACGTTGAAATGCATGAGTTTGTTTACAGTGTTAGATTGGTTGTTGTTTTGAATGTGCAATGTACCTAATGCCATGATAGACGTATCTTTTGTATGAATGTAGAAGAGAGATATTCTAGGAATGTGTCAGCCAATGGGGGGGGCTAGCTAGAATATTCGCAGAGACACTAGTCCCTGTAGTTAAAGAAAACTTACCATACATATATACAAGAGGGAAATATTGAAGAAAAGAGTGAATTTTTTTTTTTTTTTTTTTTCTTCACTGAAACACTGACTTGTTCAGTCAAGTTAAAATACAGAGGGAAGGATTATTTTGCAGAACTGAAAGAATTTTAAACAACAATTTGAAATTTATACCAGTTTAAAAGAAGAGGACTAAAAGTCTTAGTTTACTGTGGCTGAAGAAGCGATAGGCATATTTCAAGGATTTTCTTTTAATAATGAAAGTGAGAAGATAAACATGTACATGGTCATGCAATGATTTTGAAGACTTTTATATTGGAGACATCCATGAGTCCTATGAACCATACATATTTTATATGCACCATCAAAACCCAGTTGTGACAATCCTGTAGGAGAGGAAGGTTTGATTCTATCTGGATCATGGCCAAAGGATGAAGTTTTTGAAGTTGAAGCTTCTAACCTGATCAAACAAGAACAAATGAACAAGAGCAATTTTATATAAACTGTCAAGAACCAGTTGTGTCACTGAGATTTTGACATCCACTTAAAAAAAGAAGGTTTTATTCTATCTCATGTATTTCTGTTTTATGGCTGGAAGTTGTTTATTATTTTTGTTGTTAATTCTCAAGAGCAAAATAACGACGATAGCTTTGTACCACACTTAACCAAGACAAACGCCCTAACGTTGCCAAAAATCATCAAAGTGTCGCTTCCATCTAGAAACGATTTTGAACGGGAAATTGAATGCATGCAAGCATTTACATTTTAAACCAGCTGTTGTACCAAGGATCGATATATTACCCTGTTTGGACTAATCCAGTACCAGAGAGGGGACGGGATCCTGGTGGTTGAGCAGGTCGTGATCCCTGTGTAAAGCGGTCACAACCCTGCAACACACCACTTTGGCCTTTAGATGGGTGGTCGGAGAGGTCCAATCCAATCAATCAGCTGGTCATGTCAAGCCCCGTCATATAATCCACCCCAAACCTATAACTTATACTCCTCTTCCCATCCAAAACTAACACCTACCCCTAAATAGATGATAGAAGGCGGTGGCTGAGGGTCAATCAATTTGGGAGAAAAAAAGGATCTGACACACTTGCTAAACCTTCACAGCCGTAATACTTGGATAATGGAAACAAAGGAACATGCGTGCTCAAAGACTCCTCCCAAAGAGAGTATATCATTCATGTAGCCTCGACATGGCAAGGCGAATGGGTTTCCCCCTTGTCATGTCCCAGTACTGGACTCCGCAGTGCGTAGGGAGCATGGAAGATGAATCAAAATAAAAACAATCAGTGGAAAAAAAGAAATCTTCCAAGAGACCACATGTGGATAATGACTCGGAAACAGAAAATGATAAATGAAAACTTTCCACGATTTATTGTTCTAGAAACAATAAGCAACAGAGCACTAACTGAAATATCTCCATTTAAAATCCAAAAAGCAATATCAAATATAATCATACCAAAAAATGTAAAAAAGCTACCAAATGGAACATTATTAGTGGAAGTGGACAAAAAAGATATATGCGGACACATTAATAAGACAAAAAAAACTACAAGAAATAGAAATAAAGTCCTACCCACACCAAACCCTAAATTTCTCAAAGGGTGTAGTAAAAAGCAAGGAGCTCTCCCTGTGCACTCTAGAGGAGATAAAAATAAAACTCCAAACTCAAGGTGTTACAAATGTCAAAAGAATCTGTGACGATTTTAGGTCGTCAGTAAGTGAAAGAGAAATTGAAAGTACACATGACAATAGCAGAGACAATGATGATGATGATGATGATGATGAAGGTGCCTAGAAACAGCGGCACGAGCAAGTTAAAAATAGAACAGAGTGAAATTTTGGCACCGAAATTGGATAAAAGTACACCAAAGGTGACAGCCCAAGTTCTAGGATATAGAGAGGAAGGAGACTTTCGCGCCAAAATCCATAAGTTGAAGAAGAAAGTCAGTTGCTGTTGGGATCTGCCAGAGTGAAGATCACCCACATAAACGCTCTGATACTTGGAAAAAGATTTATGTGCAAC
Source organism: Acanthosepion pharaonis (assembly GCA_903632075.3). Lineage (NCBI taxonomy): Eukaryota > Metazoa > Mollusca > Cephalopoda > Sepiida > Sepiidae > Acanthosepion > Acanthosepion pharaonis. The sequence continues at coordinate 242,702 of CAHIKZ030002225.1, read as the reverse complement.
TCCGTTAACGTGAATTGAAGAAAGCGCAACATTAAGAAAACAATCCATGCAGAACATCAAAAGAAAAGGAATTGATGTTAGTACCAAGGCAAAGTTTGTATCTCAATTGAAGAGATAAAGATAAAAAGAAGAAGAAAAAAAGAGAAGAAACAAAAGGAAGGAGAAAAAGAAATCACACAACAATGAGGTTGGTCTCTCTCTTTTCATTGTGTAAATTAAATGTTTTTGGATTGTGTTTGCGAGCTATACATTCCTCTATCTGTTGGAAAGATTTGTGAGCCATAAGTAATAGTATTCGGAGAACCGCCATGAAATTTGTATGAATGTCTTCATGCTCCGAGAATTATCGAAGCCTTAACGAAAACGTGAAGGTGCCATTGCCTTTTTGTCATCATTTGTAATATCAAAAAAAAAAGAGAAAAGGGAGGGATAAAGTGCCAACAAGCAGAAAAGTAATTAATTGACATTTTTTCTCTTACATTAGGAATATGAATGCATCCTGGCTGAGTTACCCAAAGATCGGTTCTAAATAAATGTTCGTCGTCTCTTCTTTTTATTTATTATTGTTGAAATAAAAAAAAAAGAAAGAGAAAGAATTGTTTTGTTTGTTCTTTTACAAAGGATTAAAAAAAAAAAAAATTCATTCACATACAGATTCTTTCACATACCTAAGCCCATAGTTGTTTATTTCGAGTGGATAGAAGGCAGGGTAGCCTCATACCCCACCCTGGAAGATTCATCTGCAGTGATGAGACAGTATGAAATAGGCGGTTGGCACGTCGCTCCAGGTAATTTCCCCTCTTACCGGCTGAGGCATATTTCTCAAAGGACATCACGTTGAGAAATAAAAATAAAGCCTAGAAGGAGAACGTTACAAATCAAAATAAAGAAAAATGAAGCAGAGATACAAACTAATACCTACATTATAACTTTCAACTCCCCACCAAATTCCGACAACAATTAAAATCGGATATGAAATTATAAAAGTGGAACAATACATACCAAACCCTCTTCAATGCTATAGATGCCACAAATTTGGGCATCACAGAGATTCCTGTAGAAATAAAAAAATATGTGGAAAATGTAGTGAAAAAGAAGCAGAACATAAAGAGAACTGCCCAAATGAGAGCCTATGCTCAAACTGTTTGGGAAACCACTCTGCTCTCTCAAAACAATGCAGTATATATAAACAGGAGAAAGAAATAATTAGAATAAAATACAAAAAAAATATATCTTTCTCAGAAGCATGAAAAGAAGTTAAACATAACATAAAAGAAAACACCTATGCCTCCATGGTACAAAAAGCAAATAAAATAAACAATGAAGATAAAAGATTCAACTGAAATAACAAATTTATATACGGAATTAAAAGCTTTTCTTGAAGAATTAAAAACCTTCTTGACCAAACTTAAATCAGATCAAAATAAAACTAAAACTCAACAACCCAAATCAAATGGAATTAACCCAGAAGAAGGCAAAAAACTCCGGAAAGAAAACATAGAACAAAACTCCAGCGAACCCTCTTCTTCCCAAACCAAGAAAATGAAAAATAAACAAAAAGACAGAAAAGTTACAGCAGAACAAGAAAACATTCGATCACGATCTAACTCGAAATCAAGAATCAATATATCAAATGAAAATAAATTTGAACCTATGGAATATATGGAAATAGAAGAGAATGAAAATAAACAAATTCCAAAACAAAACCAAAAATCTGACCGAAGGACATCACAAGTAGTTGAAGATAAAGGTTCAAAAAAACTCAAGGGCTGGAAAAAAAATTGGAGAAGACAAACTGTCGTGGAATAAAATCTAATTGCAATGACCTACTCATACTTATATCACTACTGCATCCAGCTGTCATCTGCTTACAGGAAACTTATTTACAAGAAAATGCTAACTTAAAAATTATTATAACCACAATACAGGACATAGAGCTAATGGAGGAATGTCAATATTGATTAGAAATGACATACCGCAAAGTAAAATACATGTACATAAAACTAAATTACAAGCAAAAGCAACACAAGTGACACTAGATAAAACCATCACAATTCTTTCCATTTATATACCCAAATAAAGTATTCCTGTTCGAGAATCCCAAATTGAAGATGCAGAGAAATTTATACGCTGAGGATTCAGCATGTGTTTAAAGAAAAAGGAAAACCAGAGAAGAAAGCATATACCTCTGTTACAAGTTGAATTGTGTAAAGAAAAGAAAATGGATATCCAGAGAGGAAGAAAGCATATACCCGTTACAAATTGAATTGTGTAAAGAAAGAAAAAGGAAAACCAGAGAAGAAAGTGTATACCTCTGTTATAAGCTGAATTGTGTAAAGAAGAAGAAGGAAAGAAAGAAGAAAACCAAAGAGGGGAAGAAAGTGTACATCCCTGTTGCAGTGAGTCGGGTTTGGAAACTGAACTGTCTACAGAAGAAAAGGAAGGAAAGAAAAAGGCGAAACAAAGAGAGGAAGAAAGTTTATACCTCTGTTACAGCCGGACAGTGTGTGAATTTGTGTTTGTATCAAGAAAAGAAAAGAAAGGACATTGATATAAAAAAAGAGAATGGAATATAAAAGATAAATAATCATATTTTGGACCCGTAGTAGAAAGATATACATATATCCATGAATATTATGTTCTTGCAAACACCTTTCCACATGTCAAAACAATAATTGTAACTCCTATCCCATCTCTTTTGTGTATGCGTTGACTTCTGCATTCAATTCATAGTAATTCATACTTATATTTTTGTATGTTCGGGTTCAGTTGAATCCATTTGGAGTTAGGCGAATTTTGATATCCCAACGTAAGTCTTGAGATCTGGTCGTCGGATGTTTTAACTCATACTTATCTGTTCTTTTATTTTGATATTTGTATATTGGTACATATTAAAATTGTATCAAAAATCGCTAAGCCTTATAGTTCATCCTTGTATTGTGGATCAGTATTCATGTTGAAAACGAAGCGGACCTGGGAAAGATTACTGTTCGATTATCCCAATCGAACAGTGGTCTTAAAAATATTTTTGTTTACCAATTGTCCATTGTCACGATCTGGGAGAGATAGCTTGTATCTCTCCACAGGTGTGAGAATGTATATATCTCCTAGTCAGCGTATGATCGCCTTATAAACCCATTCGTTGACTGGGGCATATGACACCGCTGATATGAGAGGATTGTTGGATGGACCCAGGGTTTCGGCCTTTCTGGGGGGATCCAAAGGTTGGAAGAGTTATTCATAGGAGAGTATGCCAACAAGGGAATGGCAATTGAGGCCATGAGGGGCCTTGTGAAGTTGAGCCAGCTAAAGACTGTTGGATTATGGAATAGAAGAATTGAAGAGAAAGAGGCAGAAGAATGGGAGGAAACCCCCAATAGAAGAGAGTGGTCAATGAGGCACAGGTTTTATAAGCCCACACCAGGGAGGTACGGATTAATTTGCCTCCATGAGGTTCAGCATTTTTTAAATCCATTTCTCTACCCCATATTACCAGGTAGAGGAAAAATATGGAGAAAAAGATTCAATTGTAGAATTATTTAACAAAAACTTAGATAATTGCACAGAATTATGGGAGCCGATAGTGAATAAGTTCCCTGATATTACTCTAGATGAGATGCCAAAAACTATTGGGACTGATAGAGAGAATTAATATGTATTGGTTAAAAGTGAGTTGGAAAAAGAAGGTATGGCTTGGGAGGATAGTAAGTAAATCATCGAAACCCAGACTACGTCTTGCTCCTAAGACCAGTATTGGAGTCCATAAATACGAGTGCCCTTGAAGTCACAGGCAGTTGACAGTACAAGTTCAGAGTATTGCCAGAAAGATCGCTGATCCACATGATTGCCTGCTGGTATATATATATATATATATATATATATAATTATTTATTTAAAAATATGATTAAATAAATAATTATATTTATGCTCTACTTTTGTATCGAGCACTATTTTTTAAAAATAATGACTAAAATACTAAGGAACTTTGGATTATTTACCAAACCAGTTCCTTCCTATTTTCTATATATTTTCACAAATATATATATATCTCCTATGTTTTTTTTTTTTTTTTTTGCTTCATTCAATTTTTAATATCAACAATATGAGAAAATAAAGTATTTTACTTTTCTGATTTCCTGTGTCTCATTAATTTTAGGGTCAAAAATAGGTTGTTTTTTGTTTTTTAGAGCCTAAATGTGCATATTTCAAACCTTTTGAGTAAAAATAACCCCATCATATTATATACCGTTGGAAGCGAAATTTTGAGTAGATTCCAAATATTTCATTTTCAATTCATTTCCATTTCATAGGAAAAAGTTAATATGCTTTAACCTACTTTCAGAAACCTTGGGATGAGATTTTTGACTATTATGTTTTTCACTGGCATGAAGGTTAACATTGTCTTTTTTTCCATTTTTTAGGTAATCAAGTAAAAAAATGCAAACAAAAAAAACTCAGATTTATAAGGAAATTATGACTTTAGAAGGAATCAGAAACTCAATCCTAAACAGGAAAAGTAATGGATTACAGGAAATAATCCCTATTTCCAACACAATTACATACCCACACACGATATTAAAACACGTCTAAATTTTTTTATACCCAATAACAATATTATAAACATGTCAAAAAGATTCCACAATACAATTCATCAGTTTAAATCTAAGTGTCTGTTGTTTAGAAATAACATCACTATGTGAAATTTTTGACCAATCAAGGAAAGCTAAAACCTTTTACTCGAGTTTATTTTCAGAGATCAGAGCAGCAATGTTCTCCAAGCCGAACACAAGAGAACAAAGATAGGTGACTGTCTACGCACCATGGCTATTTCACTCCCCCCACCCACCACCATAGTGCATGTTGAAAGAAATATATGTTGGTGAATTCAAACAGATCATCCACAACAATAGCATGGATGATCAGTCAATGAATTTTTGTTAACAATAAAAGTCTTTTCTCAACCACAGCTTTGTTGTATGACCCAACTATTTATAAGTCTTGTCTAAATCGCAGGTTTTCTGTGTACCAACTATCAAAAGACTTTAACTCAACTAAAGACTATTTTTAGTACTTTTTAAATTCTTTTTCAATTCATGTAGGTGTGTGTGTAAATACAAATGATTTATGTAACAGACATAATCCTGTTTTCTTTATTTGTCATTTTATTACTGCTTGGAATTCAAGACATTCAGATTTTTAAGATAAAAACCTTGACAACTGAATTTCCTACAGGATAAACTGTTTCATCAACATCACTCCGTTGATTGTTTCAATTCCCTTTTGAGGAAATGAGGGCAGAAGAAACAGACAAATAATCAGGATGATCTGTTGGCAGTGGATCTCAGGACATCTGGCATTGTCATGTCTGTCCACTTTTTGATGTTCTCTGACCAGCTCTTGCATTACAGTCCACCTTCAACAGTCTGCATTGCATGATGGTCTTGCAGGGACCGTTATGCAGTGTGACGTGGCCAAACCATGACATCTTTTGACACTTAATAGTGGTGAGGTGAGATTCCTGTCTGCCCACAAAACTTTTGACCTTGTTCTATACAAAACTATTAGTTTTGTGCATCCAGTAGATACAGACAAGTTTTCTCACACATTTGTTCTTAACTACCTGGGTCCTTTTTTTCTAGCTCAACCGGGAGAGTCCAGTAGCCTATAAGCCTCTACTCATTTTCAAAAGACCGAAGAGGAGTGTAAATCAGACAATAGGTAAACCTGTCTTTCCTTTATCATAATCATTTCATTAAAATATTAAATGGGGGAGGGAGGAAAAATAATTATGATGTGAAGTTGGTAATCTTTCCAAGCAGTCCATTTTGAGGAGGCTAAGTTATACTTTGTGTCCATAAAGGTGATAGACAAACAGAAACATCACATAAAACAAAGATTTCCAACAGTTTATGATTAATTTGACATGATCAACTATGGAGAAAATGTAAAAATATTTTTGCAAATGAAATAACAGTGTAGTGATACTGGCAAATTAATATGCCTAATTTGCATAAATGCAAGAGAAAGCCTATATAACTTGTCACTGAGAATAATGAGGGCAAGCTTAATGACTGACTAGTGCTAAACTTCTACTTCACATCAATGGTGTTGCAGATAGGATCGCATTTGTCTCTAGAAGATTCAGATTACGTGGATGCATGGATTCGCTGTTTTTCTGCCAGTGCGAGAAGTAAAAAGCTGTAAGAAAACAAGGAGAAGGGAGGCGAAAAATGAAATTATGGATTTATTTTGGCTACAGCTGGATGCTAGGCGATAATGAAAGTCTCCACCATGACATATCCCTTAAATTTGGAAGAACTGACTTTCGAAAAAATAAGTCCGATTATAAGGAGAAATATGAGACCCAAGAAAAGGCTGGTTGTGGCAGAAAGAACAAAGTTCATGTCGATGAAACAAGAAATTGACAAAACAATTATAAAACATCTACACCATCTACGAAATGCAAGTAGATATTGCAAATTTGAAAAACTCGGACAAGACGAACAGACTATTGAAGACTTGATTCAATTAAGACTAATTGAAGGTATGTCCAATGCGTCACACCGATATATAATAATGGAACAACTACAAATAGGAAATATGTCTTTAACTACATGCATTGACTTTATACAGCAACAAGAACTAATACAGAAATACAACCATCAAAAAAGTCAACCCAGCGAACAAAGATTCGCTGATACGTACATGTTAAAAAACAGATAAGAAAATGTTCGTATTGTGGATGTGAATACGAAATAAAAAGGGAAAAATGCCCAGCATTTGGAAAAACTTGTACAAATTGTTTAAAAAAGAACCACTTTCAAAGCAGTATGCAAATCCAAAAAGAAAAACGTTGAAAGAGTTGAAGAAAATGAAACCAATATGGAAGTCTTCACAATAAAAAAATAAAAATATAGAAAAAATTGCACAAAAGAAAAAAGACATTATACTAAAGGTTAAAATCAACAACTGCAAATTGATATGGGGAGTGAAATAACGCTGATACCAAGAAATTTTGGGGAACGCATTAAAGCCACCTTTACGAAAGAGCAGTTTACAACTCCACCAATTTGATGGGTCGGTCATAAAAACTTTAGGATACTTTGAAGGTGCTTGGAGTTAGAAGATAAATTTGAAGTAATACCTATAATTGTCACAAGTTTTAAAAAGAACTACGGACTTCTTGGAAACGACGTGCTTAACATAAATTCTATCAAATTAATTAATGAGATAAAAATGGAAAAAAAACGGAAAGTTAAAAAACTATAAAGTGAGTTTAAAATTAAAAGAAAATGTCTCCCCTTTTTAATATGAGGCACGAAAAGTACCAGTACATTTGTTGCCATTAGTTGTAACAAAACTATGAAAATTAATAGAACAAGACCTTCTTGAACATGTTCCCCCTGGGGGTAGGCAAGTGGGCATCACCCATTGTAGTTTTGAGGAAGACAGATGGTGATTTACATATTTGTGGAGATTACAAAATAGGCGTAAATCACAAAGTTTGTTCGGATTCATATCCTATACCAAATGTTGAAGTTGCATTACATACACTGGCAGGAATGAGCGTTTTTACAAAAATAGATTTAAAAACGGCATGCCACCAAATACCAATAGATGATAACTTCAAAGAAGTAACCCGCGATAAATACACCAATAGGGTAACTAAGATGGCAAAAGGATGCCATATGGAATAAAAACATAAGCGCCATATTTCAAAGGGCCATCGAACAGGTTTTAGAAAATATGAAAAATATGATTTGTTACCAAGGCGATATATGCATGCAGGGAGCTACTAATGAAAATGAATTAAAAGAAAAAACGACATAATCTTGAATAGATTAAGAAATGCTGGAATGATAATAAATGAGGAAAAATGCATAAGCAATTGTAGTAAAATATCTTTTTTAGGTTATTCCATTTCAAAAAAAGGTATATCACCAGACCAAGCCTTGATAGAAAAAATACTAAAAGTAGCTACACCTACAAATAAAAAAGAACTGGAATCTTTTTTGGGATTGGTGAATTTTTACAGGTGATATTTACCAAAATACACGGACTTGACTGAACCATTTGCAAATTTAAGAAAAAAGAATATTGAATTTATTTGGTCAGAGGAACAACAAAGAGCTTTTGATAGATTAAAAGTAATTATGGCAAAGAAACCAGTAGTGAAAATGTTTGATCCAAAAAAGGACATTACGTTAACCACAGATGTAAGCGAACATTCGATATCGGGAATATTATCACAAGAAGGACATTCGATAATGTATTTATCAAGAAGACTAACGAACACCGAATTTAATTATTCAAATATAGAGAAAGAAGCATTGGCTATTGTATGGACAACTATTACAGGCCGACAATTTTTAATTGGAAAAAAATTTCTGTTAAGAAGTGATCATAGACCATTAGACTTTATATTTAACCCAAGGAAAGAATAACCCAAAGTCACGACATCAAGGATACTAAGATAGGCAATAAGATTGATGGCATTTGACTTTGATATAGAATATGTCAAAGGAAATTCAATTCCACATGTAGATGCACTATCAAGATTGCGATTTTACAAGGAGTCAAAGGACAAAACAGAAGAAGAATTTGAAGATGCATTCTTACATTGGGTAGAGACTGATGTTTTGTCTTTAGATAGAATGGCTGCGGAAACTAGACATGATCCAGTACTAAGTAGGATAATATTGAGAATAAGAAAAAAACTCATGGGGAAATTGTTCTAGGGCGGAAAGACCCTACAAAGAAATAATACAGAAATTAACGATAGAACATGGAGTGATTTGTAATGGGGATCTGGTAGTTCCCCCAGAAACACAAAGAAAATTGGTAATAAAAAGTGTACATAATGATATACACTGTGGAGTAGCGGCCACACAAAAAAGGATAAAATTAGAAGCATGGGGGCCGGGATATTCAAGAGATGTTGAAGAATATATAAAAAGGTGCAAAAAATATAAAGAATTAAGAAACTTTACACAGACTACTTTACATTCGTGGCCCAGAGAAGTGGAGCCATGGAATTGAGTGCCTATGGATCATGCATATATTACTGGAGTGGGACTCTTATTAATTCTAGTAGACTCTTTTTAAGGCTGGCCTGAAATAATCCAGGTGCCAGACAAGAAAAGTTCTATGATAAAACAGATTTTAAGGGTTATATTTTCCAGAAACAGCATACCAAAAACATTGGTATCTGACAAAGCATCAGAATTTTGTGATGAAGATCTTAATTTATGGTTAGAAAAAATAGGATGTAAACCGTATAAGACACCCCCATATTACCGTCAGTCAAACGGGTTAGCGGAAAGAATGGTGCAGACCTTAAAAACGGGACTAAAAGCATGCTCTCAGCAAAAAGAAAAAGTAGAAGTTTTTCTACCGAGGCTGCTTTTAAGCTATTGCACAATACCACACGCTGGAAGACTAGAAAGCCCATCAGCTTTAATGGGAAGACAAATTAGATCTCTGCTAACGATGTTGTATTCCACAAATGAAAAAATGTGGTACAAAAAGAACAAAGAAGCAAATTCAGAGAGGGCAGAATTTATCATGCAAAAAGGCTACAATACAGCTATAATAAATAGAGAAAATGGCAACAGTGTATTAGCCCATGCAGATCAAATAAGGACCCAGGGTGAATAATGATTTATTAGAACAACCGTTACAGAATGAAACATCAGAAGATGAAATAATGCAGGATCAAGTGGGACAGAATGAGTTTGAAAGTTCGGACAAAGATCAAATAATGCAAGAAGATGCCTATGATTACAGCTTAGATTACAGATCTAGGTCTTCCAGAAAAAGAAATTCGGGAGAGAGAGAAGTAAAGCAAAGTAATGAAACTATCACGAGAAGAAGTACAAGAACTACTAGAGGTATAAAACCTATACGTTTCAGGGAGATGTGATACTGGCAAATTAATATGCCTAATTTGCATAAGTGCAAGAGAAAGCCTATATAACTTGTCACTGAGAATAATGAGGACAAGCTTAGCGACTGACTAGTGCTAAACTTCTACTTCACATCAAACAGTTTTCAAATACCATAATTCCCCACGTATAATACAGCTTTTTTCCTAAAAAATAAGCAAAATTAGGGGTGCATATTATGCACAGCTACAAAAGAAAAACCTTTAAAAATTGCCATTTCATTGGTTGATTTCAGTTGTGAAATAACTACTAACAAGCATATGACAATTTGACATTAACATTCAGCAATTGCGACCCCATAAGGATATAGAATACAATCATATGCATCTAATAATACTTACAAATGTAAAATAAAATAAGAATTATCATAATACTAAATTAAAATAATATTATTCTATGTTTAAAACCATTTTTTGCCGGCATGTTGCTTCCGCATGATACGCTCTGATTGGTCAAGATTACCAGAATAAGCCCAGTGCACACAATTTGAAGAGGCTAAAAAAGTTCAAGGATTGCATACTAAATGACAAAACAGAAAGAAAACAGTTCAAGGCCTAGACATGGATCTATAGATGGGAATAACAAATTTTGATGGGAAGAGAACAGCAGTCTGAAAAAAAAAAAAAAAAAATATCCATCAAACATACTCAACAAAACAATAGTGTACCACAGTACATTATTAAATGTCAAAAATATACAACCCATACAGTTTTACAAACTATCTAACACTACAGCTGGATCATAAGTATGTGTTATGTGCAGGAGGATTAACTATGGCAGATGTCAAAAAAAGTTGTTACATCAGCTGAGTGCAAAGAAGTTAGAGAATGAAAATGAAAGTAAAGAATACTTTGATGACAAGAAGCAAACCATATGCAGAAAAAATACAAATTCATCAAGAAGATGGATGTTAAAATGTAATTCAACTGATATGGGTGACATGACAATGTATTGCAAAAAAAGCATAAAAACACAGTACGACGACACATGAATGAGCATATTTAAAAACACTGCAAACTTAAACATAATAATTCAGGCTGCAGTAACCAAAGTCAATGTGGAAACCAAAGTAACATCAATCTGGGAATAGATTTGGGACAAAAAAGTACATTTCCCGCTAGACAAGAATAGATACTGATCAATCATAAAAAGTATAAACATTTACGAGGAAGGGTGTTCGTTGCACAAGATCGACATAAAGCAGTTTTCGAAACACACTTTCGAGATCTGTCACAAGATCAAGCCTAAAATAAAAGGTCTACACATCACCAGTGTCAGCAACTCCGGTAAATCATACATCCTAAGATCCATAAGAAATGGCCTAATGAACTGCGACAGAATGAGATGCCAGGCAAGCAATAATTTCACTTTCGGAAGCTGTGTGAAGAAGACCCTCATCTACACAGAAAAAATGTGCCTTACACCACAGAACGTAGAGGAGGGAAAATGCATACTAGAGGGAACAGAAAGTTACGTAAACATCAAACACCAAGTGGAAAGGCTTTTGAAGAGAATGCCGTGTCTAAGCACCAGTAACTGCAAGCCGTGGAAAGTCATAATGAACAAAAAGAGGCCATCTTGAATCGCGTATACTACTACAAGACGAGACCAATGACAAAATTAATGGAATGGGGTATCATTGAACTTAACCTATTAACGTGGCTAACAATCTTGAAAGATTATATAAAAAAAATATGTAAACAACAAATACTAAAAAATAATTAATAACAGTGGAGAATCCTCAAGGTCTGCAAGACATTGCTTATACTCAAAGGATGATCTAGCTTTGCCTGCTAAAAGATCAAAAATACACAAGTTAAAAGAAACCTTGAAAAAGAAGTAAATGATGTCGCGCGACAAGAGATCATGGCTTCATCAGGATCTAAATTTGATGAGGAACAGGCAGCACAAGTGTGTGCAACACATCAATTATCCATGACAGACTGCAACTTTTTCTATAGCAACTATTACAATAGAAAACTAGCAAGAGGCATGAAAACACCAGTAAATTTGCCAAGATGGAACAGAAGCGCAAATGAGAGTGACAACAGCATTACAGATGCAGACTTAGTTTTCATTGTAGGGACCCAGAAGAAGAAAAACAAGATAATATTACATCAGACTAACTGAAAGTGACATCAGAGTAATTAGAGACAGAGAAATTAGTGGAAAAATAATAAAACAAAACTTTTTGCTATGTGAAGAAAGTGTAAGTGATAAGTACAAGAGAAGTCAGGACATTAAGAAAAATTATTGTCAAAGTTTCACAGATTTAAAAAAAAAAAATTAAGTTATTCCTATGTATCTATAAATAAATAATAATAATAAATAGATTGGATTAAATAATATAGATCAAATTTTGTGATTTTCTTTCTTCGTTTAATGATAATGTTATTAAGCTTATCAGACGTTATGAAAAGAATTTACTTAAAATAAATAGACAGCACTTGTTTATATTATTTAATGAAACATGTATGATTGAAATAAATAGACATATACATAATATTATACTGTTGTTATGTATTTATAGCATCACATTTCATGTGCATGGCATAACAATAAATATATATATATATATATATATATATATATATATATATATATATATATATACACACACATATATATATATTAATTAAACAAATGTGTCTTTGCATGAAAATAATTTTTTCTTTTCAGATAACCTGTGCTTGTAAACAAAAAAGAATTTATTGCACTCATGCAAAATATAAATATACTACAAAAAGATAAGGTAAAAATTAGACACGGTACCTACTCTTATTCTTACTCTACATCAACCCTGATGAATTCAAAAACAAGTTAACCCAGTGAATTCAAGAGAAAAGTTATTGCTGTGACAGAACAAGTGGGAAATCGTGCAGCAGGAAGAAAGTACAATATAAATGAAACAAATATAAATTTATGGAGAAAAAAACAAGGAAAAAATCGTGGCTGCAAACTTTCTTCAAGAGTTCTCAGTAGAGAAAAAGAGGCCAAGTATCCTCAAGTGGAAAAAGAATTGGTGGAGAAAATTGTAGAAAGGCGGGCTGCTGGACTTGCTATCAGCACTATAGACATAAGGTCATTGGCCCTGAAAAAGATGAAAAAAAAATAGCCCGACAAAAACTTCCAAAGCCTCCCAAATTGGTGCTACAGGTTCATGAACTGCAACTGCACAGAAACTTCCTCATGATCAAGACCAAAAAGTTACAAAATTTCAGAAGTTTGTAGTAAACTTGAGGAAAGGACACACCCATGACATAAAGGACATTGGCCATACAGACCCAATACTCTTTAACCTTTAACACCATCCCAAACACTAGACTTGAAAGGAACAAGCAGCATTACCATAAAATCCACTGGTAATGAAAAAAAATAGATTATGTTATGTCAGGTGCCTAAAGAGAAAAACTTTACTTAAAAAGGCCAAATGGCTAGGTGGAGTCCATGTAAGGTGCTATCCCAAAGGTTGGATGAACGAGTCACTAACTCAAGACTCGCTCAGAACGGTATAGTGCCAACATCACTCCACAAAGAGAAGGATGTTAGCCCTTGATGCCTTCCAGTCTGATAGGATGCCAATGATCAAGGAAATCCTAGAGAAGGACAGGACTGACTTGGTCATCCTATTGGGTGGCATGACCAGTCAATTGCAGGTCTTGGACATTTGTTGCAATAAAACCGTTCAAGCATCATTTGAAAGCCAAGTGGAAAAAATGGATGCTATCAGGTAACCAGTATTTCAGCCCTCCTCCTCCCTGAGGAAACTGCAAGAAAGTGAACATAGTGGTCATTGCTGGGTGGATCAAAGAAGCCTGGGAGGCTGTTGACCCAGCCATCATCATTAAGGGCTTTAAAAAGTGCTGCATTACAAATGCTATGGATGGCACAGAGGATGATATTCTCTAGGAGGACATTGAGGAAGAGGAGGATGCCAGCAAAGATGAAGAGGTGAAAGGAGGTGATGAAGGGAGGGAAAAGATGAAGAAGTGAAAGGAGGTGATGAAGGGAGGGCAAAGATGAAGAAGTGAAAGGAGGTGATGAAGGGAGGGCAACGATGAAGAAGTGAAAGGAAGTGATGAAGGGAGGGAAAAGATGAAGAAGTGAAAGAGGTGATGAAGGGACGGTCTATACAATGACACCAATTTTTATCCCAGAGTAAAAATTTTTTTAAAAGTCAGGAAGTCCTGGGATTTTTTTTTTTAAATATTGAATAGGTGTTTTTTTACTTAAATGATTTAAAAAAAAAAAAAAATTTAAATCAAAATCCCCTCAGTATATTTAATTTACTGAATCTATCATTTTATTATTATAGATATAAGTTTAAATTTAAAATTTCATTAAAGGAAAATGTCCCTTTTACATTTAAAAGAAAAATATTTTTGATAGCAAACTTTTTAGACATCACACTATCATGAACAAAAAAGTGAAAATATTGAAAATCTAATGCAAGCTTTAGAGTCAATTCCCGCAACTTCAGGTGAAGTATAGCATACATTTTCTATTTTAGGCATGTTTTTGACTAAACAGAGAAATAGCTTAAGTACAGACTTGTTGAATGCTCTTTTAATATTAAAAGATTTTTACAAGGTCTTAAATAAATTAAAATTTTAGAATAAGGTTTATAAGAAAAATTTAGAAGGGCCAGACATGTAATTATTAATAAAAATATGAAACTTTATAAAATATCTCCTTTAGATACATTTCCCGAAATCCTGATATTTCCCGTCCCAGAGTTTTCTTATCTAGGAAATCCTGGGATTTTCATCCCCTAATTCTGACAGTGATCACTTTAACAATGAATGCGCATGGACTAAGTCATAATAAATTTCATTGAATTCATTTCTTTGTTTATTTTATCCTTTGTTAAAAATATTTCTCAGATCAACTCTTATTCTACTTTTTAAGCACAACTCAACTTATGTATATCTAACTCAAACTATTAAGCAAACACAAGTTATGTATAAGTAACTCAAATTATATACGGATCCAGAAGATTGCACATTTATCGAGCATAAACAGGTTAATGAGTCTGTGCAGTAGGCACAATATAGGTATTTCCATTACCCTTTAGAATTGTGATCAGAAATTTTGATGAATATCTTCAATTACAGCTTAAATAAGAGTAGGAAATGCTGACTGTAATGAAATTGGAGAGGTAAAATTTATACGGTTTGATTACCAAACAAAGGTATGTATTATGATGCAAGTAGAAGGATTTTCCCACACTTTTAGGTGTGTGTATTATGGATGAATGTATATTATGCTTGGGGAAATATTGTAAATGACAAGACAAATAGGTACATCATGTGGACTGAAACTGACAGAACCAATCATCCAAGATCAAGCTGCCAAAACAAACAGCATTGGCCACTGTGAGATACACACATAAACAGGAAATTTATGTCCACCAGAATCATTAATGGATCTGTCATGATGAATGATGGAGAAGATGTAAAAAAAAACTTTTGTAAATGAAATGACATATTGTACCTGGAAGTTAGGCCACTCCCGATTATACAAAAGCACTAGTCTAAAAAGAAAAAAAAAACAAACCATCAACAAAACTTTTCTGGTGGAAAATTATATCTGCAAACATTATATAATACATTTACGCACTGTACTAACAACATATGCCTGAATAACGCGGACGGCAGAATTAATTTAATAATAATAATCAACATTCAGGACCCGTATCTCTGACCGACACCTGCTGACATGAGAGCAGCAACACTTCACCCATTCAGCACAAGGACCATGGGGTTGAGGCATTGAGATTCTCACATGGACCCCCCCCACACACACCATTTTTTTTGTTTTTTGTTTAAGATCAAAGTGTATTATCTGTTCTTACCAGCTTGATATCTGAATTTTTGGACTTTTTACATTACCTGGATTACTTGGATTTATTTACAAAACGGACAATATCTGACACAAGGCAAATAAAAAAAAAAAATTGACTATGTTTTGGCCAGAGTTCTCGGACAACCTAAACCGATAAGTTTTTCCTTTTTTATTCTTTATTTTCAAGGGAAAGAAAAGGAAGAAAAAAAAAAACTTTTTATTTTTCGTTTTTCTCTTGGGTTTTTTCTTATTCCCTTTTGTTTTTACACCCATCCCGCTTTTTAATTTACCGTTTTCCTTTTTTGTTGAAACTATTATTGTCTTTGGTTTGCTCTTTTTGTTTTGTATTTTTTTTTTTTGTTCCTAAATAATAATTTTTGTCCTTTGCATGCCAAAAAAAAAAAAAAAAAAAAATCAAAGAACGAAATTCGAGGGAACTTTCAAAGGAAACGAGTTCCTCACAATCAAGGAGGCGTTGAATGCAAAATGGACTCCGTAGATGGGAAAAGTATTGAGGACCCCCAAAACTTCCCACAGGCCCCGGGCATAATAAACTGCGTGAGGGAGAAGGGGGCTTACTTAAAAGTGTGGAACCACATCTTTGAGGCTAAAGAAGCCCTTCCCCAACATCAGAATCGTGGAAACAGAAAACTCCACTTTAAAGAAACTAAGAAACTTTTGTGCTGGGAGGGTCCCCGTGTTACTCCATCCCTCCTTATATAGGGCGGTAAAACTAACATACCCCACGGACGTTGGCGGGATTGTCCTGAACGGTCGTATGACGACCGAATTAGGAACGGGGAACCTAGGACAGGCCGTCAGAGTCCTTACCAGTGCAGATTTCCGCCTGGTATGTGAGTAGGCTTTTTTCTTTGCAGGCCTAAACCATGTCTATCAAGATAGCGACGCTGAATGTGAACGGCTTGAGGAATTGGGGTAAGACGGCCCGCCTGTTCCGGGATCTCTTGTCGTTCGGCGTGGATGTCGCCGCGATCGAAGAGACCCACTTTGTTTGCAGTTCCGATGCGTGTGTGCTGTCTAACGACTTTGTCGTCTATTCAGCATATGGGGACCAAGCTGCCAGAGGAGTGTCTTTGCTGGTGAAGCGGACTCTAGATCGAAGGTGGACCTTGTGCATACCGCGAGGGGCGGTTGATCGTGGCGATATTGCCATGAAAAGTGGTTCGTTTCGGGTCGTTGCGGTTTATGCACCCAACGACCAGGGGGAGCGAGTTTTGTTTTTTTCGAAGGTTGGAGCCTTCCCTGGTGGATTCGACGCACTTAGTTCTAATGGGGGACTGGAATGCCGTCCTGGACCCCAAGCTAGATCGAGGATGGGGTGCTAACGGGAGAAAGGACGATCGTAGCCTGATCGATCTGATCAATGATTTCGGTCTTGTGGCTAGATAACGGGCAGATCACCCCGGGGGGAAAATGTGGACGTGGGCTCTTAGCTGGCCTTGTGACAAGGTGGTTAGCTACCTTGACAGAATGTTAGTCAGAAGGGCCGACACAGATTTGTTAGATTGTCCCACGTTCCACTGGGTAGGCTATATGGACCACAAACTTGTTTGTGCCCGTGTGGCGTTAGAACATAGGCCTAGAATGGCTGGTTACTGGAAGTTCAATCTGTCTTTACTGGACAGGCGGGACTTCTGGGAGCAGCTGACTAGCTTAGTGCAGCGGGAGCTAGTGGGGGCGGTTATCGGGAATAGGTGGTGGGACAGACTTAAATGTAGAATTCGGTCCTTCACCACTGATTTCAGCAAACGGCTCACCCTAGATAGAGCTGATAAGGTGAGGACGCTTAAAGCTAGTTATTCCCGGGGGGAAAATGTGGACGTGGGCTCTTAGCTGGCCTTGTGACAAGGTGGTTAGCTACCTTGACAGAATGTTAGAACACAGATTTGTTAGATTGTCCACGTTCCACTGGGTAGGCTATATGGACCACAAACTTGTTTGTGCCCGTGTGGCGTTAGAACATAGGCCTAGAATGGCTGGTTACTGGAAGTTCAATCTGTCTTTACTGGACAGGCGGGACTTCTGGGAGCAGCTGACTAGCTTAGTGCAGCGGGAGCTAGTGGGGGCGGTTATCGGGAATAGGTGGTGGGACAGACTTAAATGTAGAATTGGGTCCTTCACCACTGATTTCAACAAGCGGCTCACCCTAGATAGAGCTGATAAGGTGAGGGCAACAAAGCTAGTTATTCCCGGGCGGTGGCTGGGGGGATCCCCAGAGATAGTCAGTAGCTAAGGAGGCCCTGGGCGTTTGAATAAGCAGGCGCTACATGGGCCAGGTAATTAGACATAAGTTAAGCAAGATGTCTTCCAAAGCCATGAATATGGGCGCAGATCTGCCCAGGGAAGAGGTCCGTCGAGGTGGCGATCATTACATTCGTGAAGTCAAAACCCCGGAGGGGCATACCCTTCGGGCCACTAACGACATGTGCGAGGCATTTCGGCGGCATTTCAAGAGCTGCTTTACCAAGGAGCCTGGTCTTCATAAGGACAAGTTTCGCAGCTATATTTCACTGACCGAAGCGGCTAGCTGCGAGGGAGAGATTACCGAGGGTGAGGTCTACGCGGCTTTGAAGAAGGTTGGCAGAGGCAAGATGACCGGTCTGGATGGTTTGCCCTATGAAGTGTACTTGAGGCTGTCACACATCTTTCTCCTGATTTTGACGGTAGTGTCCAACAACTGGTTCCAGCAGGGGTCCCTCCCCGACCGGTTCTCCAGGGGTGTGATCACGCTGTTGAAAAAGGGCAAGGGTGTCGGGGGGAAACTAGACGACTACAGGCCCATAACTCTGCTAAACACAGAGTTAAAGATTCTGGCCAAGATCCTGCAGGAGTGCTTGCAGTCAGTTGTCGAGTCTCTGTTGGGTCCCGAGCAGACCTGTGCTGTGAGGGGTCAAACAATTAGGAGCAACCTGCATTTGATCCCGCACGATCGTAGAGGGAGTAAAAGACGACGAGAGAGTCGCATGATTCACTGGATCAGTCCAAGGCATTTGATAGGGGTTGACCATCGCCACCTTGTTACTGTCCTTCAGGCCGGATCGGGAACCCGACTTGCCGCCGAATTAGCCCCCTGTATCGCCTTCCCCCTGTGCTGTGGTACAGGTGAATGGGAAGCTGTCGTGGCACTTTGGCGCTTGTTCAGGTCGGTTCGGTGAGGTTGCCCACTGTCGCCTACTTTTATGCGTTTGGCATTGAGCCTCTCCCTTTGCCGGCTGAGGGACAGGGCTGCAGGCCGCCCCACGCTGAATCGCCGCTTCCCTGGCGGGGCTTGATCCAGGGTTTCCACGTACGCCGATGACGTATCTGCTTTCATGTCGTCCTGCAGAGGCATTGAGGCGGTACAGAAGGCGCTTGATCGGTACGAAAAGGTGACAGGGGCCAAGAAACCTGCGACTGCAAATGGAGAACATGGGCACCCACAGAACAAAGGTTACCATCCATGGGGTGCCAGTAGATATTTCAGAGGACAGAATGGGGGCCTTTTTCCCCAAATATGGTGAAGTAAACTAAGTGAAGGCCCTCATAAGTAAAGTAAGCATTGCAACATAGAAATACAGGTGATGGTGAACCGGAAAAGTTTTGAAGAAATTCCTAATATTCTGGGCTGCCATGACAAAAGAATGTTGGTGGTCATCGATGGCAGGAGGCCCTATTGCTGGTTGTGTAGTGCTTTAGGCCACATGGCAAAGGAGTTCCCCGGTAAAAGTACATAACCTTCACCTCGTCCAGCAGCAGTGGTCGTGACACCAGCTGAGGAAGGATCAACCACAAGAATGGTTGATGGAGCCTGAAAGAAGGTAGGAAAGGGTTGGAAATCTGGTCCATCTCCGCAGGATACACCCCAACCTAAGCGGCCAGAAAAGCAGAAGGAGATGCATCCACCAAAGTAAGTGCTGCAAAAGCAGTCAGACCAAAAACAACAAAGAAAGAAGCAGCAGCAGCAGATAGACACGCCAATGGAGGTGGAAGAAATGACTCCACCTCAGGCAGTATTTCTAAAGAGGAGCATAGAAGAAGAAAATGAAGATGAAGCACAGCAAAGACACTCTGGCCGGAGTAGAGCGTAGAGGGTCATGGACAGAACCAGGTCGCTGTCTGTCCCTGCTTTGCCAAAGGAAAGCATGATCTCAACAAAAGCAAAGAGCCTCCTTACTTCTCTCTCCCATGCTTCGTTCCCTTCTTCCTCCATCTCTTCCCTCAGTTCACTATCTACTCCCCCTCACACATCCACTTCTTCTCCCTTCCACCCTTTAAGGGAGAAAAAGAAATTTTTCCCAGGCCCAAAAGAGGAGTTCAAAAAGAACCTATTCAAACAAAGAAAGGCCCTTTTAAGACCTCTTTTCAAACTGGAAAAAAAATTAAAGGCAAGTCTGTCGAGGACCCCCAAAATTTCCCATGTGCCCCAGGAATAATCACATATGTCAGGGACATGGGGGTTATTTAAAAGTGTAGAGTCACTTATTTGAGGCAAAAGAAGCCTATCCAGACATCAGGATGGTAGAACTTGAAAACAGTGATTTGAGAAAACTTAAACAATTTTGTGCAGGGTGGGTCCCCATTTTGCTCCATCCTTCCTTATATAGGGCTATTAAGTTAACCTACCCTACGGACGTTGGCGGTATTGTCCTGGATGGTTGGATAACAATGGAGTTGGGCACAGGGAGCCTAGGACAATCCATCAAGGTCATTTCTGCGGCAGATTTCTGCCTGGTATGTGAGTAGGTCGACATTCTTTTTTTTGTTTCAGACTTAAAAGATATCAATTAAGATAGCCAGTCTGAATGCAAAGGGCTTGAGGGGTCAGGGTAAGGCTGCCCGCCTACTTTGTGACCTCTTGTCGTTCGGTGTGGATGTCACCATGCTTGTGTGCTGACTAACGACTTTGTTGTCTATTCAGCATATGGGGACCAACTGGCAGGGGGGGGGTCTCTTTGCTAGTTAACCGTACCTTGGATGCAAGGGTGAACCTTGTGCATACCGATGCCAAGGGCCAGTTGGTCGTGGTTGATGTTGCCGTGAAAAGTGGTCCGTTCCGAATCATCGCGGTTTATGCACCCAATGATCATGAGGAGCATGTCTTGTTATTTCGGCAGTTGTGGCCGTTCCTGGTGGATTCAACGTGCCTAGTCTTAATGGGGGGACTGGAATGCCGTCCTGAACCCCAATTTAGACAGGGGGCGAGGAGCTAGTGGGACGAGGGGGATCGTAGCCTGATTGATCTGATCAACAAGTTTGGTCTCATTGATAGATACCGGGTCAATCACCCCAGGGGTAAGATGTGGATGTGGGCCCATAGTTGATCGCCTACCCAGGTGGTTAGCTACCTGGATAGAATGTTAGTTAGAGGAGCAGACATAGACTTGTTAGATTGCTCCACATTCCACTGGGTAGGTCATTTGGACCACAAACTAGTTTGTGCCCTGATGGCATTAGATTGTAGGCCTAGAATGGCAGGCTACTGGAAGTTCAATCTGTCCTTATTGGTTAGGCGGGACTTCTAACAGCCCATACGCTTTGCCCCTGCATCTTGTGCCTAAACTTGGTAGCACAGATTTTAGAATATACATTGACTACAGAAGACTGAATGCTGCAACCATCCCCAATCAATACCTAGTCCCACACATACACAATTTTGCGTCAGGACTGCAAGGTGTCTGCGTCTTCTCAAGAATCTATCTAATAAAGGCGTATCATCATATCCCTGTAGCCCCTGAACCGCTGTTATCACACCTTTTGGCCTCTTCAAATATCTTAAAATGCCATTCAGCCTAAGGAATGCAGCTCACACATTCCAATGATTCATGAACGAAGTACTGCGTGGCATACCTTTTGCCTACACCTACATCGATGACATACTCGTGGCCAGCACAGACAGAGATACCCACAAACAGCACCTGAAAGAAGTCCTGAACAGCAACAAGTGTATTTTGGGAGCATCCCAGATTCATTTCCTAAGTCACCAGATTGACACTAACGGGATTACCCCACTACCTGACAAAATCCATGCTATCAGGAATTTCCCAACACCCGCATCAACAAAACAAATATGTTTTATTGGCATGGTGAATTTTTACCACAACTGCTCAGCTATTGTTTCACCTCTAACCAAACTCATAGAGCGGAAGAATAAACCTGTCACACTAGACCTGTAATACCCGAAGACAGGATTCTGGTGGCTAAGCAATCCATGACCCGGGAAAAAGCAGCCATGGCTCTGCAACACTCCACTTTGGCTCTTATCTGGGCTAGACGAAGAGGCCTAATCCAATCAATCGGCTGGTCCTGACATGCACTAGCACATATATTTGTTTTTATTTTCTCCTGATCATGTTATACAATCTGCTCGTGTAGAACTATCGATCTACCCTTGCGAAACTATTCCCAACCCTCTATGCTAGAAGGTGGAGGCTGAGGCTGTCGTGAGATATGACTTTTGACCAATATTAGACTGTTGTGCATTTGATAGAGGTTCAGAATCATACTCTTGGCATGAGTATACTGGTTTTGTATCCCCCATCTCAGCCAAGGCAAATGGGTTTTCCTCTTGGATTATCCCCAACATAAGTTGGACTCTGTGGTGGGTGGAGGAGCATGGGACCAGTGAAAAACAAAAACACTTATGGCTTCCTGTTATGAATGCAGATAGCCCAAATACGCATATATTAAGGTTAATCTCCGCTTGACAACAGAAGAGGTCACGTGAGAGTCTTGAGTCATTTTGGGGAAGCAGGTCAAGAGGTTGACTGACCCAGTTACCCGTAGCAACAGACGTCTAGACAGAATCTAGACAGGGGACTGACGTAAGGTCGTGAAGCAGCAGGAACTGGAATTTGTGCCAAAATGCAGGACATGTGGGAATTAGAAAATTACTTGGAAGTCACTTGCTGTCTTGTCTTTGAAGGAGCAAGACTCAAAATCGAAGCGCTGATAACTTATGAACGGAAAGATGAGACTCATTTTGGTAATGATGGAACTTGCATGCTGAGAATACAGCCTGTGTTTGAAGAAAGAAAAGAGAAATCAAGAGAGAAGAAGAAAGTATATATCTCTGTTGCATCCAGACTGTGTTTGAAGCTGAACTGTGTAAAGAAGAAAGAAAGAAAAGAGAAAATGAGAGAAGAAGAAAGTATATATCTCTGTTGCAGCCAGGCCATGTTTGAAATTGAATTTGTGTAAAGAAAAGAAAGAAAGAAAAGAGGAAACATGAGAGAGAAAAGAAAGGACAATGAGTAAAAGAGAGAACTGAAGTATCTATATATTTTGGACCTGTGTTAGAAAGATACACATGCATCCATAAATTTTATGTTCTCACAAACACCTTTCCACATGTCAAAATAGTAATATATAAATCGTATCCCATCTCTTTTTTTTTTTGGTTATGCGTCGATTTCTGCATTCGTAGTTATTCATACTTATTTTTTTTTTTTTTTGGGTTCAGTCGAATCCACTTGGATTTGGGCATATTTTGGTATCCCATAAGTCTTGAGGTTCTGGTTGTCGGATGCTTTACTCATGCTTATATTTTTCTTTTATTGTAATATCTTGTGTATATGTATATATTAAAATTCTTATACCAAAATTTATTACATCTTATCATTCATCCTTGAATTGTGGATCGGTATGTGTGTTGAAACCGAAGCAAACCTGGGAAAAGACTATTGTTTGATTATCTCAATCGAACAGTATTCTTTAAAATATTTTTGTTTACTAATTGTCCATTTGTCATGGTCTGGGAGTGATAGCACATATCTCTCCATAGACGTGATAATGTATATATCTCCTGGTCAGCGTATGATTGCATTATAAATTATTCGTCAAGTAGGGCATATGACACTTCCTCTACAAATAAAAAACTTAAATGCAACTATATAGAATCCGATTCTTCTTCAGATAATGAAGCGGAATCATCCTTTCACAGATTTGTTATTATAGAGTCATGCAACTCACTGATCACAAATTTATCCCCCTTTATAATAGAAAAGGTGATATCAGGCAACTTAACACCTTTAACTGTCAAGAAATTGAAAAGTGGGACACTGCTCGTCAAAGTGGAAAAGAAGAAACATGCAGATTTTCTACTAAAAATGACTGTTCCACAATGTTCCAGTAAAAACATATCCTCACAAATCCCTGAACATAAGTAAGGGGGTTGTGAGAAGCAAAGAACTATCTTTATGTACAATAGAAGTAATTAAGAAAGAGTTGAAAAAACAAGATGTCATTGATGTTTAATGAATTTCAATAAAAAAAAGAAGGTAAAATGATAGAAACAAACACCTATATAATGACATTTAACCCACCGAAAATACCTGGGAAAATTAAAGTAGGCTATACCACATGGAGAGGATCGAGCAGTTTGTGCCTCACCCTCTGAGATGTTATAAATGTCAAAAATATGGACATCATGAAGACACTTGTAGAGGACGAGAGGTGTGTGGGAAATGTGGCCAAAAAGATCCTGACCATCACATGAATGAATGTGAATTTCCCAATAAATGTGCTAATTGTGATGGTGACCATCCAGTCTACACAAGATCTTGCGACAGTTGGAGAAGAGAAAAGGAAATTCTATCAATAAAGCACAAAAATAACATTCCTTACCAAGAAGCACGAAAGATGGTAGTAGAGTCTAACACTACCACATATTCCCAAGTAGTCCATCAGGAAAAAAAAAAAACAGAACAAATATGAAGAATTTGTCAAAACATGAATTCAGCTGGATCTGGGTGACTGGGACAATTTTATTAATAAGATAAAAGCTTTGCTTGAACTTGACAAAAGTAATACAACTACGTTGGAATATATTACCCACTGCGGCAGAAATGGAATAGTTTTCAACCCATTAGCCTTTAACCCCTTTCAGAAAGATGTATTCTTCTCTAAAAGCCTTTGACCAATCAACATCTTGTTTCTGCAAATTCAACCTTCTATTGGCTAATAAACACCAAATTGTAGCAAAGTTCAAAACAAATCCTTTTTCCCCACTGAGCTCTCTGGAGCCGATTTTGCTACACCAAAGTCTATAAAAATAACTGCATGACTCAATTCAATCAGTCGGTCATCGAGTTTCATGAGATGCTACCAAACTCCATGCGTGTCAATTCACTGACTCAAAAAACTCAGCAAAGAATTCATCAACCATTGTCCACGTGTTTAATCAACATCTACAATTGACTTAAAAAGTGAATGTTTTCACTACTAAAAAAGTAATTGTACATTTCACCAATTTAGCCTATCCGCTATTACAACAACAAACATTTTGATTGTTATCACAAATGTATTTATTGTTGATATAAACATTTCTCTATTGTTAGATCTCTAACAACTGTGTTTAGTAATTTGTTGCCATGCGAATTGTCCTTAAATTGTTTGTTTAATCTACATGATGTGGGATACTGGCATTATAAGCACGTATAATTTTTGTCTTACATAAATTTACCTTCTGATACATTTCACTCCATGCACATCCCGCAACACTATCAATGATATTAAATTTAATAAGTTAATAAAACAAATTTCTAAACCCCACCTATTATTAGGTGACTTTAACAGTTATAGTACCATATGGGGGTTTCTGAAAACTAACCGAAAGAGTAAGGATCTAGAAAAAATAATCAATAGCAATAACCTCTGCATCTTGAATGATAAATCTCCAACATATCTCAATCCATATACCGGCTCCTATTCTGCTATTGACATCACCCTATCAGATCCTTCAAGTTACATGGATTATACGTGGAAGGTGCATGATGATCCTTGTGCCAGGGACCATTTCCCCATTATAATAGAAATTACTCAACCTATCAGGGATAATAACAGACCACCCTGCTGGAAAATAAATAAGTATATAAAACTTGTGTAATACAAGATTGGTCCAAAATTAAAAAATTTTAGACCCAATAAAACACTTTACACAAACACTAATTGAAATAGCAAATGAAACCATACCAAAAACTTCTCCATCAAACAGACTGCAAAATGCTGCCCTATATAAATTCAATAAAGAACCCTCTACCAGTAACCTAAACACATTCAAATTGCTCAGAGCAAAGAACCGGAAAACAATTAAGCTGGCCAAAAAGACAAGTTGGCAAAACTAGGTAAATCAAATTAATTCCTCTACCAAAACTACCACAGTATGGAAAATGATCCAGAAAATTGCTGGGAAAAAACAACCTACTACAATCAAACACCTCATTAAAAATAATGATATGGTCACAAATATTAAAGATATTGCTGATACACTGGCTGAGACCTTCTCGGCAAACTCCTCCTCTGACAATACTAACACAGAATTTTACAACTACAAAGGCAAAATAGAAAAACAGAAGCTAAATTTCAATTCAGACAACAGTGAAAACTATAATGGATTCTTCACATTACCAGAATAGATGCCATACAAAAATCTCATGACACTGCAGTTGGCCCAGATGAAATTCATTACAAATTTCTTAAGCATCTACCTCCAAAATCATTAGACTACCTATTAAATACATTTAATTACATCTGGGAAAAGAGTAATATCCCAGAATCATGGAAACTAGCCACCATCATCCCCTTACATAAACCGGGGAAAATCAATCTCTATCCAACAAATTAACATCCAATAGCACTGACCAGTTGTCTGTGGAAAACTATGGAACGTATGGTGAATAAAAGGTTAGTTAGATACATAATCTCTTCACCAACTCTGAATGCGGCTTCAGAAACCAAAGATCTACAATGGATCATGTGGTCAGGTTGGAAACCTCCATAAGGAAGGCAAACATTCAAAAGCAACACCTTCTAGCCATTTTTTTTTTTTATCTGGAAATGGCATACAAGACCATTTGGAGGTATAGGATCATGAAAGACGTACATGACATGGGATTGAAAAGCAGACTACCAAATTTCATAAAATCTTTTCTTTCAGATAGGAAATTCTGAGTCCGAATTGGTTCTACTCTGTCGGACATTCAAAATTAAGAAGAGGGTGTCCCTCAAGGCAGTGTACTGTCGGTAACCCTCTTCAACATCAAAATTAATAGCATTACCAATTGCCCGAATCCTGGAGTTGGTAACTATTTGTATGTTGATGACTTCTGTATCACCTCCACATCCAGATACATGTGAACAGCAGAGCGTCAACTACAACAGGGCATCAACAAAATAAACAAATGCGCTATCATTAACGGCTTCAAGATCTCTAAAACAAAAACACAATGCGTGCATTTTTGTCAATTAAGGAAAATGCATAACAACCCAACACTGAAGCTAGACAGAACAGAAATTCCGGTAATTGACCAGTATAAATTCCTAGGAGTTATTTTTAACAAAAAACTAATTTTCATTCCACATATACAATATCTGAAATAGAAATGCAACAAAACCCTAAAACTACTTTGTGTAATAGCCCACAGCAAACCCTATTAAAACTATATAGAATATTAATCCAATCAAAACTTGATTACGGCTGCTACATATCTGGGGCAACCAGAAAATCCTACCTGAAAACACTAAGTACAGTCCACCATGAAGGATTAAGACTTATTTTAGGGGGCATTTTGCACATCCCCAGTGGAGAGCCTTTATTCTGAATCCTATGAACCACCACTAAAACTTAGATTCCAAAAATTAAGTATGCAGTACGACAGTAAAATTAAATTTCAACCAACCAATCCAGCCTATAACTGCATTTTCAACCTCAAACACCAAAAACTATTTGATCAAAAAGTAAAGGCCATAAAACCTTTTGGTCTCCGTAGAGATTTTCCAAGCGTAGCTTAGATGTGGCACAAGGCCGAAAGTATGGGGCATCCAGTGAGGATCGAACTCACTTTTCAGTAGTAACTGATCTAGCAAGCCAAACTTGCTAACCATTACACCACGCCGAGGTGCCCTTTTGGTCTCCATATGAAACCCATAGTGGAAGACATGGATATTCCAATCACAAACATCCATGATACTGTTAAATTAAGCTTACCACCCTGGCTACTTAAGCAGCCTGTGATTATTCTTGATTTAAACAAGCTCCCTAAAAATAAAACCCATCCATTAACCTACCAAGAAAAACTGTTTAATATTCAGGGAAAATACCCAAACTACTCGCACATTTACACAGATGGCTCCAAAGACAGCAATAAAACTGGATGTGGAGCAGTTTTCAATAAGGAAATGATGAAAAAATGCTTCCCAAAGAAAGCCTCCATATTTACTGCAGAAATCTATGCAATAAAATTAGCACTTAAGATTGTGCAAGCAACTTAAAAAAAACTTCATCATCCATACTGACTCCATCTTTGTTCTACAATCGATAAAAAATAGAAAATTGGATAACCCTTTGTCAAACTTTTAAACAAAATCAACTCCATAAGACATAAAAAGGTGATATTTTGTTGGATCCCAAGTCATATTGGAATTCAGGGAAATGAGAAAGCCAATTCCTTAGCAAAAGCTGTACTTAACATGACATCCAACCAGAACTCCAAAATTCCATATACAGACCTAAAACAAAATCAAGAAAATAATGATTCAAAAATGGCAACAACTATGGGACAATAAGCTCTACCAAATAGAACCCATTTTAAAAGAAAGGAAACTGAATCTTAATAATACAAAAGAAGAAGCCACCCTTACTCGGCTACGCATTGGACACACTAGAATGACTCACTCCTTCATACTAGAAGGGGAGCCTCTTCCTAAATGTCCCTAGGGAAACCAATACACAGTAAAACATATACTGATAAAATGCACAAACCTTACACACATTTGAAGAAAGTTCTACAACATTAAGAGTACAAAGGAACTATTTACTAAAAGTCATATAATAAACTTCCGGAAAAGAATTGGTCTTTTCTCAAGGATTTAGTCTGATGTGTAATTAATATCTGCTACCTTTTAACATTGTGCAAACAAATTGTCTATACTAAATGGAAATCCTTGTCCTAAACAGTAATACCTGGAATTATTTTGCAGTGTGCAAGCAAATAAGCCCTAGCTTATAGACGTTTACAAGTCCTATATATTTAAGATATATATAAACTAAATTTGGCATTAAATGACCTACATTGATTAATATGCCATAAAACCCAACCCAACCCGCATTGCCCTAACAACATATACCTGAATAACTATGACGACAGAATTAATTTAATAATAATAATCAACATTCAGGATCCGTATCTCTGACCAGCACCCACTGACATGAGAGCAACAACACTTTGCACGTTCAGCACGAGGACAACGTCTTTGAGTCGTCAATTAGTAGACTTTCTTCTGCAATTATTGGATTTACTTTGGCAATTTGTCCAGCGAATAGCATACAAATTTACGCTAAGTGTCAGATTTTATTTTTACTTTTGAAGTTTTTCTTTCTGTTTAACCTTTTTCGTTATTTTCCAAATTTTATTTCTTTCTTTGTCAGTCAAGTTTTTATTTTTTAAGTTTCCATGTGTTACTAGTAAGCAAGTGTTAAATTTTTGCCTCATCTCACTTTTTACGTAAAGTGTTTTATTTGCTTTTTTATTTTCGTTTGACTTGGTTGTTTTTCTTTTCACATTTTATTTCTGACTCGCCTTTTGGCAAGCCAAGTTCTATTTTATTTTTTCTTTTGTTGACACGTTTTGTTTGTTTTCTGTAATAAAAAAAAAAAAAATTACAACGAAAAGTAAAACTTAAAAGATAAAAGTTATTAATATGAGTGACGCAGATGAGTCACCGCCGTAATCCGGTGAAATACCCGAATCTGCATGGCAAGGAGAAAAAAGGATTATAATGAACGCAGCGTATTACGCCAGTTTAAAAAGTTAATACGAGGAATTCGTTAAAGGAAACAAATTCATAACCATCCCAGAGGCGCTAAACGCCATTATTAGAACACAGACAATCTCCCTACTGACCTCGGACGTGAAAAGTCGGAAATTAATTGGGGTCAATAGGGAAACCATGGAGGAAACGCTAAAGACATTGAACGTTGCCCCACGGTTCTTGGCAAGAAGATCCAATGCTTTGTGGGACATCCTTCTGGCAAATGAGGAGGAGGCCAAAAAGTTGGCCAGAAGCATTCTCACAAAAAAAAAAAAAACAGTGAGAATGCAAACAGAATACATGAGAACCTATAAGACTCAGGTGACGGTACACGGTGTGCCGGCAGACACAAGTGAGGACCGGATGAGGGCCTTTTTTGCCAAATATGGTGAAGTGAACAAGGTCTCCGCAGTCATAAGCAAATCTGGAATTTGCACTGGGGATATTGTTCTATATATTACCCTCAACTGACAGAGCTGTTACAAGATGAGATCTTGCCCTGCTTCGATAAATGGAAGTTACCATCACGAGTCCCCGACTCGAAATGAAAACTACACGTCTACGTATAGGCTCGACGCAGATACTTCCGTTTGGGATAAACTCGAAAAAAAAATGAAAAGAATTAAATCAACCAATCGGACCGTCTCCCGCGTATTCAAAAAATTGCCATTTAGAGCCGATAGGCGGTATAAGAACACGGAAAGTCAAAAGGAGTGCCACTCAACGGGCGGAGGCAGAAGGGTCACGCCGCCGCTCCTGACACACTGGCCCGGCGACGAAACGAAGCATGTGACTGCTGCTGCTATTGAACTCTTGCCCGACGCCTTGTCAAAGGGTACCTTTCCCTCAACTTCTTAATACGAACCTTTTACTTGTTCTTATTTTCCTCACTAAAAGAGATTATAAAATATATCTACAGTCTTTCTTGTTCTTTCGATTCTGAATTCCATTGTTTGCAACCAAATGCAGTATTTCGCCCACATTGATTTCACATCACCCACGTAACTAAATACGGAATACAGAGCCTTGGTGAGGTTCCCAACATTCTGATGTGTGGAGAGAAGCGGATGCTCGTTGTGGTAGAAGGAAGAAGACCATATAGTTGGACGTGTGGCACCTGTCAAAGGCATGCCCTGGCAAGTAGCAGCAGCGGAAATGGCAACAAAAACCCCCAACTTGGAATGGACAGAGGGTAGGAGGGGCAAGGCATTGAAAAATGCACCCTCTCCAAAACAGCAGGGACCACCACCACAGGAGTGACATGAGGTGACATGGCAGCAGTAACAACAGAAAACACTGCCTAAATCACCAAAAAAGCACACACACACAAAAGGAAAGAGGAAAAGAAAGAAGAAACAGAAAAGCAACCAGAGAAGCAGCAACAGTATGACTCTGAGATGGAAGTGGAGGAAATGCCTCCACCACGTTCTTCCTCCTTGAAGAGGACTAGGGAGGAGGAAGACAAAGTAGAACCAATTGAGAAATGTGCTGGCTGAAGTAGGGCAGAGTGGCACATGGACAAAACCAGGTCACTCTCCCTCTCTGCTTTGTCAAGAGAAACCAAAGATTCAACAGCAAAAACAAGGAGCCTCTCTGCTTCCCCTTCTCGTGCTTTTTCCCCTCTCCCCATCAAACTTTTTTTCTCAGCTCAATCTCCACCCCACCCTCATACATCCATTTCTTCTCCTCACCCTTCAATTGAGAGAAAGAAGAAGAAATTCTTCCCAGGACCAGACGAGATCTGCAAGGTGGACAGAGAAGAAGCCAAAAAGGGTCTGTCCAACCAGAAAAGGGCCCTTTTAGGTCTCCTTCTAAAAATGGATAAAGTAGATGGGAAGTCGGTTGAAGATCTGCGCAACTTCCCTCACGCACCGGGAGTCATCCCCATTGTGAGGGATACTGGGGCCTACCTTAAGGTGTGGAGCCACTTATACAAGGCCCAAGAAGCATGCCCCAAAATAAGGGTTTTTGAACAGATGAATTCGAACTTAAAAAAAAAACTGAGAAATTTTGGTTCTGGGAGGGTCCCAGTTTTGATAGTTAGTGAAGATCAGCCTCAACCCCTCCCCTTTTTCGGCCTTGTGCTATAATTGTATTTTTATATACAATAAATAAACAGGGTTGAGTGGATGTGCTCCCTCTCCCTGTCGCCAGCCGCAGCAGCTGTAGTCATGGTAGCCACCACAATCATCATCTATGGCAGCAGCAGCCATTGCTATCATTGTTGCAGCCACTTTATCCTCAGCATCACTAGCAGACCCACAACTAACCAGTCTCCGCCCTCAGCAGACCCATGACCTGCCAGCAACTCTGAACAGGGATGTTACCTCATCTCCAATACCACTCAGGATTTGTATGCATTGTCATGCTGAAATAAAATTTGGCATATAACTTAACCTTTGGTTTCTGTCATTCTTGTCTTGTGTTGTAAGTCACATTTTACTTGCGTCCTCGTTGGCCCCGCAACAGACATCTTTCAAATAGATGACAAGACAATTAGGTACATCATATAGACTGAAACTGACAGAACCAATCATCCAAGATGAAGCTTACAAAACAAATAGCATTGGCCAATGTGAGATACACACATAAACAGGAAATTTATGTCCACCAGAATCATTAATGGATCTGTCATGATGAACCATGGAGAAGACATAAAAAAAACTTTTGCAAATGAAATGACATCTTTCAAATAGATGACAAGACAATTAGGTACATCATATGGACTGAAACTGACAGAACCAATCAGCCAAGATGAAGCTGATGAAACAAACTGTGTAGGCAACTGTAGCAGAATCAACACTGAGTATTTGTGGTATTATTTCTCTCTTTGTAGTGGTTTGCATCTGCACAAAGTCCACCATTTCTTCTTACAAATGAAAGAATTATTGATGATAATTTTTCCAATGTGTCATAACTTAAGAATTATTAAGACATAAAATAATTGGTTAAGAAAAAGAAAAGGAGGTAATTGTATTGGAATTACAACATCTTACAATTACTGTTTTGGGTTTAACTAGTCTGTCATGATCAACTGTAGGGAAGATCTAAAAGTCATTTACAAAGGAACTAACAAGTTTTCTATTGCAATCTGTTCATATGTATCTAAAATAAACTTATATGGTGTCAACTAAAACAGTCAAATATCATTCTAGTAATACTAATAATAAATTTGTCCTGAATAACTCCTTTTGGTTTATTCATTTATACTAAAGCAGGCCTGGGCAAACTGCGGCCTGCAATCCACATGCAGTCTAGTGCTGTGGTTTTTGCGCCCACTCCCGAGACATTTGGGGTGGGGGGAGAAAAAAAAGCACATCTAAAATTTAAACTCAAATTTAAATCTAAACCAGGTCAAAATAAACTGCCACCTTGAGGTGAGACTTGCCCTCCTTGTGAAATAGATTCAGACCTGTGTTTAACAACATGCTACGTATGCGCAATCAGTCAACCTACCCACTTTTCTGTTTCCTTTTCTCTTTCAATTTTGCCCTTGTAACAGTTAAGCTAGTAAATTTCCTACCTTGTGGAACCATGAATCCTTCAAAGATGAGAAAAAAAAAAATTTAAAAGGGGATTATGAAGTTGATAATCTTTCCAAGCAATCCATTTCAAGATAGCAAAGTTATACTTTGTGTCCACAAAGGTGATATACAAACAAAATCTTATTAAATCAGATAAAAACTTCCCAGAGTTTATGAATTATGGATCTGTAATGATCAACCCTGGAGAAGATGTAAAAATCTTTTGCATATGAAATAACAGCTTTCAAATGGATGTCAACCCAATGAGATATGGACTAAAACTGGCAGAACCAATCATCCAAGATGAAGCTGATGAAACAAACAGCATAGGAAACTGTGAGATACATATGTAAACAGGAAATTTACATCCTCTAGTATAATTGGATAAGTTATCACCTTTCCTAATAGAGAAAATCATATCAAGTAGGTCGAATCCAAAAAACATTAAAAAAATACAAACTTCGAAATGGTAACTTACTAGTGGAAGTTGAAACAAAAAAAAACATGCGGAAAATTTACTGAAAATGGATAAATTTCATAACATCAAATGCAGAGTGTATCCACATGAAAAATTAAACACTTCAAAAGGTGTTATAAGAAGCTGCAAACTTTCATTAGCAACAAGAAGAAATTGAAAGTGATTAAAAAAAAAAAAAAAAAAAAAAGGGTGTAAAGGAATACAAGAGACTATCTGTTTGAAGAGACAATATTATACAGACCCATACATATATATATATTAACATTTGAAAGGGTAGAGCAATTTATACCAGCTCCCTTGTCGTACTTCAAATGTCAAAAATTTGGACATCATAAAGACATTTGCAGAGGACACCAAGTGTGTGGGAAGTGTGGTGAATGAGATCTAAATCACACAGAGAATGAATGCAGTAATGTGAAATACACTAACTGCCATGAAGAAGACTCTGCCTTTTCAAGGACCTGTGATATCAATAAGAGAGAAAAGGAAATAATGTATGTAAAGCAAACAAAAAAAATATACCTTTCCTAGAAGACAGAAAAATTGTTGAAAGCTATATGGGAACAAAAACTTATGCTAAATAGTACAAAAGGCAAATAAAAATCCCCAGGACATCACTCCAATAAGTATAAAAAAAACTTATAGAAAAATTAATAAATTTGAATACAAATGAATGACCAACATTCCAAGAAATGTAAAAATGCCGATAGAAAATTCTAAGATGGCTGAATCCACAAATGAAAAGTGATAAAGATCACTGACCTGACCTCTGGATATTCAAAGACATAATCGAAAATAAAATAAAAGATATTGCTATTAAAAAAAAATTACACAACCCACCTTGATAAGCACATCAAACAAATTTGAGAAAATGAAGATTGAAAATAAAACTCCACAAACAACAAAAAAAAAAAAAAAAAAAAAAATCTCACAAATCTCAAAATTAAATTTAAATGACCAAAATATAATTCAATGGAATATCAAAGGATCAAAGGTCAATTATTCTAAATTGTTGCTGCTTATCAATAAATACTGCCCATCTATCATATGCCTTCAAGAGACTCATCTCAAAAGCAACAATACCATCAACATTAAAAATCACCACTCATACAATTATATTAAACAGCACACCAATAGACCTTGTGGTGGATCATCAGTAACCATTAATATCCCAAACAGTGAAATCATACTAGATACAAATCTGGAAGCAGTCACTAACCCTCCACAAAACAATAACAGTGTGTTCATTATATATTCTATCAAGCAAACAACTCAAAGAATCAGAGTTAAGTAATTTGATAGAACAATTACCAACCCTTCATTATAATGGGAGACTTCAATAACCAAAACCATCTAGGATACTAGATTTTATAAAAGCAATATAAGGGGCCGAATACTACTGCATGTATGTTTATGTATGTATGTGTATGCATATATATTCTACCAAACTAAAATCCATTCTAAAACAGTGTTGGCATTAAATGATCCACTGAGGTTGATATGCTGTAAAACAAAATAACCAACCAACCTCCATCAATACATCACAAATGGCCAGGAGTCTTCATAATAATTTTGAGAAGTAAGCCTTTAATAACTTTTTCAAATATGTTGAAAATTAAAATTAAAGCAATAAAAATAAAATAATTTTGTCATTTATGTATGCCTATTTATTTTATTGATGTACTGTATTCTACGTTAAAATTAAAAAATAATGTATAACTGTTATATTTGGTAGGCATTTTTTAGTTACTATCTGTTGATTTTAAACAAAAGATTAATCTATGGGAAATAAAGGGGGTGACTTATTTGTTTACTTTGCCCACATATGCTTTTCTCATTACTGATCCGGGCTTAGCCACACCTTAGACATGCATAAAAGCATGAATCTATGCATTTTTCAGAAAGAGAGAAAGAGGCAAAGGAAAGAGACACAGAGTTCCGAAAGAGAGTTTCGGTGCTTTCGGCAGGAGGCTTGCCTAATAAGCAGAATGTGAGCGATGTCATTATCCCTTCCTCCTTCAACTCAACGAAATGTCAAACTGAGAGAAGCCAAACATCATCATGACAACTGATTGCAACAAAAGGTGGAAAGATCTTCTGTTTAACAAGAAAATGCATTTGTTATAAACATATCTTTTTTAAAGGTTTAAATCAAATTTTATAATCCATTTTTAAGATCCAAGAGGTTGTTTGAAATTGTTATTTATTAAAATTATAACAGTTAATAATATTAAAATAATCAGAGTAATCTATTTCATTTCTTTTCTGCTGTTTGCAATATAAATGTTTGTAACTATAATGTAAGTACAAAGATCACCTTTTTTTATGTTAAATAATTTGTCAAATGGCTGAGAAAATTCCCATAGCACTAGAAAAACCAATATTAGTGCAACCTTTTTTCATATATTATTCTCTTTCAAGATTTTTTACTGTAAAATAAAGTTTGTCTTTCTGATTTCCATAAACCTTCAGATGTTATTGTTCTGTTTCCTTTGCATCATTGTTTACAAACTTTACACTGATATTGCACATTGTTGTTGTTAATCTACATATTGTATATGTTGCCACTTGTTCCTGACCAGTCCTGTTAAATGTTCTCAATTGTAAGGGGTCAACTTTTTTAATCTCGTTTTCCCAGTATTTTGCACTAATAATTGGCATTAATTTTAACAAAATTGCCTTGTACTTTGATTGTAAAGGAAATATTTTGTCACTTGTTTATTTGGAAGAAGCTTTATTTTAATCCTGACCATATTTAGTCTTTGTATTTACTTTTTTCATATCGTTTGCATTTACCGATTGTATCAACTGGTAGAAGACTTTGATCTTGTTGCTTCTTTTGTTAAGAAGCACAATTGTTTAAAATTAAATATAGTGTCAATGTTAAATGTTTTAAAATCTACAGATAATGTATGTAGAATTATTTCTATACCCAGAGCAAATTTATTAACGGTCAGTTTGAACATGTATAAAAAATAGACAAGCAGATTTCAGAAGTCTATAAAAAGATTGAGATATCTGAGGACACTATTTTTGGGAGACTTTGAAAAGTGTGCTTAAATGTGTTTTTTGCTGCCAAGAGCTTTTGTATTGATGAGTAGGTAGTTCAGCAGTAACTGTCCATTAATGGTATGAACATTGATTGATGGGTTCGTCTTTGGTTTAATGTTTTCTTTATTTTTACTTCAACTTAGGCGACATTATTTTTCGGACATGCCACAAATTCCGGGTTTTTTAATGATTTAGTCGTCAAACATCTACAATATGCAAATTTTCTGCAGGTAAATTGTACCCTGAACATTACATTTGAGTATCTTTACCATTCACTGCGAAAACATATTAAAATCCTGAAGAAGAATGCATTCAAAAGAAGTCATCAGTTTGGTCCAAAAGAAGAGAGAAGACGGGCTCAGCATCCGAAAGATCGCCGCTGAGATGAAGCTACCGAAGTCAACAGTTGAATACATGTTAAGTACAGACTATGAGCGGAAGAAGAAGAGAGGACAGAAAAAAACAATTTCCAAGAGAAAAGAAAGAAGAATGAAGAGGAGTGTTACGAGGTTGTTACCTGGAGAAAAGGTGACAGCGAAGAAAGTAAAGGATAAGTGTGAACTTGACGCCAGTATTCGAACTGTTCAAAGAAAGCTACACGAAATTGGACTTAAGTATGCTAAAATCAAGAAAAGAATTACACTAACGAGAAAAAACAAGGAGGCAAGGCTGGGAAGCGCCAAAAGATGGATAACAAACCATGTTGACTTCAAGAAAGTGATATTTACTGATGAAGAACGTTTTAAGTTCGATGGCCGTGACAGGTCGTGTACATGGTTGAGAAAAGGTTAACCTGTTATTCTCAATGAGAGACAGCTAAGAGGAGGAGGAGTCATGGTTTGGGGTATGGTATTTCCAAATGGAAAGTTGTGGGTCGAGTGGTTAAAAGGACGTCAAAATAGCTTGAGCTACAGAGAACTTTTGGAAAAGAGCCCTACCACTCATAGAAAAAGAAATGGGAAGTAATTTTATTTTGCAGCAAGATAACTGCAGCATCCATGTGGCCAAATCAGTGAAAAATTGGATGTGTGAAGCAAATATAGCTACTCTGGAATGACCTGCAAGAAGTCCAGACTTAAATTTAATTGAAAACATGGGAAATGCTTGCAGAGCTTGTTTACGACGGGCCAGAAATAACCAGAGAGGCCGAACTGTAGGAGCGCATACAAGATACTAAAAATAGACTGCTAGAAACATGAAGAGACGTTATTATCAATATGTATGAACATTATGAAGATAGACTGATAGAAGTCATTGAAAAAAAGGGTGCTGCCATAAACTATTAGCATTGTTTCTGCAATGTCCGAAAAATACTGTCGCCTGTGTAATGTGAAAATTTGTAAAAAAATAAAAATACTTTTAATTTGAATTCTGCTTTTCCATTTGTAGTATTGAAACAGTTTTTAAATGTTATTACCATTACACTAAAACAGTACAGACTGCCTGTGCTACCTAAAACTTGAAAAAATAAAGTGTCTGAAAAATAGTGTCGGCCCCCTGTATAAGCAGGACCCCAAATTAAGGGTAATCACATGGGACAGGATCACCATAGACAAGGAATGTTGGTCCCTGGCAGAATACATATAGAAAGAATTCCCCAAGTCTCAGCATGAAATGCCAGAGATAATCTGCCAATTTTTGTCTATAAAGGAGGTTTTGTACTGCTTGATAGCAGTAACTCTAATGGAGAATAGAATATTACCCATTATTATTATTATCATCCAGAAAACTATGGGGAGAAGTACTTGAATCACTCCACAGTACATCAGGGTGTTAATGACATGCTGGCTAATGCCAGACGACGACTGTTTTGGCCAGGGCTAGATACAAGTATTCACCAGAATCACCCAAGCACAATGCAAAATGTGCAACATAATGGCCCCCATCACAACCCAGGGAACCCTTGATATAACCGTCAAACCACAAATTTCCATTCCAGAAGAAACTATATGGTATATGCAGATCAATATATGGGATGGGTAGAGTTCACCCTTATGTCTTCCAGGAATGTCAGAGCTGCATGTGACACCCTTTGAAACTGGTATTGCATGTACAGGGCCCCAGAAGAAATATCATCCGACAGAAGACCACTGTTTGATTCTCAAGAGTATAAAGTGTTCCTCGAAAACTGGGGTATAAGAAAGCGCACATCGTCAGCATACTACCAAAACAATGGATGGGCAGAACTGGCTGTCAAATACTAGTAGACAGCACTGACCACTATGGCTGCCTATGCCATGATCACACAGCCAGATCCCAATTGACACACTGTAACACCTCTGGACATGTCTCCAGCAACGATATTTTACAGCTGTGTGATAAAAAACAATCTTCCAGCCCTCAAAGGACAAATACTGAATTCACAAACAGTTAGGTGAAATCAGCCAGTATAGGGGAAACAATGATGGCTAAAAGACACATGAAAAATGAAAGGTGCTACAATCTATGCAGTTGCCCACTTCGGGAACTAAGAATTGGAGATTCTGTCCAGATACAAACGAAGTCACCAATACCCATGTTGATGGACAAAAACTGAGAGGGTTGTAGAAGCACTAGGCAACAGGCAGTACCACATACACATCGATGGGAGCAACCAGGTGACCTGGTACAATTGTTGCTTCCTCCGAAAATTCCTTACTACCTGACACCGGAAGCTGTCCAGAGATGTTGGACACATCGGACAATCCAACAGGGCCTGGACCCTGACAACTAAGAGATTGGGCCACACCTATTGGCACAAATCAACATGCAAACCGAACACCCTGGTACTGCACCAGAGGAAATAGAGGACACAGATGGCCTAGAAAGGATGGAAATACCCACAATGATGGAAAGTTAGAGACCAATATCAAATAAATGAACTACCACCAAGCCAGAGCCTCACATCACAGCATAAGAACATCATGACCACCCAGAAACCTATCTCCACAGATGCTGAGTACGTAGCATGAGTTATTCCAGAACGTCCAGGCAATTGACCACAACCCAAATGTCTTGTGGTCCCGTGAGGAGGTAGGGTATGTAGAGTCATACGCTGGACATATTATACAGAGTGATATTCATTAGCACAACACCGGTACATAAGGACACTATTTTGACACATGGTTTGATCAGAATAGATATTCAATATATGCAACAATGTATGATGGGCTCTGCAAGGGAAACTTCAGAATGTATAATTCCCTTTGGTAGTATAAGCAATTTTTTGTACTCAAGTCACAAATCTAAAAGCTTATTTCCTTCTAAAGGGAAAGATTCAAGTTTTAATATGATCATAGCTCAGTATTCAGCATCTCTGGTTGTGCATATTGTTATACTCTGTTGCAATTAGATCTCTTTCTGATTCATTCTGCATGCAGCTGAATGTAAATGCCGTGAAGGCAAAGAATGAAATAAAAATAATCATTCTCTGTGCACAGGCTCCAAGCAACACATTTGGTCTACAAAGCAAGCTCTGAAAGTAACACTGGCCAATCATGAACATTCCCGCCAGAAAAGGAAATACCCGTGGGGACTATCAGATCTGCTTAAACCTCCAATAATGATCAAGGTAGTTGCAGGCCAGAAGGCCACCGACCAACACGCAGAGCACTTTTGCTGCTGCTGCTGCCACCGCCGCCTCTAAACATGATCACTCCTCTCAACGACCATTACCACTCCCAAGCTTGACTAACCACCTCTGCTATCCAGCCTTGACATGATAACATCTCAACTTTGACATCACCCAGCTACAAGCTTTCCTTGCTGCCAATACTGTCACCACTACAGAAGTCAACTATCCAGCTTCAATAACAACCTCATTACCGTGGTAAGCCATTGTCGTCCCCTCAGCATTCCCAACTCGCTACAAGACGTTCCCTTTGCAGTTGTCACCATGGCCCCGTTCTATAGCACAGGCCTACCAATCAACAACATTGACCCACCACTATGACCCCGATCAGCCAGCACAAGAAATATGTCAATTCCTGGCACTTCCCTTACACCTGATCACCATCTTGACACTTGATATTTTCACCTATTTTTCGACATCTCTGTAAGACACTCCACGTATTAAAAAATACATGTTCAAAAATCTAATCTTTGTTATTCTTTTCTCTCACAACAAAACACTTATTATAACAACTTGTGTCAGAAAGCATGCAATGAGGGAAATGGGTATAACAACACCCATCTGCAGCAAAGGATTAGCAAACTAACTAAATGAACCCTCCAACAATGGAAAAAGAATTCAGTGGAGAACTACTCGACACCCATCTACACTAACGAATCTGACCATACTGCCTCTTCACTCTTATGACCACTACATGAACTCAGCAGGATCAACAAACCATTCTTCTCTATCACAACAATCATCTCATTCCCAACTTCGCTGATATTGCCACTTGCTGCCTATGAATCAGACTGAAACTTCAGGAAGCTTTTATACTATTAATAAATCTCTTTCTGACTCATTCTCCATGTTGGCCAGATGCGAACGCTGTGAACGTAAAGAACAAAATAAAGTTGTTCTCTTTACATAGGCTCCAAGCATCACATCCAGTTTATGAAGCAAGATCTGGCAATGAAAGCAACACTGGCCAATCACAAATATTTCCACCAGAAAGGGAGATGCCCAGAGGGACTACCAGACATGCTTAAAAGCAGGTCCCTGATAACAACCAAGGTAGCTGCAGGCCACTGGCCGACACGCAGGGCACTCCTGTTGTTGCCACCTCTCAGGCTCAACTAACTACCTCTGCTAGAGTTTAGCACTATTTTGGCTGCCATCTTATACATGTAATCGTCACTCCCATCTTTAAAAAAGCATATTGAAAAATGGTTTTCCTACAAAAGAAGAATGCAGATATAAAAAATATAAAGGACTTGAGAAACATCAAGGTTGTAGATGTCTTGAGGGAGGCAACAAACGACGACAGTGAATTAATGGATGCCTTAAATGCTTAGAGTGTCACATTGGAGGAGATTCATTCAAAGCTGGATGATTGACCAGAATTAAAGAAAGTTACTAAATCAATAAAATCAAATGCAGTGATGATTGAGGATAAACTAAAGACGAACTTAAATAAAGTTTAAGCTGACCTAACTACAGCAGTGGACGATAAGAAAATTGAGTCCTAGGAAGCCCATTCAAGATGAAGAAATATTATTATCAATGGAATAGAAGAGGCTGAGAATGAGAATTTGGAAGAGTTTGTTAAACAATTCCTCATTAAGGATTTAAAAATGGAGTCAAACCAAGTAAATAATATTTTATTCTGTGATATACATAGGCTAGCAAACGTGAAAAATGAATTTCCAGAAGATAGAAAAAAGGAATTACCCCGTCCTATGATTGTGGCATTCATTAGGCAGAAGAATAGAAATGAGGCTATAAGAAAGGCCTTTGAATTAAAAGGAATAAATCTCTCTATAAAATCCGACCTGCCTAAGCTATTAAATGATTTAAGAGGGAAAATGCTTGCAGAACGTTGTAGATTAAAGTCTGAAAATCCCACTGTAAAGTATAGACTCTTCAAACATTCATACAAGTCACTACTTCAGAAAGAACAACTAGAATAATATGCCACAAGTTTATGTTAAGTTTACAACTTAGAGGCAAATAAGAGAGAGAAAGGTAGGAGAAAAGATGCTTTTTCTTGTTAAATTGCTATAAGGGAAGAACGTTTTCTTTTGGATCATTACTATATTTGTATGTATGTGTATTTTTCTTTCTTTTTTTGTTTTATAACATCGTCCCACCTGAACAATTTGATCCTTGCCTGCCTTGTGATCGAAACAAAACGCGGGATGGAGAGAGGCTTAAATCTAACTGGCCAACTCCACAGTTAGCTGCAGGATTCGATCACAGATACACCAGTGACTGAGGATAAGATGGCATTTTTATATAGAGCTGGGGTGAGGACGTCCCACAGCATTATACAAATGCTTTTTAAGTGAACAATCTAAGCAAAAATTAATTGAAATGTATATTCTCACTCCATTTAATTATGGTGATGTTCTTATACAAAATCTAAGTGAACAGTTGCAAAATAAAATTAAATTACGGAATAGATGTATTCATTTCACTTTCAATTTATCTAAATATGATCGTTTAAGTGCCTTTAAAAAAAAAAAAAAAAAATTATCTTAAATATGAAGAACAGGTGACTGCTACATCGCCTCATTTTAATGTTCAATATAAAAAATAATAAATCGTCCATGTATCTGTTGAACTGTATAAAGACTTGTAGTGAAATACATGTATATTTCACTAGAAATAGATGCCAAATGGATTTCCCTTTTTGCCGAGACTAAACTAAGGAGTATGTCTTTTTGTCTTCATATCTAAGAAATTCAATGAAATTTCAAAAGCTATGAATATTAAAATTATTTCTTTTTACTCATTTAAAAATATAATAGGAAATATTTTGTATTTTGCTCTTAATAAACAATTATTAAAATATTTTTTTGTCTGGTTGGTGTCAGTTCCTTATTGGCTTCTACTAACACTCTGGATATGTGTATGTATTTCAATTTTTTTTTTTTTTTTTTTTAAGCAGGTAGGAGTATGGGCACAAGTAGCACTTTTGTTTTGATGTGTTTTACTGTTCTGTTTTATGTTTCTGTGTATCATTTTTTCTTCTTTTTTTACTTCCTCTTACAGTCATAAAAAAAAAAAAAAAAATTTGGGAGTTGGGTGGAAGAGTACCTTACAGGTAAGACTCCACTCCCGTTTTAAAGTCTGTGTATATATTTTCTTTTAAATCTGATATTAAATAAAGACGGTTTATTGTTATTATTAAAAAATCCTGCATATTAAATAAATAAACATTGTTATTCTTTTCTCTCACAATCAAATGTGCTTATTATAACAATGTGAACTTTGTTTGCATATTTGGATTCATTTGTGGATAGTTTTCAAGAATTCCAATGCAGAAAGAAAAATAGAAAAAATATTAAATAATTTCTATGTTGATAATTTGAGAAAGACA
This sequence comes from Acanthosepion pharaonis, assembly GCA_903632075.3. Taxonomy (NCBI): domain Eukaryota; kingdom Metazoa; phylum Mollusca; class Cephalopoda; order Sepiida; family Sepiidae; genus Acanthosepion; species Acanthosepion pharaonis. Next base: position 199,084 of record CAHIKZ030002225.1, on the reverse strand, counting down.
GGAAACTCTGCTGACAAGTTAATACCTTTATATAAGGAATCTGTTTCAAGAATGGAAATGGGTAATTTTTAGTTGAGATCATAAGGAATTAAGAGATCACATGAAGGAAGATAATAAATTAGTTGAACACCGTGGTAATTTTGACAAAGTATTAGGCTATAAACATAATGTAGTTGAAGATACATTACAAATCTCATAGCTATTTAGATTAGGGGTTCTCAACAGGGGTGAAATTCAAACCCCACATAGGATGGGGGAATTGTGACCACAGTAAGTTTAGTGGGTGAAGAGAGCAATTATAGAATTTGGCGTATCACCTGGTCTGGGATTATACCGATGTTGACCCATGGATTAAACTTAATTGTATAAATAGTCTTTGATCCCACAAGTTAATCCTAGGGTAAAAAAGGTACTAAGAAAGGAATAAACAGTGATGTATATGTGACTACCCAAGTTAATCATAGGATTAGAAAAGGTGATAAGGAGGGAAATAATTCAGTTTGAGCACGGCCATTTTAAGTTGAGTATTTAATCCTTCTGTTTTAGATTTTTATATACCATTTCAGGTAGGAATGGGACAAAGGTTAGGGAAAACCTATTGAATCCTCTTAGTCCAGTGATATCATCCAAATTAGATAAATACATTTTTGTCTGTAGAAACTTCCATTTATAGTTTTGACTTTGTTTTATTTACAGAATTTAGAGCCCATCATGAGTATCAAAAAAAAAAAAAAAAAAAAAAATGGGGGTGATGATTCATGTATTGAATATAGATTTACATCCATCATCAATGGAAAAGAAAGACCTCGATGTGTTATTTGTTGTAAAGCTTTGACAAATGATTCTATGAAACCAGCAAAGATGAGAAACATTTACAAAATGACAAGAACAAAAACTTTTTGGAACGTCATAGTAATGCCCTCAAAAAGATGAAGCTGGTTTCAAGAGAAGATTTTAAAGAAAGAAATCAAAAAGTTCCTGAAGTTTCCTATGTTGTAGCACTTTTAAAATAGCAAAGCAGAAAAAAAACACATATAATTGAGGAAAATTTGATCAAGCCTTGCTCTCTCAAAATTGTGGAAATTGTGTTGGGAAATGAAACGAGGAAAAAAATTGCAGCAGTTCCACTATCAAACAGTACTGTTCAAAGGAAGGTAAGCGATATGGCCACTGACATCAAGGATCAAGTTGTGCAGGAGATCAAGTCTTCAGCATTTGGCTTAATTTCAATTCAACTTGATGAATCAACTGATGTGGCATTGTGTTCCCAGTTGATTGTGTTTGCAAGGTATGTTCACTCAGGTTCATTTAAAAGAAGAGTTTCTCTTTTGAACTAACGACCAAAGGCTTGGATATTTTGCAAAAGGTTTCATCTTTTGTGTGATAATATTAGTGGGTGCTGTACAGATGGAGCACCAGCTATGTTAAGGACAAAGTCAAGATTCCAAGTTTGTGTGAAAAAGCGAGCTTCAAAAGTGAGAGGAATTCTTTATATGATCCATTGTCAGGCACTAGCTTCAAAAACACTTCCATCTATGCTAGAGAAGGTTTTGTATCAAATAATTCAAATTGTGAATTTTGTCAAAGGAGGAGCTCTCAATTCATGATTTTTCAAGTAGTTATGTACTGATATGGATGCAGCCTATCATTCATGTTTTTTTCACACAAATGTTCATTGGCTATCAAGGGGAAAGGTAACTGAGCAAGTATTTGAGCTTAGAGATGAGCTCAAATTGTTTCTTGAAGTTCGAGGTAAGACGGAAATTTTTGCCTGGCTGAATAATGAGGAATGGATTATGCATCTTGCTTATTTGGTTGATATATTTTGAACAGCCGAATAAACTGAATCTTCAGATGCAAGGAAGGAATACAAACATAAAATTTGTAGATGCCTTGAAAGCTTTCATGAGCAAGCTTGAAAATTGGAAGTGAAAGGTCAATACAGAAAATGTAGCAATGTTTGAGAAACTGTCATCCATTCTTGATGTTTGTGGTCAAGACAAGGTGCTTCCACAGTTTGCAAAATTAAAATGAAATTGGAAAATGAATTCAGTTGATATTTTCCTGAACTTTGTGATAAGTTGGATTTAGTCAGAAATCCATTTAAATTATCAGTTGAAAAAGTTCCCGATCATTGTCAAGATGAATTTCTGGAGCTAAAAACTGATTCGGGAGTAAGAGATATTTTTGATGAGAAATCAATCAGAGAATTTTGGTCCCTGATGTGTGATTTCTACCCAAAAGTGGCAGCAATAGCTTATCTATGTATTGCTTCCATTTGTGTCAACACATCTTTGTGAGTCAGGCTTTTCAACTTTGTTGCAAATTAAAACAAAGCAATGGAGTAGATTAGATGTAGAAAATGACCTGCATTGTGCACTTTCAAGCACTCCTCCACATATCCCAGAATTGGCTAAGAAAAAACAATCACAGGTTTTGTCAATCAATAAACTCTAATCTTCTGAATAAAATTAATTACAAATTTATAATATCCTGTTATTTTATGGAACTTTTTGTTTATTGCATTAGCTTCAGTTTGGACTGTTAGGTAGTTCATTATAAATTTAAAAAAAAAAAAACAACAAAAAAAACACTATTTTACTTTTATTCATGTTTTATACATCCATTATTTTCAATCTACATTTAATTTGTAAAACTTTTATAAAAATAATCCAAGTTGTAAATGTATATATACTAATTTGAAAAAAAAAAAAAAAAAAAAAAAAAGAATTTAATTTTGAGTAATATTTGCATATTATTTAGAATGCACTTTTTGAGACAATCTTGAAAATGAGGTGGTGGGAATGACATTCTGACAAATGGTGAAAGGGAGGTGTATGAGGCAAGCAAGGTTGAGAACCCCTGATCTAAATGTTAACAGTGATATTAAAGAAAGATTTGATCTCAGAATTCTAGCATATTCAACCCCATTTTGTTATGTTTACCAGTTACGATTAAGGGGAGGATACTTTTGGCAAATTTATGGAAATTAAAATTATTTTGGGATCAAGTTATCTCTGAAGAACATAAAAAAAACTTGGTTTGTTTTAGCTAAAGATGTACTGCAATTAAATACAATTAAATTTCCTAGAAATATCTAGGATGCTTTACTATTACCAGCTTATGTATATTTTGCGACATGTCTAAGAGTGTCTATTGCTTTGTCATTTAACATAAGTGTCAAAACAATAAACCATCTTAGACAAGTCACAAAATATAAGAAGGTAATAGAAAATTAATTTTTGCAGAGAAATGTCTAAATAATATACTGAAAGTTCCGATTTGAGAAATGCTCAGGTGGTGCTGTCATGATGTTAGCAATATAAAAACTAAGAATATATTTGCTAGGAATAGACTAAAAGACATCAATAAATTAATTGAGGAAAAATCAAACAAAGTTGTCTTTATCTGTAAATTTTATATAGATTTCCACTTCAAAAAAGCCAGCAGATTTAATAATTAGGTTATCCTTTGAAGAATTGAAACAAAAATTAGAATTTTGGAATCCGGGTTTTATATTACCATAGCACCATAAAAACCATTATTAGCACAATTTTTTCATGTATTATTAATTACCTCAGCAGTCAACCGATGAAATTTTTAACTAAACACAAAAAAAAAAAAAAAAAAAAAAAAAAAAAAAAAAAAAAAAAAAAAAAGAAACGAAACAAAAGGCATATATTCAACTCACCAGGTTATTTCATTCAATGTCTCCATAAAAACAATGCATTCCAAATAAAAGCTTATTTCAGGAACTTTGTTTCTATCCTATTTATTTTTATATGTACCAGAGTGTGCAAGAAACATTAGTTTTGAAAATAGAGACCTATTGGTGATTTCGCAAAATTTTGCTCACTTTTTTCACTGACAGCAATTTGGACTTTCTCAAATTTTGTAACATGTGCACTCTGCAGGGTTTATTACAATTTTGGTAACACGTTAGTTAGAAAGTTAACATTCTAAGCTCCATTTTCGTATATTTTTTTTAATAAGAATTTTGTAAAGAAATCAAATGAAAAGTTTTATCGTAAAATTCAAATGCTTCTAGTAACAGGAAAAACATAAAATATATCATTAAAACACTCATTTAATAATCAATGAAACTAAATCAAAATCAAATACGAAACAATACACAGCAACAACACGGACACACAAAAATCGACCAGCATGTTTTCTATGGACGAAATTTTCATGGAAATTGGCAAAAATTACCAGTGTAGCACTCAGACAAATCATGTTAGAATTTGTCAAAGTGACAGAGCGGCAACTGGGAGATTTTCTAAGTGGTGGGAAGTTTGGTAAAGAACCAACAGTCCAAAAGAGAGAAATATTAAAGCACAGTAAATTGACAAATTTAGTAGGTGAGTATGAATTTGGCCATCTAGATTATAGCCAATTTAAATGGAGACATGCATCAATGCAATACCATTCTGGTATTCAGATGGTAAAAATTAATAAAACCATATGTGGTTGGCTCACACGGAAATCCAAGGAAGAGCGAACACGTTTAATTAAAATATCACATGAACAGGCAGCAGATCTGCGTCACAAACATATGGAGAGGGAAAGGGAGGTCCAGAGAAAAACAAAAGAGTGCTTAGAAGAAAACTTTCAGAAAAAAAACAAGAATTTGATGCATTAAATATAGAAAAAAAGAAAAATATTATTGAGAATGTCAGAAATCATGGGGGACCATGCAAATCAAGGCGGGAAGTTGACATCTTGTTTAAAAAGATGCCAACATATCCTAAACAAATGGATTCTTTGAAAAGTATTTAAAAGTTTATCCTCGATTTGAAAGACAAGAGAATGCTTTTTGGTAAAAAAAATGTTCATGAACTGGCCTCTGATTTGAAAGCAGTTGTAAATCATGTGGAATACCCAGTGGAATTATATGAAGACTGTGTAGAGTCCCCCTATGGAATTGGATTCTGTAAGAACTAAATGCAAAGATCCTACTTGTTAAGTACACATTTTTGACAGAGGGGGACTTGGATTGCTGTGACATATGAAGATAGGTTTTTTATTGGACAGGTAATTAAAGTAGATGACAAAAAACATGCTTTCATACAGTTTTTGAGGAAAGGTATCCAAGATACATTCAAAGTGGCCACTCATTGAGGACAGTACTACAAATGAGTCAAAATTTGTCTTTGCACATGACTTTGATGTACAGAGTGGAAGTTGAACTAGAATAACTTGGGTAGTGCCTCAATTAGATTATTTGGAGGGATTGTATGAAGAGTATGCCAAGACTTACTTTTGACTTCTCAGTGAAGAGGTAGCCCAACACCTAGCACACCATTACTGGAAGTCTCCAAACAACAAACTTTATTTGATTAATTTTATGTCTGTGTTATTTTTATGTGCATAATCTGAGAGGAAAATCACAGTTTAAAAATAAGACAATTTGGTGATTTCATACTGCTTACGGAGTGATCGGAACTTACAGCCGTCAAAACGTCATCAATCTTTTGATCAAATTATGACAGATGAAATATTTTTATTTTAATGACTTCAGTTGCAGATTTAGTCTTTGCAGAGTGTTTATAAAATTTGGATATTCAGACTGAGTTTATTTAAGAAATATGCAGTAATACTATCTATAATTCTATTATTAATTTCTTTTTTTATGTACCTAACAATCTAGTGTAATTTTAACTGTTGTTTTTAATTGCTTTTTAAAATATAGGAGTCCAAATATGGTATTTTGTCCTAATTCAGAATAGACATTTTTTGTCTATTTAATCAAGAAAAATCTGGCAAAATGAAACGGTTTGAGGTATCTTGATGAAATAAAAACTGCTAAGTTTCTTTAATCATGTAGATTAAGAAAATGTAATCAGATAACACCTAGCACCTTTTTGAAATTTTCATCTGTGATAGCAGGTCATATGGACTGAAATTGACAGAACCAATCATCCAAGATGAAGCTTACAAAACAAATAGCATTGGTCAATGTGAGATACACACATAAACAGGAAATTTATGTCCACCAGAATCATTAATGGATCTGTCATGATGAACCATGGAGAAGACATAAAAAAACTTTTGCAAATGAAATGACATCTTTCAAATAGATGACAAGACAATTAGGTACATCATATGGACTGAAACTGACAGAACCAATCATCCAAGATGAAGCTGATGAAACAAACTGTGTAGGCAACTGTAGCAGAATCAACACTGAGTATTTGTGGTATTATTTCTCTCTTTGTAGTGGTTTGCATCTGCACAAAGTCCACCATTTCTTCTTACAAATGAAAGAATTATTGATGATAATTTTTCCAATGTGTCATAACTTAAGAATTATTAAGACATAAAATAATTGGTTAAGAAAAAGAAAAGGAGGTAATTGTATTGGAATTACAACATCTTACAATTACTGTTTTGGGTTTAACTAGTCTGTCATGATCAACTGTAGGGAAGATCTAAAAGTCATTTACAAAGGAACTAACAAGTTTTCTATTACAATCTGTTCATATGTATCTAAAATAAACTTATATGGTGTCAACTAAAACAGTTAAATATCATTCTAGTAATACTAATAATAAATTTGTCCTGAATAACTTCTTTTTGTTTATTCATTTATACTATAGTATAATAGAGAATGCAATGGTTTCAATATTCCAAGCCATTGAGTTTCATGGTGTTGACCAAAAGTGTGGTAGAACCAATGGTCCAGATAAGAAATAAAATACAAAAAACTCACAAATTTAAAAATGGAGTATGAAGTGAAGTTGATAATCATTCCAAGCAATCCAAGAAGTTCTACTTTGTGTCCACAAAGGTAAATTTGACAACAATCAGTTGATGATTTGCCAGAGTTTGTGATTTCGAGGTATATCATGATTAACCCTGGAGAAGATAAAAAATCGTTTACAATTGAAATTACAGCTTCCAAATAGGAGACAAGCCAAAAGGTTGATACCATATGATTGTGTGGAAGAATCAATAATTGATGCCATATGATTGTGTACAAAAAGTCTGCAGTTGAATACAATGTAAATGTTATGCAATTTATGACAGTTTCAGCTTTAAATGAGCCATGTGTGTTTGATGGGCCGTAAAACAAACAACTTACTAATTAACCCATAGCTGAGAGGAAAAGAGGTGGATTCATACCTTTCCCAAGGGTATATGCGCGTAAGTGAATATAATAAGCCCAACAGGAATTGGAACTTGGCTTTCCGATTCACAATTCCGAGCCAATATCCATTACACTACATGTACATCCAAGCTTACAGCTCCTGGTATTTCCAAGTGGTCACTCATCTAGGTACTGACCAGGCTTGACATTGCTTAACATCAATCATATGGGAACCAATGTTTCAATGTGATGTGGTCATAAGCCCTCTGACAAAATTAATTTTTATCAAATAGAAGACACACACAAACACTAACCCACACAATATTAATAACATCACACAAGACAAACACAATCCTACTATTTTGGGATATCACAGATCTGACAACAGTTAAGCAGACTGTCAAGTTCAGCCATAGAATCCCACAAAGTAAAATGAACAAGTGAATGATAATACTGTAGTGATACTAAATAAACACAGAGAACCACATATTACCACCAAGACACTTAAAGAGATAATGTCAAAGTGGTTTGTGCACATGAGGCTCCACACATTTGTTCCAGTTAAAAATTAATAAATAAGAAATTCTAATAAATAAAAAATCTTAGCCAGTCAAAAGCGTTCATGCCCAAATAAACGATTTTGGCCCGAGTCCTTTTGATCCCAAAAATAAGTATAAATCAAATCAAAACTCGGAGAGGAAAACAGACTCCAAAGAGAACAGACTACATCAAAGGAATCTCAACTCCAGCAACTGCTTACCTCTCTCACATCAAAGGACACTTAAACCTAAATCCCAACCAAAGACTATCCCAAAATCACCATAATACAACATGCAGCATTCAACACCACCCCTGTACAGTTACATTCACCAAATGCCTTAGCAGTCAAACTTCTTACCTAGAGAATGCCAGAGTTTTAAAGAATTCAACCATATATATTTCTGTAATGTCAGCCACAATAATTCTAACTTACTAGACCTCTTCTTCATTTGTTCATAAAATGTTATATTTAATTTGTACTCTGCCTATCAATTGTCTTTCCAAATATTGATGTGTCTATTCACGTTTGATTTATTTGATTTTTAGTATTCAGATACTGGAGTTTTTTCATAAAAGTTGGGTAGATGAAAATCCACAGCAGTAAGAAGTTAGTCAACCAAGGGGAACATAAGAACCTGGAATGGAGTTCTGAACAAACCAAAAAACTTGGAAAATAAAAAAAATCTGGCACCTGGAAGAATAAATTAATTTAAGCCCAGCTTGGTCAAACTGGGGCATACATCAATATAATAACCAGTCCGATTCTGGTTACTGAAGCAGTCACAATCTAGTTGTGAAGGAAAATATTTTCAATTGACATCATCATCTCTTGATCCACTGTCCCTTATTACCTGTAGAAAGTGTTACAACTTCTTTCAGATCATTGATTTAAACATCAGCTCAGCAGGTAATTCACACAGTTGATTGGAATGCACTCTTTGATCCTGATTTACATTTGGCAATTTTATCAAGCCTTGGTTCATGGTTTCTTGAACAGAAAAAAAGAAAAAAAAAAGAAAAAAGAAAAAGAAAAAAAGAAAAGAAAAAAAAAAGAAAAGAAAAAAAAGAAAAAAAAAAAAAGAAAAAAAGAAAAAGAAAAAAAAAGAAAAAAAGAAAAAAAGAAAAAGAAAAAAAGAAAAAGAAAAAAAAAGAAAAAAAGAAAAAGAAAAAGAAAAAAAAGAAAAGAAAAAAAAAAAGAAAAAGAAAAAAAGAAAAAAAAAAAAAAAAAAAAAGAAAAAAAAAAAAAAGAAAAAAAAGGAAAAAAGAAAAAAAAAATTATTTTTAAAATATGATTGTGTCTTATGAAAACATCTTAAGGATAAAGAAAGCGCAAGAAAAGATGTCAAGAAAAAAAAAAAAAAAATCTTAAAAAAATATATGCTTTTGTTACAGTAATAAGTTTTCATACATGTAGGAAAGGTTAAAAGAGGGCTCAATATTATTTTAGAATATAAAAAACACGTTAAAAATTGCTACACAATTACAATTATGTTTCAACACCATGTATATAATTGTAATTGTGTAGTAATTTTTAACGTTTTTATATTCTAAATTATATATATATATATACACACACACACACACACACACACACACACACAAAAGTATATGGTCACCTTCAAAAATTTTTATTTCTCATCTTAAAAGTTATTTTAGTAAAATAAATAACCATTGTGGTGCTTAACTAGTTTAATTGAAAATTACACTTAAAATGAGAAATAAAAATTCTGGTGGTTTGCAAAATACTGATAGTGTATAAAGAATTAATGGATTTCTTTTCATCTGACATTTTTAAGACATCAAATGTTATTATAATGGATACTCATATTTGAAATAGACACTCCAGTATTATTTCTACTTTAAGTAGTGTGTATTATGTTATGGTAGGTTAGGTGGATATGTTATGGATCTTATGATAATGTATGTTTCCATCAAATATCAGTATAACCGATTTGGGTGTATATTGGCTTAGTGTAATTAATAATAATAATAAAAAGCAACTAGTGTTGGTTAATATAAAAGAAATCTTTATATACACAATAACCCAAGAGGATAAGGTGAAAGTTGAACTTTCAAGAGTTCAAATGTAAATGTCCTGACACATATGAAAGATAAAGAGACAAAGAGTCCAGAGGGAGGAAGAGTGTGTGTGCGTATCTATGTAGTATCCGTCACTTGACAAAGTGGTGAAGGAAGATAATATTGCTTCAGTGTAGCAAGGATAGTTTAACCATCTGAAGTTGCCAGCTAAATTTGCTATTGTATTTCAAGATAAAAATTGGATATAAAAGACTGAACCCTTCATCCCAAACTTGCTCCATTGTTACAACAGTCACAGGTTTGGACATCACAAGGATGGATGCTATGGTAAAGCAGTATGTGGGCAAAAGGATGAAGATCTCACTACAAATGAATGCAGAGAAATATGTAAATGTGCAAATTGTGTTGAAGAACACTGTGTATATCAGAATATGCAAGACTTTTGAGGAAAGAGAAAGTAATAATGACTAAAACATACCAAAAGCATTTCTTTCCCTGATGCACATAAAATTGTAGAGAGATGTAGGAAATAAAATCATCAGAAATATGATAACTTGATGAAAACATTAATTAAGGCCAAATGATTGGGTGAAATTTATAAATAAAATCAGAGCAAGTCTGAATGAGAATAATGCAATGAAATATAATGAAACCAATGTCAAAATAACAATACAACCTGGACATATTAATGTCATGGCTACAAAGGGTGTTTTATTTAAGACATATTGGACATAGTACCATAACCCATCCATATATCCTTAAAAAAAAAAAAAAATCGACTGTTCAAATACAGGACTTTATTTAGGAGGGGAAAAAAAAAAAAAAAAAAAAAAAAAGACCCAATGGGTTGATATGCCATAAAACAAAATTACAATATCTATCATCCTGCTACATATTTAAGAAATCTTAAGAAAATGTAATGTGTTTTCCAGCTCGGATCAAACCTGCATCCCCTTTGTACAAGAAACCATCGTTTGATCTAACATGCTTTACTACTTAGTTTTGAAGTGTGTTTTTATTAAAATTCCTCAAATATGCAGGCTGCTAGATGTAATATGCACTGTTTAAAGTAAAAATAAAAATGGGGCATCTATTTTAAATACAAGTATCAACTATAGTTTGTTTTATATATATATATATATATATATATATATATATATATATAACACACACATATATATATATATATATATATATATACACACACACACACACACATACATACATACATACATACATACAAAAATACACACTAATATCGAAGTATTGTGAAGTGATAAAACAGTTGAATGTTTACAGAAAAACTGTTTTTGTTGCGTAGGAAAAGTTTCAAGAGGAGCAAACATTGACACCAAATCCAATTGCAGGAAGAAAGTGGTCAATTCTTGCCAGGAGAGTCATTGAAGGTGTCATTAAGAGAATGAAGAAGCATGCAGAAGATGACAAAAGAGCCAGATATTTTTGATAGGTTGCTAAAGAGGATTGTGAAAAAGGATTTAGGGCTAAAACCATGCAAGATTCAGCTGTTATCAAGTACCTCCAAGCAAAAAAGGGATAAACAAATGGAAGAAAATTTTGCAGGAAATGCAGTGTACTGCAGTCTTTGTTTGGTCAGATGAGAAGTTTTTCACTGTGGCGGCTGTGGTCAACTATCAAAACATAATAGGGTTTACATTACTTCATTCCTGAAGGTGTCAGAATATTTTTCAAGCGACAGACACCAACTGGGCTGCTGTTGCTTCTGGTGTTCATTGAAGGAGAAGTGAAAGTGAATATCAGAATTTACCAGCAAATGTTGAGGAGAGATGCATTGTCCTGGTTGTCAGCCACATTTGGAAGTCACTGTCTTCACTCAAGATGGAGCCTTTGCACTTTCCAGTACAAACAGGTGGACATTATTGTGCCAGTGCATTTTAAGTACAGCAAATATTCCATTGCTGTATCATCAAAGTCCTTGAGCTATATGGTTGAGTGAAAACTTTCATGGCTACATCTTCCCCAGTACACTGAAAGCAGATAATATGGAGACAAAACTTGAAACCTCAACTTACATGCTTAATTTTCAATGGTGTATTAAATTAGGAATTTCATTTACAATACAAGTAAGATAAGAGTCTAGCTACTGTATTACAAATACACTATTTTGAGAGTGTTGGAAGCCAAAATATGGAAAATTCAAAAGTTACTGCACAATGTACACTTATTCCAACTGGGCTAGTTTTATTTCATTTAAAGCTCTTCAAAGTTGATATGTAGCAAAAGAATTAGAAGTGTAAAGGCTACAGCTAAGAGCCAATTGCAATATCTCCTGGACAATGTTTGAGGTATTTTTCAGACATTTTCTCTGAAGTAGTTATATCAAGAAGGCTATATGCAATATGATGTCTGTTGGATGGGGGACAGAAATAAATGTCTACTTACCATTTTTGTCCCATGTAAACAATACGTGTGGCTCCACAACCAAGAACATTGTTCATGTCCCAAACATAGTTTTTAGCCTCTCAAAGATGGCATGAGGCCATATTTTACAGACAGCTTTTTTTAATGCATTTCTTGGAAATTTTTTAAAGTCTATCTTGCATTGTTTCCCTTCAGTGTAGTTGAAATCAAATAAAATGTACTGAATGTATTTAACCATTGTCACACTGCACAGTCAATGGACCATAAAGAAAAGAGTTAGCCGATGATCCAAGCTGTTAATGATCTGAAAATAAAAACAGAGAATGGAACAATCATATGAAGTAAAATGGTCAGCAGCCTTTTTGTAGGTATCCCAAATCAAAATTTTATTTTCATTATATCTAAAAACTTTTAATGCAAGCACAGATATTTGCAAAACAAACAATGGTACCAAATTTATTTTGGTAGCTCAATTAGCCACCGAGTTATGACTATTCAAAGTTCATCGGAATTTATGTCATGTGCTATTGGTCTAGAAGCTAATTTTAACAGTGTATGACCGAAAATACAAGCTTCAAACAAGTGAAAAATTCTTACAAATGTAGTGTCATCTTATGGTAAATGAAAATTAATACTAATGGAAGCAATAATTATTAAATCAAACCAGCCAAAAAATCCTATTACCCTCACTGAAAAAAAGTGCAAAAATGACACAGAACAGAAACTGACTGTTCATACAAGTTTCATTTCAACAGCTAACACATTGACTCTTCTTAATATGGTTCATAGCACATTAGAGATCAAGTTAAACTTTTCTATTAATAGGAAATCAATGAAAAAACTCATATTTGGACCATGTAAAAACAGACAGAAAACACAATTTGATAAAATAAAAGATAAAAAAAAAAAAAAAAAAAGAGGGAAAGAAAGTCAAAAAGTATCCATTGAAGGTACAAGTTTGAAACTTTGCAACTTTACTCATTTTTAGATGAGAAATTCAAAAAATGTTTGTCTTCTCTGTAATATCAAAGCTTTTTGTCATAGACATATTTTAAGTTGGGTGAAATTATACAGTTTTCAACTCAATAAAAACTGATAGGCAACACCAAAATTTAGAAAGTTCTTATACAAAAGGAATCATAAATCAGTTTTTCCCCAAGCAAATTTTTATTGTAAAGCTTTAAACTTCAAAAATTAGAAATGAGCAAAAAATATTTTTATCACAACTGACAGAAGAGATTTAATGGTCCTCTTGCAGTTCCTCTCCCTCATTTGCAGTCAGAATTTTTTTTTTTTTTTTTATAGGCTTCTGCTATTGTAAATATATCTGGAACATTCCAAATCCTACCATCATTTGAAATTGGTATTGCATTGAAATCCCATCTATAAACAAACATTGACGCCACCTGCACAATATCATCATCTGACAAAGGCCATCGAAAATAATCATTTCTACCTTTGGTTGGAGTTAAAAATTTTATTACAGAACTGGACGGAGTGCTAACATCAACAACTTGGCCAATGTAAAAGTTGGTGTCATAGTATACAGCAACCGATGTTCCTTGGCACTTGGTTAGGGTTAATTCGAGATGGTTTATCATTACAACTGCTGGAGTTATTTGAATGCTTGGCAAATTCACTAGGTGACTTTTCTTTATTTTGTTGTTTTAGAAGCAGAGATAAATTGACTGGTTTTATTCTTGTCAAGTTCCAGATGAACTTTATTTCTACTGATGTTGATCTTGACACCGAAGACAGCCTTGAGATATCTCAGCTGGTCTATCAGTTCTTCCAAACCAATTACTGAAACCTGTTGTATCCCTTTAATGAAATTCACAGGACCACCATGCTTGATAACAGAGTTGATGATTTCTCAGAAGCAGCTCAATACTCTTTCCTTTGCCTTTCATTTGTTGTAATTCTTTCTTGGATATAGAGCTTCACAAGGACTTCTTGTCTGTGTCGCAGATGTTTTGCATGTTTCCTTGAGATGCTACAAATGGATTGCCGCTCAGTTGATGATATTCCCTCCAGCGAAGCTGTTGTCCGGTTGCACTCATGCATGTTTGAGGCCGATTGATTGTGTACCAATGCATGTTGTTTTGTTTGCATGCTAAAATCTAAATTCCCGAAGGCATGCTCACCTGACAGATTTGTTAGAGGGCAGTTCTTCAAGGCAGCTCTTGTTTCCAGATCCACATCTATTCCAAAAAACAACTCCTTCCAGAAAGTCATGCAACTGATGCTTAGTCACAATAAGGAACTTGCCGAGTACATTGTGCAAACACTCCAAGACAAGTTCAGGATCCTTGAGACCAACATAGAGAGATGCATTATCCTCCTCAAAGAATTTGCCATCAAATGCACCTCTACATTCAGAGTCTAACAACTGTGAATTGTTGATCCAGCATTCCAAATCCAGAGCCATTTGCTTGATATATATCAGTGGAAGTCAACATACTGGACAGTGCTATTGACAAGATTCCAGAAGGGCTTTGTCAGATTAATGTTCAGCAGTCCTTCAGCAGCAGCAGCAAAAAGGGAATTCAGTCTCTCAGCAGAAATATCAATCAGAACATACTGTAATTTCAAATTAGAAGATGTTGCACACTCAGATAAAAAAATTTTATATGCTGTCTGTGATGAAATATTTTCATATCATTTTCAAATAGAGAATTAAACCTATTTGCATGATAACTTCAGATTTCAGACCGGTGCCCTTCCCTATTACATAATGTGAGCCATTCAGACGGGTCCGAGAACATCAGCCAATATGACTTCCATCAAATAGACACCCTTCCATCATCTCCATCCGAGAACATCACAATATGATTCCATCAAATAGACACCCTTACTTTCATCATCTCCACGGGGTCAGAGAACATCATATGACTCCATCAAATAGACACCCTTCTTTCATCATCTCCACGGGGTCAGAGAACATCACTTCCATCAAATAGACACCCTTACTTTCATCATCTCCACGGGTCAGAGAACATCAGCCAATATGACATCAAATAGACACCCTTAATCATCTCCACGGAGAGAACATCAGCCAATATGACCCATCAAATAGACACCCTTACTTTCATCATCTCCACGGGTCCGAGAACATCAGCCAATATGACTTCCATCAAATAGACACCCTCCATCATCTCCACGGGTCCGAACATCAGCCAATATGACTTCCATCAAATAGAACATTTCATCATCTCCACGGGTCCAAACATCATGACTTCCATCAAATAGACACCCTTACTTTCATCATCTCCACGGGGTCCGAGAACATCAGCCAATATGACTTCCATCAAATAGACACCCTTACTTTCATCATCTCCACGGGGTCCGAGAACATCAGCCAATATGACTTCCATCAAATAGACACCCTTACTTTCATCATCTCCACGGGGTCAGAGAACATCAGCCATCTTCCCATCCAGACCCCTTAATCATCTCCATGAGAGAACAACAAATAGACATCCTTACTTTCATCATTTCAAATCACTCCCATCCAAACACCTACCTCTAAACCCACTCAAACTCCTTCCCAATCATCACATAAATCCAGAATTCAATGTAGGCAAGAGATGAACGTATCCAGAGATGCTCATAGATGCACATCCTATGGCACTAACAGTTATGACATAGAATAGATTTGTTGTTGGTTAATATTAAGTAAATTACAACAACAATTTAATTTAAAATATAATTAATATAGGTACCTCTACTTTTCTGCTGAAAAACAGCAAAACATGAAAAAAAAAAAAAAAAAAAAAAAATCAAACTTAATAAAAACAGTTTTATCATCAGAATGTTATTAAGAGGAAAGACTAAAGTGTTTTTAACTAATTTTTTAATCCTTTCTAGCACATTCAAAATTTTAGTTGAAAAAAATCTTTTTTTTTTTTGTCACGGTTGGCATACAATTAGTATTTTTGTGCTTTTTTTCCAGTGAAATACATCAATTTAGAAATTCTTCTTCTAAAAAGAAAAAAAAAAAAAATTTTTTCTTTTTAGAAAATCTTGGTAAAAATTTTTTTTTTTTTTTAAACATGTGTTACACCCTCCCACTCACATAATTTCATGAAATTTCAAGAGTTCAATCCAAAAATTTGTTTAAAAGCAGGACTCCTTGCAAAATGTAAATCATCAATTTTCTTTTCAAACTAATAATCATTTCCTGAAAATTTGCTCTGAAAAATAAAAAAAATGCAATAAAACTATGGCAGTATTTAATTAGAGAATCTCATAATTGCTTTTATAAATAAGATTTATTAAGGACCCTAATGTCATAAGAAATTTTTTTAATGAATAATTTTTTTTTTTTTTTTTACATTTTTATTATTATAATTAAATCATTTAAAATTCAACATTACTTCAATCTGGTTATGTGATGAAGTGAAAACTATATTAATGAATCAAAAATTGAAAAGCTCAATAAAAGTTGTTTACCTCCCAATATTTTATTTTTAAATTAAAATTTTTTTTTTTTATGTATAAGTAATGTGCTCCTGTTTGAAAGTATGGTGACCTTACATGACATAATCAAAAAATAAAAGCAATGACTATAGTAAATTCAAATTCAACATTCCTAAAATAAGATTATGGAGAACATTTTCCAATATTTTTAAGATCATGGAGATTATATAAAAAAAGCATTCACCAGTCATTTTCTTAAATTGTTTTAACAGATAAGGTCTCCATAGAACAATAAGTGTCACCACCTTGTAAATCACTTGTCAAGTGATTTACGAGGTGTTGACAAACAATTAATCATGCTACTGTGTTTTAAAAATCCATTTCTGTTATTTTAAACTTAAATAATTTTTTTTTTTCAAATCAAATAAATTATAATTTAAATCAGCTAATATTCCTCATATAAAGTTTCAGAAAAGTATATTACTGGAAGATTTTTAAAACTGAGAATTAACTTTTGTTTACAAATGTATAAAAAATGGCTGAATTTAAACAATTTCTGAAAGCAAGCAAAAAGTTTAGATTCTAATCAATATAATTTCTATTTGAAATGCATCAGAGTATTTTGCTTACTGGAAATAGTAAATTAAATCATTTAGCTTTCAATTAAAGTAAGTACCTCCAAAAATACAGTATACCTAAGGTTTAAATGTATTTTTCATAAATGGAAAATCCTTTTTGAAGCTTTCAATTGAAAGCTTCAGGATTAAATTTTCTAATTCCAGAAAACAAAATACTGTGGTGTATTTCAAATAGAAATTATAATTTTTAGTCAATTCTTTCAAAAAACCAATTGAAACAGCCATTTTTAATTTTATTAGAGAAATGTAAACAAAATTTAATTTTCAGTTTCAAAAATCCTGTGAAAATGTAATATACATTTCTGAAACATTACTTTCATAAAATTAGCAAATTTAACATTAAATTAATCTGTTCTGAAACAAATATTACTTATAGCATAAAATTTTCTAGGCAATCATTTCTTGCCCAGTGGGTCTTGTTTTCACATCTCAATCGATAATTTGATCAACAAAGTTGTTGGCAGGTTTAGTATGGTGGACCAGAATTGACAAATTTACAAAGTCTAAGTAAAAACCGTTGTTTTTTTAAATACCAGGTAATGTTTAAAAATTAACAATATTTTAAGTAATTGTCTAATATTTTTACCGAATTTTGTTTTTAGGTAATTTTGAAGATGCTTTCTTATAATTTAAAATAAAAAATTCTGAAATTGTTGAATTACCTCTATAATAGTATTTCATTATTTAATAACTAAGATAAAGATAAATTTTATTATTATATTATTAGTTATTACATTTTTAATTTAATAACTGAAATAATAATTAAAATTATTTCTCACTCAGTTATGAAATTTTTAACCGAGATAATATTGTGGGAATCACTTACATGTGACACACCTCCGTTTTCTTTATTCTTATTGGATAAATAATACATGATACTTATTATAGGACAATTTAACCATCGCAGGTAATTAAAAATTTTCTCTAAAATCACGGATTGGTCCATTTCCTGACCAATCACGTATTTTAGTATCTTTTCTATATTTTCGCGCTTTTTCAGTCTTTCCCTTTTTCTTTTCTCTTTTAATTATATCTCCATTCTCTTTATTTTTTTAACCCCCGTCTGTGTTACGTTTTCTGACTAATTCTAATTTCTAGTTTTTTCTTTCTTACCTTTTATTATCTGTTAACTTATTTCTCGTGTAGTGCTTTTTTCGTGCCAAATTTGTACTAATCCTTGTATTGTTTCTTTGTATTGTCTAACGTGTCTATTTTTCTTTTGTTTACTTTTTGACTCGCTTTCTTAACGTCAGCCATTTTTGTTTTTGTAACTAGCTTCGCTAATTTTTTGATAGTTTCGTATTTTTCTTGTTTACCTTTTGTCAACCGTTTCATTGTTTATTTCGTTGTTTGTATTTTAAATTTATTTGTTTCGCCTTTTAGGCTTAATTTTTGTACTTTTTAGTTCGTTTTTTGTCTTGCCATTTGTTTTAATTGTTGTCCTTTGTAAAACCTTTTATTTATCGCTTGTCGTTATTTTTTTGCTATCTCGCCTTGGGCGATTTTTTTTTTTTTCTTTTTTCGCTACTAGCGATCTTTATTATTTACCCCTCCCCAAGACACACCGCCTATAGGCGTACTTTTATTTTTTTTTTTACCACCCTCCCCTTCCCATTTTTTCACCCTCCCTCCCCTTCCCTTTGTAAAAAATGGAGGAGAAAAAAAATACTTCGTCTTTTCTTATAAAAAAGAAAAAACTTGTCATCCCTGACCTAAAAAAGTCCGTGAAAAAACATTTATTTTCTGTAAAGAAAAAACCATCTGACAAAGACGACACAGAGGAGTATCCTGCGTTAACATGTTCTTCATCAAATGTCAATGAAAATTCTCCCCATGAATCTACGGAAGGCCAAAAATCCACAAGTATGGATGCCCAAAATGGCAATGAAAATTGTATGGAGGCCAATAGTGCCTCAAAATCTGACCAAAAAATGAATAATTCAGAGGCCGGGGAATTTCCCTCGTGTTGGAAGTCCCCGCCAAGTTGTATTATCAATGTCGCAGAATTCTTGGAGCGAGCTAAGAGTTACGCACTCCTTGTCGTAGAAGGTGGACTCTTGGAAGACGCCCAGGAACTAAGAAAATTGAAAAAAAAATAGTGTCAGTCTTAAATCGTGGACAAGCGAACACGCAAAATTTGTCGCTCGACGAAAGACACAGTGATAAAATCACTCAAGCCCCTCAGAGTTGTGAAAGGAGCACGCTTTTTCTTGTGGGACGTATTGTTACCCACGCCGGAAGATTGTGAGACAGCTTCGAGCAAGGACTTGATTACCAAAGATCTAATTCTGCGGACAGAGTACCTAGGCCGAAGAAGGACCAGCGTTTCAATATATGAGGTCCCTCCTCAGGTTCTCGGGGAACATCTCGCGGTCTACCTATCCCAGTTCGAGAAATACTACCGCATCTTGCGATAGCCTGAGCGGGGTGGAGTTTTGATATCCGTTTAGATGAAAAGCCTTCCTCTCCATCCCCAACTGCCTGGTAGTAGGGAAATTGAAATTGCCGGTCATTGTGACCGGCCGGAAACGGTATGCTGGAAGTGTGGAAAGACTGGTCACCTTTCCTCTTCCTGCCCAGAGAAGAAGGCCTCTGGAGTTCAATCTCCCATTGACCAGAATCCCCCTCTGACCGAGTCTTTACCTACCGCCTCGCCTGTAATGGGCATGCCAGCTTCTGGGACCGGTAGGGAAACTCCTCCGTTGGTCAAAAGACCACATTCCCCAAAGAGCCTTCGCCCTCTGCTAGTGCAGTTGCGGAGAAGGGGAGGGGAATGGCTAGTTGCTGGTAAGGCCAGAGGGAAGCGCCGGGCAGCGGTCCTCAGTCCCCTGAAGCCCCAAGGACGAAAACGCACTAACAGCCCCACTCCCACTGGCAACGTTAAGGGCGATGCCCTGGCCTCCCAAATGTCTTTCCAAGACAAACAAAAGAAATTTGATCCCGGATTTGAAAAGACGGAAAAAATTAAGGATCTCAAAAGAAACTAGATAGTCAGCGCGTCTCTCAATCCCCAGACCCTTCTCCTTCCACGTCCTCTACACGGTCTATACCCTCCTAAGAAACGACCTTCGCCCCAGATATCTCCTTCCAAATCGCTTCCCTCAGTAGAGATCCCAGCCCTTACAGACACCGATCTTTTATACTCCCCTCAACACACCCACTCCTTCCCTGTTAAACAAAAACCGTCCGACACTCCTCTACATACGCCAAGTCATTCCCCTACTAAAAAAGCGGACATGCCACCTCCCGCTTCCAAACGTCACCGAAGCCCTTCTCAGGAGATGAAAGATAAAAAGAAGAAGGCACAGAAGCCTATTTATAACTCCGGAGAAGACGTTTGTCGATTACCCCCCCAGGCCGAAAGGGCCAGGGACTACGGCAACCGTATAAAGGACTTAAAATATTTGCTCTCGATTCGACAGTTCGCGGACAAAGATATAGAAGTGCCTCAAAACTTCCCGCTGACCTAAAGGGTTATAACAGTCATCAGAACTGGACCTGGGGCTAAACCGATTTGGGCTATGCTCGATGAGGGCCATCAGTGCTTACAAAATGGCGTTGCCAATTGCAATCACACAGAACGAACAATTAAAAAATTTAAAGCAATTTTGTGCAGGGAGGGTCCCAGTTTTAGTTCACCCCTCCCTATATAGAGCTCTTAAACTGACCTTCCCCTGGGATATCGGCGGTATCTCCCAAGACGGCACCATCAAGACTGAGATGGGCCATGGGTCTATGAGAGAGGCGGTCGGTATCCTTACCCCGTCCATGTTTAAAGTAAGTAAACAACCCTAATCGGACTTCTCATGGCTCTCTGGTTAGCTACGTTAAATGTGCGGGGCCTGAGGTCCGAGTCTCGCAGGGCGAGGCTCTCTCGTGACATTCAGCGCCTCGGGGTGAATGTTTGTTGTGTGCAAGAGACCCGGTTTTCTTCTCATGACCATGAGGATATACTGTCTAAGGGTTCGCCCTTTATTCAGCATGTTTTTGATGGTCGTTCGAGGGTGTCTCTTGGCTAGTGAGCAAGTCTTTGATGGCTGCATGTACCCTTGTCTTCGCAGATCCGGCGGGCAGGCTTTGTGTGCTGGATGTTACTATAAAGGATAAGGCTTTACGTCTCATTGGGGTTTATGCGCCCAATAGTCATACTGAGCGGCCTGCTTTGTTTCGGCAGATCGAGCCGTTTTTGACGACTTCTCGTCGGGTAGTCTTAGTGGGGATTGGAATGCCGTCCTTGACCCCGAGATAGATCGTATAGGTAAAAAAAAAGGGTACTAACAATCCTGATGTGAAGGCATTTCGGGACTTTATCAGCAGGTTTGATCTTGTCGATAAGTACCGGAATGAGCACCCTCAGGAGGTAGGGATGGACTTGGACAACTAGTGGCAATCGGCTCCTGGCTCGCTTGCGAGCTACCTGGACCGAGTGTTAGTTAGGAGAGTCGATGTAGGGCCCTTAGAGTGTCCAAGTTTCCACTATATAGTTTATACGGATCATAGGCTTGTCCAGGTCCGTGTAAACTTAGATAAGCCTAAGGTTAGAATGGCTGGTTACTGGAAATTTAACTGTTCACTTTTTGGTGAGCAGGATTTCCGGGACCAGCTGCTACTAATGATTCAGAGGGAATTGACGGGAGCGGTTGTGGGTAACGCCTGGTGGGGAAAATTAAAATCTAAGATTAGAACGTTTGCTGCCGATTTTAGTCGTCGCCTCAGTCTAGATAGATTAGCGGCGCAAACGGCTTTAGAGGAAAAGGTCGATCTTGCCGTTAAATCCCGTGTTAGTGGGGACATAGTCTTAGCTAAGGCAGAGTTGGCCTCCTTGCTTATCAAGAAGGATCAAGCTCTGGTAGTTAGGGCTAGGCTAAAAAGAATGTCTTCTGAGGCGACGAATATGGCCGCTGAATTGCGTGCAGAGGAAAATCGGAACGCGGCTAAGCGACATATAGCGTGCGTCACATTGCCGGATAAGCGGACCGTGACTACAAGCGCGGGCATATGCGAGGCCTTTCGGCTTTACTTTCAGGATCTTTTTCACCAGGGAGCCCGGTCTGAGCTCTGCTCAGTTCGATGCCTATTTGGCTGACTTTCCCTGCCTTGAGGCAGCTGAAGCGGCTAGGGTGCGAGGGTCCCATAACAGAGTCGGAAATCTGGGAAGCGCTGAAGCAGGTTGGCCTGGATAAGTCTCCGGGACTAGATGGACTTCCCACGAAGTGTACTTGAGGCTGTCGCCCGTTTTTGTTCCTTTGTTGCAGCCGATTTAAACCACTGGATGAAGCAGGGTCTTTACCTCGACGCTTCACCAGGGTGTGATCAAGTTGCTGCGTAAGGACGAGAACGGTGGGGATGGGTTAGGAACTTTCGCCCTTTAACGATGTTAAATACTGACTTAAAGATTTTGGCGAAGATCTTAGCCAACCGTTTGCAGCTTGTCCTGTCTCGTCTGATTGGACCCGAACAGACTTGTGCTGTGAAGGGCAGGACGATTCAGGATAACCTTCATATGGTACGCTTGATCTTAGAACAAGTCGGCAGTGAAGCCGCGCTGATCAATTTAGATCAGTCCAAGGCCTTCGATAGGGTTGACCATCGGTTTCTGGAGGCTGTCCTGTCAGCGGCCGGTTTCGGAGCCGACTTTCGCTCCTGGATCCGACTCTTGTATGCGACCCCCGGTGCGCTGGTGGAAGTGAATGGGGTAAGGTCGGAGCCTTTCGTATTGTCTCGCTCCATTCGTCAAAGGTTGTCCGCTATCGCCCTTGCTGTACGTTCTTGCGTTGGAACCATTCCTTCGCAAGTTAAAGGCGAATCCGGTCCTGCGCGGAATTACCTGCCTGGCGCCACCACCTCAGCCAGGTATTCTGCCTATGCTGACGACGTTTCGGCTCTTGTGTCGAGCAGAGCTGAGATTGACGAAGTCAGCAAAGAAATAAGTGGGTATGAGATGGTAACAGGGGCCAGGATCAACCGCGATAAGTCTGTGGGCTTGCGGTTGGGTGCGTGGAAGGAGTTTCTCTTCCCGGACCTTTCCTCTGGACGGATGGGCCGATCAAGATACTCGGCGTCTGGTTCGGTCCTGATCTCCAGTTGGAAATGAACTGGTCGGAGGTACAAGGGAAGGCCGAGATCGCGATTAATTTGTGGTCTCGGAGGAGACTTTCCCTGAAGGGAAGGGCGGAAGTATGTGTTTCACACATCTATCCGATCCTCCTCTACCGACTCTCTGTGCTTCCACTCCCGTATGCCCGACTAATGTCATTAGTCCGGACCTTGTTCTCTTTCTTGTGGAAGGGCAAGGCCCCTATGGCATCTCGCGAGGTCTGTTGCCTCCATCCTCTGAGGGCGGTCTGGGGATGCCTAGCATTGAGATCCGTCAATATATCCTTCGCATTACCTTTTTAGACCGAATGTGTCGTGGGTCGAATGAGGAGGGTGCCTTTTGGAAAGAAGACGTCCAGAAACATTTTCCGTCCCTGAAAAGTGTGCACTGTGCGAAGAAGAGGCCGCCGCACACCACGTGCCGAAAGTGCTTTTTATCGTGAATGTCGTCAAGCTTCTGAAGCTCCTCTTACGGGCTTCGATGGTCTCTCCAACGCCCAGGCGTTGTCTCGCAAGGCATTATATTAAGTTTTAGTTAGGGGGTCCATACAAGATGATTTGATTGGCGAGCTCGGTCTTACGGGCAGGAGGCTCGCTTGCCGATATGGCCTTTGGCGCCCGGGTTGAAATGCCTCAATAACGATGAGGCATCACCACCTGGCTGGTGATTCGTGGGGCCCTCTGGGTCGGCAAGAGACTTTGTTCAGCAGGCTTGGAGAAATATCCAAATTGTCGTCGCCAGGGGGTAAGTCGAGACTATTGGTCACGCCTTTCTTTCAGTGCAAGCGGTAGTGCCGCCGCAGTAAGTTTGTTGAAGGCCTCATGGTTCGCATGCTGCAGGGAAAGTTTATTGTCCTGGAAGCCAGTTCTGTTTGTAGCAATGTGGTGCCGCAGATGATTTAAGGCTGAACACTATGTGTTCTGTTGCTTACTAGGGGTTATGAGAGTCGTGATTTGGACGACACGTCAGAAGGGATTCCATGAGGGCGAAAGTTCACTTCTTCCTAACTGATCTTGTTCTTTAGGCATCAGCTTAAAGTCAAGATCAGGACGGAAAGGCGGCGGCTCACCTCATCGGAATTCAGCAAAAGGTGGGTGAATCTTGCGCTTTAATGTGCCGAGTAAAAGGGGCTGACCTTGAGTGGCATCTGGATGCCGGTTAGGCATTAAGGATATTGTTTTCCTGGGTTCAACATAGGCAACCCATCCCGGAGTTAGGTTAGATTAGGTTTTTGTATTTTTTCTTTTAGTTTTTTCTATTCTGGTAAACTTAGCTAGGTGTATTTGCTCATTGGTCCCCTTTATTTCTGTCCCCATTTTCTTTTCCTTTAGTTTAACTCCCCATCCCTCCATCGTTTTTTTAGGTGGTCAGTGATGTCAGTTCTCTGGTAGATGCGGGCGCCTTTCGTTTCGTGTGTTTTTTCGTAATTGTTGTTGTGTATGAATGAGTGTGTGCCTGTGTGAATGCTTTGGATGAATGAGTGTGGCCTTATTTTTCATAAGTCCCGCATCGATTTCGTCCGGTTAACTGATATTTCTGCCACATTCAAGAGTTTGTGGGGGTTTTTATTACTAACACTAATTTTATTTGGTTTCTTGTAAATATATTTTGTCATTTTGTATATATTCATTGGGGATCATTTTAGAAGTTGTTGTTTTTTATGCCCCTCCCCCCACAGACAATATTTTGTACATAAGGGGATTATTTAGGTTTTTTCATGGAGTCAAAGAGGCATTTTGGTGGTTGTAGTAAGAAAGGTATGGATAAATGTGTTGTTTTGGTGAAAGGAATATTGTTCTGTATGATAGGGTCAGTGGTTGTGGCTAGCTAAGTTTTAATCTAAGACACGTGATGACCGTCCTTTACCCCAACCCCCTTTTCGGCCTTGTGCCACATTTGTACAAATGTACAATAAATAATGTAGCAGTTCAACTCTTGGAAAATAAGGCACGGCGCTATATTGACATTTTAATTTTTAATTATCTCTCAACCAAGTAATCATACTGATTCCTATTGATATCACTCATGAACATTACATTTTTCTACACTGGTAAAACACTGTGGAACTATTCTTTATTTAGCTAAGACTTCAATTGAACCTTGTAGTTAAATTACAGTCAATTTTGTACTTAACATTTATTAGCTAAATTTACCCTTTTTATTTACGGAAAAAGGGGGAACAACTTTTTATACTATTGCTGATATTTGTATATCATTGTTAATACAATATATTATTAATGTTCATTGAGCTTGATTATTTTTCTCTCGTGTTTGTTGTACATTATTCATGTGGGGTGTTGTTTTACAAGAACACAGTCTTCCTTCTTTATTATATTCACGGTGACCCTAGCCAACAATACTTACAGCACCACTACAATATAAAATTATAATATAAAATGTAATGATTGAGGTAACAGTTAACTCAATTTTAAATTTTATGTTATTTAGTATTAATTTATATATTCTTTATTATTAATTGCTATACTTTGATGGCTATGAATTGTTAAAGTTATTTTATTTAATGGACAAAAAAGAAAAACTTAAACTAAAAAAAATTAAATTATTTTTTATAACTAAGTAAAAAATTTAATAAATAAAACAAATTATTTGATGCAGGACAGACACTATGAAAAGTATACACAAAAGTAAGATGAATACATAGCAAAATTAAAAATATTTAATGAAATAGGAAAAAAAAAAACTTTGGAAATCATTCCTTCAAGATTTAAAAAGAAACCTGTTGAAATATATGGACAATGAAACGAAATGAAAGAATTGCTCGCAGCTGAAAACATAAGGAGTTTCCCCTAAGGGACCAAACCTTGAATCACATGACCTTTTGATCATAATATCACTTAGGATACACCATACTTAAAAAACAGATGCACAAAAAAGTTATTAATTATCGTATAAGTTTTGGTAGGATAATTTGTATTAAGCTTTTAATTTTCGCTTAGTAAATATAGTCTTCAATTAATAATTTAACCTAAGACAATGTTTCGGAGAATTTTAAAACATTTTTGAAACTTAAATTGAAATATTAAATTCAAACAAACAATTACAAACAATTCTTGTAAAAATTCATTATTCATTGAAATTTTTTTTTTCTTCAGACATTTTGTCCTTATTTATAAAAGGAAATAAAAGCTTTTAGGTACCTCCACTAGGTCACGTAAAAAAGCAGCATAGCATGATGAAAAAAAGGCCCATAACTCAACGAAAACAGTTTTGCCATCAAAATGTTTATGTTATTAAGAGGAAAGACCAAAGTATTTTTTTTTAATTATTTTTTGAAATTTTTTTTTTACTCATTTCTAGCATTTTCAAAATTTTGGTTAAAAATCTTTTTTTTTTTTTTTTTTTTTTTGATGACAGCAGTGGAAGAGAGAAAGAAGGTTTGTTTTATTTTGTGCTTTTCCCCAAGGAAAACACACATTGATTTGGAAATTCTTGCAAGATTCAAATAATTGACGGATTTTTTAGGTAGCTCTACGAAATGTAAACAAAAAGAGCATAGCATGATGAAAAAGTAGCTGAAAACAAAATTTTATCGTCTAATGTTCATATTATTATTAAAGACGAAAGATCAAAGTATTTTTGGGGTATTTTTTTTTACATTTTTTAATCGTTCCTAGCACGTCCGAAAATTTCATTAAAAAAAAAAAAAAAAAAAAAAAAAAGGGACAGATAATCCATCATTTTCAATCATTTTTTTTCCATTTTATAAAAAGATGAAAATCTGACTTTGACATTCTTTTAAAAATCAATTATCATTTTTTCAAAACTTATTTTAATAGAATCAGAAATTATAATGTTTATTTAAAATATTTTGAACCAAGCTTAACTTAGCTTCTGCGCCGAAAAAATGTAATTTGAAAATAAAACAATGCAGGTCAAAAAAGATTTCGCGTCATTTGACAGGTGACGAAAGACATTTTCATGACATTTAGATAACTTACGGGAGGAAGGAAGTGAAATTATTTAGATTTAAGTGAACAAGTTATTTACCTCGTTACTTTTAAGGAAAACTTTCAGCGCTCTAATTTTTTTTTTTTTTTTTTACTTAGCTTTCATCTTTACGTTTACAATGCTTTATGGAAAATATATTATAAAGAAATTAAAAAATAAGACTTAAGAGTGAGATTAAATTTCATAAGAAAGGTATCTAATTAATATATAATACTTTCGAAAGTTTCATTAACATCCGACAATTATTTTTGCAAGATTTTCCAAATTAATGTGTGTAATACAAAAAAAAAAAAAAAAAAAGTGCTAAAAATTGTCTATGTTATTTACTAGTCCCGGTTGGTACAAAGAGAAACAAGTTTTTTGGGGGTTTTTTTTTAAATCAAAATTTAGAATGTTCTAAAAAGAAGGAAAAATTTAAAAAATAATTAAAAAAAACTTTGATCTTTCCTCTTCATAAAAAAACAAGCATTTAGTTAGATGATAAAATTTTGTTTTCATAAAGTTTGGCGTCTTTTTCATCAGACTGACTATGCTCTTTTTTTTTTAGAGATTTCGTGGAGGTACCTATAAACCTTAGGTACCTAAAAATTGACAGGAGGTACCTAAATTAGAGTTTTATTGCAGTTTTTATTTTACGATTTTTAAAAAGTTGATGATAGTTGGGAAGGAAAAAAAAATTTGATGATTTACATTCTCCAAGGATTCCGACTTATACGGGGGGTAACAGATGTTACAAAAAAAAAAAAAAAAAAAAAAAAAAGTTTTGCCATGGTATTTTTTTTTTAACATCATGGACTCATCCCAATCACCACCTGTGAGTGCCGGGGACTCACTACATCACCACCACCTGACATCATTGCACATCTTAAAATTAATCAGTTCAAGCCCCCAGAGGGTCATAACAAACACGTCAGTATCCCTCGTTCTGGAAGGGGCTGTAATCATTAACAGGCACCTGAAGCGTCACCAAACCGGCAATTCTGTTGTGACATGAGTATGCGGATAAACATCTACACCAGAATGTTCAGGCCACAACAATTTTTTTTTTTTTACTCCTCATCATTACTTAACGTCAGGCAGATTTTGTGTGGCTTTGAGAGACAGAAATTGGAAGAGTATATAGCGAGAAATATTCTGTGCAAAAAGATATCGTTTCCTTTTTAGGGTGTTCAATCTGTGGCAAAATAACAATAACAATATTATTATTTTAGCAGTTGTCTGCCCTTATTAAAGAGTTATTTCCCCTTCATAGAAAAAGTTTAAAAATCGCTTTGTATACAACACCGTCTAAGACATTGAAACTTAGTAAAAAATATTCAGAACATTTTAAAAGAAAATGACAGCAATACATAAAGAGAAAAAAAAACAATATTTACTTTGTGTAACACAAGAAAAAAAATGTTGCACATTGCTGCAGCTGAGAAGTAAAAATTGAGGGTGGAAGAAAGGAAGATTGTGATTTTCCAGTATTTCACTGTCAGCCTGACATTAACTCGGCTAGTTTCACTAACTCATTTTTTGTCTCTTTCGCTATAACAATGCATTTTTTATTTTTATTTAATTTACTGTGAATTTTCCTGGCTGAAGTCATCAAAATTTTATATTTGCTCAATCAAAATTGTAAGGCTCATACTTTAAATTCATATGGGGTGTGGAAACAGTTGATTTGCAAACTCTAAAAACTACCCCAGTCATATTCATTTTCAAATTTTTCGAAAAGAGAGAGAAATACGTTAACCCTTCCTATATGCTAAGGAAAAAAAAAAAAAGAGGCGAGGGGGGTGCGAAAGTGCTTTAAAACAATAAATAAATAAGGACAAAATTATCAAAAAATAAATTACTTTTTTTTTGATAATTTTTGCCTTTTTTATTTTAAAATGAAGAAAGATAAAACAAAACATTCCCACCTCACCAGTGAATTTTGCAACCTCAAATGAATGTTAAAAAAACTAATTCAGAGTGTGAAAAACTGAAATATGGGAAATTACAATTACACACACGCATATTTAAAAGAAAAACAGACCACTTTAAGGTACCATTATAATAATTTATTTTACTTTTGTTTTTGAAATGAATATATGAACACATGGATGCTGTACTTGTTCGTATGTACCCTAAAACATAGATGAACTTGGACATTTATATGTGAATTTATTATGATTATATGTATGGGCATTTTGGATAAGGGTGCTTATATGCATATATGTGTTTGTATGAATTGTAGGCGCATGTATACATGTGTGTGTGTGTGTGTGTGTATATATATATATATATTGTTTGGGATATAATTATATTGCATTGTAATATGTGTGAATATATGTATAACTTAACGTAGTAATATAAATACATATGCATGTATGGATGTTTATGGGTATAGTTCTTTTTATATGGTATATGTATTATATATATATTATTATTATATATATATATATATATATATATGTATGTGTGTGTGTGTGTATTGAAATGGAAGGACATAAGGTCATTTTAATGGTGTTTTAAAATTACTCTTATTAATTAATATTTAATCTTACTTTCTCCTTTAATGTTCTAATTAGAATTATGAGTGTATATTTATCATCTAGAGGTATTTTCATTTTAAATTGATAATTTAACTTAAATTTAAATATACCCCACTCTTTAACTATCAATATTGATAACTATCAATATTAATATTGTTATTAAGCGGAAATAACAAATTTTAAATTTGTTATTTCCGCTTAATAACAAGAAACCTTTGGACGATAAAATTGTGTTTTCGTCAAGTTTGGGGTCTTTTTCATCAGATTATGCGATTTCCATCAAGTTATGCTAACAATTAAATTAACATCTAAAAAACTAAAAGGAGTCGAACATTCAAAGAATACTTTTTAAATTAAAGTCTTCAATCCTTCCTAACAAATGATTGGCAATACAACTGTTTTCATTACGTTTTTGGAGAATTTGTTCATTACGGTACATATGTTGATTTATTTTTATTTTTTTTTTAGCGATTCGGACGATAAAATTTTGTTTTCGTCAAGTATTTTCACATCATTGTCTGCTTCGAGGATCATTCTGGATGGATGGTCCATAAAGTAGGTGTTTTTTGTTGAATAAGAAGAAATAACACATTAAGAAAATTTCTACGTCGAATGGACACAGTACATAGAAGATAAGAATAAAAGAAAACATGTGACGAAAGCAGGCATTTTTAATTTAAAATTAAAAATTATTATATTTCTATGATGATAGCATCTTGAGAAAGAAGACAAATATTTGGTGGGTAGTTTGTTTTTTTCAAAAACTAATTTAAATTTACTTCTATAAGAAGAAAAAAATATTACCTTCTCATGCTTTTTTGTATTTTCGTCGGTAGTTTCCTTTGAAAATCTTGACCTCTTCGTTCTTTTGTAAATAAAAAAAAAATTAAGCGAGATATTATGAAAAGCTTCGAGAATGGCTGTAGTGAGTGTAATGTTGACGCAAACTTTTGTTGCATCTGCTTTAATCACGTGATTGCGTTACGTCACTAAATGAGAAACAACAATGGAATTTGGCGCAATATTACAGGAAATATTGTCCCTCTTACCAACCTCTCCATAAGGCAAGATGTGGTACAAGGTCAGTTTTTAACTTGGAGCGCTAAAAAAAAACTAATGTTAAATTAAAAAATTATTTTATTTTTTAACCAAAATTTCAAACGTGGTAGAAAGGATAAAAAAAATTAGTAAAATAATAAAAAATTCCTTTGGTCTTTCCTCTTAATAACAAACATTTTGATTTTTGACTCAGTTTTTATTAAGTTTTATTAAATGTTATTAAGTTTTATTTTTAAACGTGGGCTAAGGCTAAAAATGACGCTAGAAATTAAAATATTTTTTTAGCAAAAAAAAAAAAAAAATCCTTCCAATGTTTTTAAATTAGTTTTGAAAGCATTTTGCTTATTGAAATTAAATTTAATGTATTAACTTGAAATTAAAACTAAAAGGAAAACTTGAAGATTTTTCATTTTTAAAAATTCAATTTTAAAGTTAAAAGTTTTAAACCTTAGGTATCATGTGTCGGAGTTACCTCCTCCTTCGCTCCTTAAACTAAGAGAACAGGTCATTTCGACCTTGGCCTCTCGGTTGTGCTCCCTATACGCTGTAAACCTGTGGTAGAGACTAGCAAGTTCCCTTTTTAGCTAAGTTATATTACAAACCTATTTGTAATATACTTCTAGACATTTTTAGGCCTTAGTTCCCTTTAGCTAACCTTGACTTATTTTTTTTATAGAGACTTTCCTGTATTAGCTTCCCAATTCTCTTGCTGGTCTCCCTTACCACAAGACAGTGACTTCTCACTAAATTCACCGTCGTCGACTTCTGCTTTTGTGGATTTCGCCCAGTTCTGACAAATAAGGATCGTTTCTCGGCCTTTGGCTGAGATTCGATCACGGCTATGACAAGTTTGGACTGGCTTCGACCTGGACTATCTAAGACAAGCCATGACCAGCGTTGACTAGGCTCTGACCAGCTTGGACATGCTAAGACCAGTTTTGGATTTTTTGGCCTTTGAGTGGAAACACTCGGGCCTCCCACATTAAACTGACCTTGTGTCACATCCGGACCCTGTGGGAGTCGGGTAAATACCTCGTCGACTTCTGCTTTTGTGGATTTCGCCCAGTTTTGACAAATAAGGATCGTTTCTCGGCCTTTGGCTAGGATTCGATCACAGCTACGACTAGTTTGGACTGGCTTTGGCCTGGACTAGCTAAGACAAGCCATGACCAGCGTTGACTAGGCTCTGACCAGCTTGAACATTCTATGACCAGTCTTGAACCTTTTGGCCCTTTGAGTGGAAACACTCGGGTCTCCCACGTTAAACCAATCCTGACCCTGTGGGAGTCGGGTAAATACCTCGGCGACTGAAACGGTCGGATACGCAGACAATCCCCACCATAATCGAATCTCCTGTCAATGCGCAGCATAGGAAAGCCAACCTCAAGGACTCACCAAGTGTGGTATTCTCAGCCCCACTCCCATGACACGGACATTGTGCACAGACCTCTCTGTTGATCTGGTGCTTGAATCCCCTCCACAAAATGGGGGATAGCAAGCGCTCGAGCAGCTTCTTATGATCTTTACAGAGAGGAAGTACAGACAAGTGATAAAGGACAAGAGGAAAGACATAAGTGGCGCACGACTCCACCCTGCCCTTCACGGACAATTCTTTACATTATTTAAATTGTTCAGACTTGATTTAACTTTGTCATATTCACAATGTTTTGGCCATTGTATGCTCCGGCCTTCTTCAGGTGATTGGAATTTCGAACTGAACCCTTTATTTTGTCCAGCAGGGTAGATTGTTCTAGTTCCATGTGCCATGCCTCTTCCAGATGTCTCAGTTATTTTCCTTTAACTCAACTCTCCAAGTTTGACACGTCTTGTCCAGATAATGTCAGCAAGATACAAACAAGTATTTGCACTTTTAATGTTAAACAGCAAAATTAAATAAAGCCACATGTTCATTTATAATGCTATAGCTGATTTCATTTTTGGTAACACATATATGTTCTTTAAGTGTGAGTGAGTGAGTTAAACTTTGTAAAAATGAATGGAAATTATTACTTGGGTCTAATGTTACCCTGCTGCTTCCTACCAACCACTTTTTTTTAACCCACCCCCTGAACTCATGAAATAAAATTTTTTCATTATCCATTCATAGTTGTAAAGTTTGTAAATAAAACTTGTCTAAAAACACTGAACTCGTCTTTTTTTTTTTTAAAATACTAAGTCTATATCAGCACAACAAAGGTAGAGGGGAGCATAGTTTTATCTTCAACTGATTTCTTGCAGGTTAGCTACTATAGAGGTGAAGAAATCTACATCTATCTCTTGTTGATTTCTCTCTCTCTCTCTCTCTCTCTCTCTGTTGAGTCCGAGTGATCTACTATTTACCAGTTGAAGAATATTGTTATATGAAAATAATGATTCCTTAACAAATGGTGACATACCAATATTGAACAATATGCAACCATTATGAAAAATTAATGAAAGATAATTCCTGTTCATTTGGATTATGCAAAAGCAACAAATAGAGACACCAACACAATATTTAGACAATTCATCTCCTCAGAATATGCATCTACACTGATTTAATGACATTGTCATTATCATCGTTAGTCTCATGACCAGGTGTGGTTGTAGAGTCATGGTAAAGCTGAGCTTGATAGGTATTCATTTAGACATAGCGTATCTTTGGCAAAGTAGACCTAGTGGCACCCATTCTTTTCCTCTATACAATCCATCACTAAACATACTAACAAAACGGTCAGTTCCTTGTGATGCTTCAAAAAGTACCAGACATCTCCTGCCCGGATCTATCCTTACAAGTGTTGGATCAAACCAAACATGAAGTATCGTTGCCATGTATGGTCTGGAGCTGCCCAATATTTACTTTTTAGCCTTGATAGAATTCAAAAGTCTCTATGCCGACTTGTAGGTGACAAATTATTTTCAGGCCGGCACCACCTTCACTGTAAACAAAATGTCACAAACCTCTTGCTACTTCTATAGAAAATGTTCTTTTGTTTCACCAGTTCAGACCTTCACATCTAAGAGACACTATGCTACATACACTGGGAGAAATCATCTCCATTCCCTTTCATTAGTAAGAAACAAGTTCTATTCAGACAGCTTCTTCGCAAGAACTACTACTTTGTGCAACAGACTCCCAAGAGGATGCTTCCATGATCACTACGCTCTTAATCTCTTCAAATCTAGGGTCAATTGATGCAAAGAACTACAAAGGATAGAAAATTGTGGAGAGCTATGATCACTCATGTTCTGAAGGGACAGGACTCGGAACTTTTTTAGATTTGCAGGTAAAAAGAGTTAGAATTACAGATGAAAATGATGATGCTTGGACATCTATAATGATGAACGCTTATAAAAGTAGTCAATGGGAGAGAGGTTGCATACAAGGGCTGTAGCACTGACATTATTAGTAGATGAGGTGCACTTCAAGATAAGGGTGCTTGTTTTGGGGCACATTGTCAACGGAATTGACATTATCATCGGTATGGACATGATTTATAAACTGGTGAGAGAGTCAACATTAATCAAAACCAGGTGAAATTTGGTAAACTCGAGGCTCCAGAGAGATTTGAACGCTTATCTTATGCACCTCATAGATGTTGAGAGGATGCTATATTTCGCCAGGAAGGTAGACGCGACTGTCTCTAGGGGAGTCGTGTGTAGAGTAGCGCGAGTATGCCAACAATGCCAATCAATTGATCCCACGTCAAACATGCATGAGGCCGATGAAGTTCATGTCTCAAAAAATTGGGCAAGACCAGCGATTAGCATCACGCATTACCAAAATGGGTCATATCTGTTGACGATCGATTATGGGCCTGGTAGTATAGTGGGAGTTAAAGGGAGAAATGGGGACAGCGGTTGCATCTATGGTTAACGAGCTATTCCTAAAGAGAGGCCCAGTGGAAGAGGTCCTAATGGATAATGGCACTGCTTTGAAATCAGCGCCAGTCAAGGAAGTACCAGATAGGTGGAATGCGCATGCATATTACAGGGCTGCATACAGACATAATGAAAAAGGCAGTGTAGAGAGGCACTACAGGGCTGTGAAGGCAAAATGGCCGAGAGGGGTTGAATATCACCAATTGGTATAATACAACCCCACACGTAGGCCAAGAGGAAGATTCTGTACTGCAGCATGCAATATTTCAGTACACGTGGAGACATGCACTGGTCATCCCCGAAAATGAGGCAGTGGCAAGCGACCTGGATCAATTCAAGTTGAAGAGGAGGTATGGATAAAGCTGCCTGGTGGTTGCTGCACCACACAACGGGGGCGGGGAATGATGACTGGAGTAGTCACAGAAGAATGTTTCTGTAGATGAAACCCCTTGGCACATCCTGGATGTATGACGAGTGAATAACTCACCAGATAATGCTGATAGTACAGTGAGGCAAGGTGATAGTGATATAGATGATCGAACACGTAGGTCAGGAAGGGAGGTGCGACCATCGCACGTGACTATATGGCATTAGGATCATCTTATTGAGCACATGACTATGTGGTATAAGGATGATCTTGTTGAGGTCAAGGGGGTGTGTGGTAAAAAGATGACAGAAAAGTGAAAACTTACTGGCACCGGAAGCAAAAAGCTAGAAAAGTGGAAGTAACACTTATATCGGGAAGTGCCAATGCATTATGGGTGAGTGGTGATGTATAAAAGCTGGAAAGAATGATGGGCAAGGAGTTTTTTTTCATTGTCTCTCTATATCAGCAAGACTACAGTTAATATATATATATATATATATATATATAGGGGCAGCAGATCATTATTCAAACATATATCGTTAAATATAACAACTTTCTAAGCGTCATATAATGTATTTAGTCTCAAGAGAAATAAAGACAAAATCTGTCCAACATTTAAATATTTCTTTATTATATTGGTTGTTGATCTAAGCTTTCAGCTCAGATGAGCCATCATCAGAGTCATCATATTTACATTATCACAGAGATGCTCACCGTCAAAGATGACATCCTGTTTTGCTTACATAGATGTTTGCTATGAAATGATAATGGTTGTGGAATAACAGACGCAGGTCGTAAATTTGTAATGTGGTTCTATGACGTCATACATGACCACGTGAGAGAAAAAATTTTATCAACAGAACGATATGTTTAAATGCATTGTAATATGTCGTGACTGGTTTGAAATGTAATTTTGTTGAGTGTGGGTTGCTTTGGAACAGGTCATGATAAAATATAATAGACGTTCATTATCTGTGAAATTTAATATATATGATTTATCAATCAATCAATAATGCATTAAAACAAATTAATTATTCAGTCCTTACCAGTATTAAAGCTGAATTTATCATCAACATGTCTTTAAAGTTTTTATTTTCCTTTTTTTTTTTTAATGTTCACCCAATAGAAGGCTAATGAGCCACTCAAGATAGATAGGGCAAGAAGTTAAATTCTTTGGGGGCTATACAGGAAAGAACATGATTTAGTGTTCATGAGTTGTTATTGTTGAAGCCAAGACAGTGAAATAAAATATATATCAGCGCCACATGTATAACTCAATATCATGAAAGTAAATATGATGAAATACCAGTTATTTTGAATAAATGATCTTTCATTGTTTTCATTCAAAGAATCTAAATACATCTACTACAACTCAGAATACCATTGCAGACATAGACTAACCAACTATCAACTCAAACAATAACACTGTCAAATCCACTCTACGAGTGCAAGAAAGCCCCCCCCCCAACAAAGTTTAAGGACTTTGTTACAAACAAAAAAATGAACTAGTAATAATAATAATATAAAATAAAGTAAAAGAATAAAGTTTATTAATGTAATTTTATTTTTATCTCTGTGGGAGGAGGAAAACAGACAGTGACTATAATTTCAATATATTGACTTTGTTGTTTTATTTTCTAAGTTCAAGTAACAATAAATTGTTTCTTTATATTCTGCTTTATCCAATTTGATTCCACATCATCAAAATCTAATTATTCTAATTATGAACTGATGTTTAGAAAGTCTTGATTTTGATTTCAAAACAGGAAATGTAATAAGAACTCTTTGATGTTCATGAGTTGTGTCCCTTGAATGTATTGCTGAAGCCAAATGTCTGACTCAATATTATGAAAGTAAATATGAAATGCCATACTTATTTTGAATGAATGTTTCCTTTGATGATTAAAGTTTTCATTCACAGATGTAGAATTGAAAAGCTTTTGGACCATATTTTGGGAGAAGTTATCCATAATTATATTATTTGCCACAATGATAAGCATTTCTTTATCTAATAAAATAAAAAATTATAATTTATAACTATAACTGTTTTAAACAGTGTAACTCACTGAAATGTCAGTAAGAATTTTGTCATATAAAAGCTTTCCTTTTTTTTTTATACCATTGAACATATTGATTATGAAATTTATTTTATGGAGAACTTTTGTTCTGTTTTTTTTTAAAAGTATGTTGAATATTAATTTTACTATCTTTTGTAAACAAGGGATGTAATTTTTTCCTACCATGAAATAAATTGAAAACTTCACTTGAATTTTGTCATATAGGTTCACACGCCTCCCCAGTCCTTTGAACTGGGGAGGTTTATCACTTGTTTCCTGCTTAGGATTGGGTTTCCAGTTCCTTCTAATGTCCTCTATCTGTGACACTATTTGGTGCTGGTAAATGGAAAGAATGGTTTAATGAATAGAATGATGGACAGAGTTAGAGAAAGAATGAAGATTTCTCTTTCCTTTTTTTTTTTTTTTAAAAAAAAAAAAAAAAAGCTTAATTCTCTAAAGCCAGAAGAATTACTTAAGGAATGTGGTGATCTTTAAGCTGACAACTGATTAATGACCTAGCTCCAAAGTATTGGTTATGAAAACACAAATAATTAGGATGGATAAATTTTGATCTGTAATCAAAATTAGTGAATATTTTCCTTGTGGTTAAAGTGCAATGACCCTGACAGTGTTGGGGAATTGGCTGACAGGAGAACCGTCTGGTAAATATCTGATTTTGAAGAAGGACAGGATGGGAAAATTTTGATCTGTAATCGAAATTAGGTAGTATTTTCCTTGTGGTTAAAGAGCAATGACCCTGACAGTGTTGGGGAATTGGCTGACAGGAGAACCGTCTGGTAAATATCTGATTTTGAAGAAGGCCAGGATGGGAAAATTTTGCATAAGCAAAATTTGAAAAGATAATTTTTTTTTTTTAATTAATGCGCATAAGTTAAGCCATGCCAACCAGTCAAGAGCCAGATTGGTTGAAGGATAGCCAAGGTGGCAGGTGAAATACTGAGGAAGGTGGAGGAATTGCCCATGCTCATTGGGAAGTATTGGGGTGAGATGCCAATAAGAGAAAGAAAAATTATCAGGGAGGATTGATACCTGTGACTGCTACCCATAATAAAAGGGGATTCCCAATTTGGATATATAATTAATTTTCAAGAGCCAGACATTGAAAGGGCTCTTGTTTTAAGATAAAGGAATCACTGAATCCCCTAAACGTGTCATGACCATTTTAGGTGAATCAATAAATGCAAAGCAGTTGTTGAAGATGCTGAGACGACTGTGTTGTCAGATATCACGACTGACTGCCTGCCTGAAGATAACCGAGATAAGCCTTGTGCCAGACTTAACCAAACCAGTCAAAGTGTCACATTCCACTAAAGAAACGAGTTGGGTCAATAATTATCTACATAAAATATTGATAAATTCTAACGTCAAGACGAACCAAGCACTGTACAAAAGAACATATATAAAAGCATTTAATTTTATTCAAGTTATTTTTTACTTGCATCTTCATTGTGCCTGGACCAACCGAATATAACAATTCCATCTTTGCTAGCCTTTTGATCAAAACTAAACACAACATTAGATAGGGCAATGTTTGGATTGAAGCAATCATCTCATTGATCAGTTGTTGAACTTGGACATTTGGTCAGTCGGCCGGCCAAGTAGGTGACATGTTTTGCTTTATGGATTGATTGCTGATTCTTTCTCTCTTTGCCTAATACAAGTCTCAAGAGCCACTCAAGGTAGATGGTGTGATAAAGAACATGAGAAAGTAGGAAATAAAGATAATGAAGGAATATAAAAAGGTTAATGTTAGAATAGAAGAGATTATGATTTTTGCATTCAGAAAAATATCACAATGATAAAATCAGTCAATTATTTATACTAGGACTCATGCATGCAATTACAATTCAAAATAATATTTAAATTTCAAATTCATTTATTTTGACACTTTTTTAAAAATGTTTTTTATCTTTCAATCATTCTGCTGAATCATTTGGAAACTACTAGTCTAAGGGAAGATAATTAATGCTTTATTACTTATATGTGGAAATATTATAAGATTTCTATTAGTTCTAAGATAAAGCGTTTGAAGAACAGTTTTTATCCTTGGGCTCTGCATAAAATGAACAGTTGTATGCTGACAATTTCCAACATATTACATTTCTTCATTCAACAGCATCTATGTGCACCCTGGGACTGCTGATCAATTTCGTTGTGCTTTGCACACTGGAAAGTAAAATAAACTTAATATTTAATGGAAATTAAAATTTGTACTTGAAAACAAACATCAAGTGATACCACTATTAATTTTATTGCTCTTTTATATTTTAACTCTTTTTTGACTATGTTGGGTTTTCTTTATAGCGTTTCCAAGTATATGGTGTTTGTTATTAGAGAAAATATTCAAGTGGATGAGTCATTGTGGCAAGCTAAGTTAGTGGTAAGATAAAAGTGATGACCAGTCTCCTCCCCTTTTCATACATATAATGGCACATTGAGGGTGTTTTTCTGTCATCTCTTTTAGCTATAATTGTTGAAGATTCCACAGCCAGTTCACACATAATGTACTAACACCAAATCATTGCTGTTATCACAAGCACTTGATTGCAAAGAACAGAAACAAAGACTTCAATGTGTTATCGTTAAAATTCAGCATGTGATTCCTTAGTAGCTGTTGGTTAGGAAAGTAATTAGCTATACGAGTGTTGGCAGTGGGACCAGTTGTTGACCAATTTCTTGGGTTGCTTATCCGAGGTCATAGTTGGAATCAGGAAATAGGTCTAAAGTAGATTTGTTAAGCCAAGT
This sequence comes from Acanthosepion pharaonis, assembly GCA_903632075.3. NCBI lineage: Eukaryota > Metazoa > Mollusca > Cephalopoda > Sepiida > Sepiidae > Acanthosepion > Acanthosepion pharaonis. The sequence continues at coordinate 159,259 of CAHIKZ030002225.1, read as the reverse complement.
GTAGTCATTGACGGGGTTTCACGTACGCTTTTCTTCAGGGTTGAAATTGCCACCAATGAGGTGTTTGATAGCCTGGCTGTCATGGGATAAGATCAAAGTGCTGAAGCCGAACTGCATTTCCCTGGCAAGAAATGCCATTTTTATAAATTTTTGGGTGGTGGTAATGTTTGTGATTAGTTATTGTATTTTTGTGGAGATTTGTTTTGTGGACCAGCCATGATGTACAAAAGACAACTGTTTTTATTTTCTATTTTACTTTCCTAATACTCACATCCAGGTGAGATGATTTGTGAATTAGATAGAGATCATGATTAAGTAGCAAAACACGACTGACACTAACAGAGGGAGAAAGAAAAGAAAAAATATCAGCCTTAAAGGTATTCTTAAATAGTAAGGAATTTTAAGAAAGTTTTCATTAGTTTTACATCCATTTAGAAGGAGTTTCAGTGTATAAATAACAATACAATTGCCTGAATGAATGAAGAAAAAGAAAAACTTGTTTCACAACATTCCTTTGGCAATCATGTCTCTTTATTTATGAATGACCTGATAAAATCCGCTTACTTGGCTACTGTTACTTTCTCTTTTTAATGTTAATTGTTATAGTTAAAGATTTATTTAAGACAGCAAAAGGCTTCATTTAGGACCCTGAAAAAGACGAGGAGAAAAGCAAAAAAAAAAAAAAAAAAACAAACAAATCAAATGAAACAAAAGTTTAATTTACTTAAACCAGATTTTTCTCCTCCCAGTGGAGTTGTACAATAGTTATTACAATCAGCCAGGAATTTTTTTTTTCTCTTTTAATTGTTCATTTCATATTATATATATATATATATATATATATATATATATATATATATATATATATATATATATATATATTAAAGAGTCCAGATGTCTCCCTCACACAAACTAAAATTTTATAAGAACCAATAGGGCATCTACGTAAATTCATTGTCAACTGATTAACCTTCCAGAAAACAAAACGTGACTTTTTTTTTTTTAATACCAATTTTTGCCCAAGGGTAGGTTGGTGTGTCACTCAATATAGAGGGTTACTGAATGAGGTATGTGATTTCAAAGTAGGAAGTGAAGAGAGTTGATTGAAATCTTTTACTTTGAAGTCTCAAGTGTATTCATAAAAGTTTTAATTGGTATTAATATAAAAATGAAAGGTCAAAAAATTGTTTGAAAGGAGCTAGTATTCTTAAATAGTAACTTATGTTATATAGAGGAAGTTTTTATTTTTACACCTGTTTGTCTTTGTAAGTTACAAAATTATTGTCTGGAAGATGGAAGAAAAAAAAAAAAAAGTTACAAAATTATTGTCTGGAAGAAGAAAAAAAAAAAAAAAAAAAAAAAAAGCGCTTGTACGACTTCTTTGATGCCATGTTTATTACACGCTTATATGATTATAAGACTTTTTCTTTGATTCATGGCAGAATTCCCACACTCGGCTACTGTTACTTTCTCTATTTATATAGGAGTGTTGTTCGATAATTAGAGGTCCGACTGGTAACAACCCCCAGGCTGGCTAAGAATCCAGACGTTGTCCACAGACAATAAATATGTGGTGCAAATGTGCTGGTCGATGTGGGGGTAAAAAAGATGTACGATTATGCTAATCACTATTTTCTTTGTGGTATCTACCGTAATGATGTACTACAACACACACACACAAAACAAACAGGAGGTCACATGATAATGACAAAAAGGGGAATAACCGAGACAGGAACGCTAGTAGTGCCTTTTTTTTTTTTTTTTTTTTTAGTAGACCTGCCTTTGATAAATAAAAATATTTCTAAAAACAAAGGGAGATAATTTAAAAGGGAAAAAAAAAGGAGAAAAATCGACAGACTAGTTGGCACCATTTGACTACTTCTTGGGATCAGGAAAAGACTTAGAAAATCCCCAGAAGTAAACTAGACTTAGCAGCAAAAATATATGTGACTTCCATCATGCAAACAAATCCATATCTACTGAGGATGCTGACAAATTATTCTATGAGGCCAATCTGCCAAACAGAACTTCAGACGACACTACATTGAAGAAGCTGCTGCCGGAATTTAAGTTGAAAGCCGATTCAACTATACCAGAATACGAGCAGTTTCAAACGTAGAATATAGAAAAAGAATTTTAGATACAAATTATAAAGGCTACACATGGAAATAATGTTACAGACAGGAAAATGAATCCACGTTCAATGAACCAGACCTAACCAAAGAAAAAGAAAAAAGTAATATCATTAGATCAACAAAGCCAGACAAAGTGACCAAACATTTCCTCAACTACATTAGCATATCATCATCATTGTCTATGACAGTGGAAGATGTAAACAGGTTGAAAGCATCAGACACTTTCAAATTATTGCTTGGTACAAAGAACACACTAGTTCCAATGACGCATTTAAACAGATGAAGATATTAAAAGAACAAAGAAGCAAAAAAAGTAGATACTTTAGTGGAAGGACAGTTAATCAAAACACCATAACACTATTCGAGTAAAGAAGGTTAAATTCATCAAAATTTTTTTTAAAGAAATGCCCCGGCCGAGACATAGCAGATATCATGAATTACTGCGAAGGGGCAGGAAAATCCAAATTAAGCGAAGATTCCCAATATATTATAGACAAAATTCCAAACCTGAATAGGTTAATACAAGAAATGACAACCAAAGTCAACATCAAGAAAATAGCGGTTCCCATATGGAAGCAAATTAAAAGTAAGAATGACTACTGGGCAGCCAATGAAGGTAAAATATGTATTGGACAGCACAAGACAGCTGTGCCATCTATAGCACATGGTGTGAACACCATGGCATAAATCAGGGCTTTTCAAACTGTGGTCAGCGGACCACAGGGGGTCCGCAAGGCCAAGATAGGAGGTCCATGGACAGCAAAGACTTTTTTATGGGTGACGTGCAACTTATAGGCTGATCATGAAATAAATTGATTCAATAAACTATTTCATAGATTTGATATACTAATATAATTTGTATCCTAAATTGATAAAGATAATGGATTCTATTCATGCAGAGAAGGAACCAAAGGATTTGAATTTTGGATCTATTTTGCGATTTCCGGCTTTCTCATTGGTTGTTAGACATGTGACACGATAACTAGGCGTATATTAAGGTGGATTTGTAAAATATGTATTTTATTAATTTAAGTATAGAAAATGGTTAAGAATAGAAAAATACTTTAAAAACATGTGTTTCGTTTAACAAAAGTACTAAGGGAAAAAGAAAAGGAAAAAAATAAATAAATAAACGCTTTTTTCTTTTATAAGTAAATTTGTGGAAGAGAAAAAGGCATCAGATTACTGTTAAATCCTACCAGTCTTCCAATAAAATATTTGACTAAGGGATTTGATGTGATAAAATATAAACGTTTAGGAAATAGATTTTAGATGACCAGGTCAAAAACTGTCTTTACTGTATCTTGACAACACATTAAGTAAATAAAGAAAAGATAATAGAATTTTCCCCTTCTCCAGGCAATAAAAAAAAGAACGCTTGGTTACTGAGAAAGTGCCAGGGCTATAAAAACATCTGATGGCCTTCACATGAAGATTTGTTAAGATAAAAAAAATCCTGGTAAATACATCGTTGGAGGCTGAGTGCAAACAGGATGTCTGTGGGATGTTTACACATCAAAAGAAACAAAATTTAAGTACCTTGAAATTTTGAACTTACAGTCGCCAATGCTTATCTTTTGTTTTCACCCAGTGGTCTAGTGGATTTCCGATTATTTCAATATAAATACAAGTGATTTTTCCGAGCCGAGCAGTTCAGCCAGGCGTGTGCTTGAAGTAGCTACGTGTGTCAGGCACACTGAAGAAGTGAAACTCTGTTTGTCCGAGTCGGTCGGTTCGGCATTTGATCTCCATTAGTTAGAGTTAGAGCTGAGTGTCACATCGCCTACCCCAACCACAAGACTAAGTCTGAATGAAATAAAGCGTCGATTAAACTCATCTAAGTTGTGGAAGTTCGTTCCTTCAATAGTTTATCTTGTGCCCCCAGCTTGAGACTTCGACCTTTTCAACCAACCCCCGGCAACATTACAGTGTGGAGAACGGCCGCTGGAGAAATTGCACGGACCTCTCCAGGGGTGTTACAGGTGTCACGTGTGTAAATCATCTTAAAACGGGAGACATTTTGTGAGTAGAAGCTCTGAATTTTTTATTAGTATGTTTTCATAGCAATTAACAGTAAGCGTTCCATGTTGTCTACAGCCACTGAAAGAGTCAATACAGTATTTCGAGTTCTTTTTAGCAACATGTGCACAGTCGAAACCAGATAACGGAAACCTCATGATGAAATCAACTCAGAATCCGTTGCAGAGACAGAAGAGATTGTTCAGAAAAACAAATTAAGAAAATATGATGTGGAGTATATTCAATTTGGATTCATTGGAAATGTGTCTAATGCTAACAGACCACAGTGTTTACTTTGTCATAAGCTGTTGTTGAATGAAGCCTTGAAACCAGCTAAATTGCAGTGACTTAACACTACATCCTGAATTTGCCACAAAACCAAAAGATTCCTTTGAAAGAAAAAGGGATGCATATTTAAAGCAGAAAGGAACTTTTACAATGTCAATAACATCAAGTCAAACTACTACGGGCATCTTATTTAGTGGCACTGAGAGTGGCTCGTGCTAAGGCCCATAATATTGCTGAAAAACTTATGTACTGCAAAATTGAAAGCTGTGCCACTTGCGCAAAGAATAGATATGTCAGAAGATATAAAATCTCAGTTAATTGACAGTGAAAACAGGCTTTTTTGCATTACAACTTGATGAAAGCACAGATATTACCAATGGATCTCAACTTATGGTGTATGTACGATATTGCTGGGAAAGTAAAATGCTTGAAGATTTTCTATTTTGCCATCCTATGCCCACTAGAACAACTGGGGAGGAAGTTTTTAAAGTATTGGACTCTTTTCTTCTTCAAACAGACTTGTTTTGGAGCCAATGTATTGGCATATGTACAGATGGGAGGGGGGGGCATCAATGACTGGTATTCACTCAGGTGTTGTGGGGCACTTTAAGAAAGCACCACCTAATATCACTGCATGATTCATTGAGAAGCCCTGGTTGCGAAGAAAATGGATGCTTCTTTGTCTGAAGTCTTGTTATCTTGTATTAAAGTGGTGAATTTCATTAAAACCAGACTACTGTATAGTTGTCTTATTGGGCTAGTCCATTAGCCCAATCTTACCTTCTTTGAGTAATGCACTATTCCAACTGTCTAGCCCTCTGATTGGTTCATTTCTACCAATCAGATCACCCGCACTTCGAAGTTTTGGCCCAAAATCGCTCTGGAGCCACCCCACGTGATCATGATCTCTTAAAAGGAACCCAAAGCACGTGTGACGACAGAGAGGCAGATCAGCAGCAGACCATTTTTCAACCGCTTACTCAAGCTTAAAAATGTGATGATTACTAATTACCATCTCACTAATCGAGACGACAAATCTTTCCCGTTCAATATCTTCTACAAACTTCGTCATCGGGAACACGCTAAGCACAATACACATACATACAAACACTCATCACAACACACAATATTCACCACGCACACTGTCAATGTAACTTGTAACCTTTCTTGTTATTAATACATATATTTATCGGTCTTGTGTTTGTTTTTCTTTGCCTTCTTTGGACTTAAATTAAAGTCCAACTTTCTCATGTAGTTGGACCGGCTAAAGGGAAAATCTTAACTCACATGTATTCATCTATTTCTACACATCACAGCCACGATTCTTCTACATAATGGTAACCCAGACGTACAGTCCTCTACAGTTTCTTTGCAACACACTGTGGTGAGATGGGGGCTGAACATTCAAGTCGGTTGTTTCATACAGAGGTAAGATGGCTATCACAAGGTAAAATAATTCAGCGTTTATTTGAACTTAAAGAAGAACTGTCAATGTTTCTGTGCAATTATAATGCTGAACTGGCTTTGATAATGGCTGATAAAATTTGGCTTTTCAAAGTTGCTTATCTGGCAGATATATTCAACAAAATTAATGAACTGAGTTTATCTCTACAAGGAAGAAATTCAAATATCTTATTTAGTCATGACAAAATTGAAGCCTTTAAGAAAAAACTGAATATATGGACTGCAAAAGTTAGTAAGAAAACTTTAGATATGTTTCCTACACTGGACGAATATCTCAGCAACAATGGTTCAGTTAATGTTGATTTGATAATTGTAGATGTTAAACAACATTTAATATCAATTGCTGAACATTTTGACAAATATTTCTCGAAAGATGTTCCTGATAATATTGAAAATTTTGACTGGACCAGAAATCCATTTAATGTTGAAATAGCTAATAGCATTCTCACAAGAAATGAACTGGAAAAACTGGCGGAAATTTCATGCGACAGAACTTTAAAAACCAGTTTTGTGCAGCAATAACTTTCGAAATTCTGGCTCACTGTAGCCTCCGGGTATCCATTGTTATCTCGAAAGGCAGCTAAGATTTTGTTACCATTTGCAACAACATATTTATGCGAAGCAGGATTTTTGGCACTAACCAATCCGAAAAACAAATACAGATCCAGATTTGCTCCAGAAAGTGACTTACGTGTATGTTTATCAGTAATATCGCCAAGGATTGACAGTTTGTGCAAAGCCAAACAAGCACATCCTTCTCACTAAGTGTGTATTAAAAAATCCTGTGTGTAATTGACACTAAAACTATTTGTTAAATACAATTACTTTTTACATTTACATGTGAAATTAATATTTTAATATAACAAAATTTAATTTTATTACATTTTGCAGCAACATGCAGCATTAATTTATTTGAACACTTATGTCTAAAGTAAGCTTTAAACCTGCTTTTATTGCATTAATGCAAAATTATGTTATATTCAGCAAATATTTATGTATAAATTTCATAAGCGTTTATAAGGGGGTCCCTAAGGTAAAGCCTGAAATATAAAGGGGTCCGCAAGTCAAAAAGTTTGATGCATGCCATAAAGTACTACCCAAGATAAAGTTTCCATATCCAGGGATCAGTTAATGTAGGATTAAGGAAGGCATCTGCAACTCTGGCAGTATGAGATGCCAGGATCAGGACGCTTTCACATTTGGAGGATGCGTCGACAAAGTGCTCATATTCACTGACGAAATGTGCTTCTACCGGCATAACATGGACTAAGCCAAGTGCATTCTGGAAGAAGCACCAACAATGGTGAATGTTAAAAACCAGAGTAAAAGGTTAAAGTGACAAATACCTTGCCTGAGCACATCTAACAAAGAGCTGTGGAAGATCATACTAAATGAAGAGCAATCACTTAGAGCTGGAATGCACTATTCTTAAAGTGCAAGAACCTATGGACAAATTAAAATATGGGGGGGGGAAAGACTGTCTCAAGCAATGTGGCGTACCATATATTGAATAAACACGTCACAGAATGGGTACAGAATAAATCCTCATATGATGTCATCTTAGACAAATGTCCATTACCTAACAATATTAAATATAAGGTAGAAGAATCCCACTGGGAAAGCCCTCCAAAAATAGAAGAAAAGTTAAATGAAACATTACAGGAAACACACAAAAAAAGAAAATTACAAGTAGAATTAGAAGAAAACTGATGGATGAGGAGCAGTTCATGGCAGCGCCCCAACCTGGTGAGCACATTCAGCAAGAGATCACCCAAGGGATTACTGAGTACATAAACAGCTTACTTCCTGGCATCCCCGACCCTGTGGTCATCTGCCGAAGAGGTCCTCGCTGCTGAATGGCCTTTTCTAATGAGGACTTCCTGCATAAGTGGATGCCGATTGCCCTTGCTATGCAGATATGGCCGATGTCGCTGCCGTAATTGCATCTATGAAGGAATCTTCCCCAGGACCCGATGGTCTCCACCTTATCACCTTGCAGGCAATCCCCACAGAGGTCATTACCATTCTGTTTAACCTGTTACTGCTGAAAGGCCTGCTGCCTACAGAAGCAAAGCTGGCAACATCTTCATCTCTTGGGCGAGCTTAATCATGAAGGTGGAGGTGCCCTACAATCCTCTGGAGTTCTGTCCCATCGTCATTGGGATTTACTTTGTGCGAGTCTTCCATGGAGTGCATGCAAGCCGTATTGAGGCATACCCCCCCCCCAAACCATCAAGACAAAGTCGGGTTTGCCCACAAACTGAATGTGGCCCTACATGCAGCCCGCGCCAAACACGGGAACCTGTGGACATTCGCAAAGCATTTGACTCGGTCTCCCACAAGGTAATACTAGGCATACACCAACAGAAAGGGGTCCTCAAACTCCTTATGGGGTATCTGCGGTCCTACTTCAGCACAAGCAGGCTACAGACTGGAAACAACCTGATCCACCCTAAACATAGTGGGGTCAATTGCACACCATCCCGGTTATGCTGGGGTGGTCGTTCCGTCGATATCTATTGCAAATGTGGTAGCAATGCTCCCATGAGCCTACCTCACATTGTCCAAACGCCATAACAACGTCGTCCTACACATGGCACAGATCCTGAAAGAAAGAAAATTCGACGTAATTATGGAACCTAGTCTTTAGACTGAGCACGGCATCCGAAAGCCCAACCTGCCCATCAAGGTCATTGCCCTAACATACAACTGGCATGGGGTGGGTGCCCAATAGTCGTACCAGGATTGCACAATAGATAGGCTTCTAAGGTGGCAATATTTCAGCCTGACATCACGGATGATTCTGCATGTCACTGCGCGTATGCTATGGGCATATTGGTAGGCGCCTGCAGTGGAGGCAACATGCCCAGCACTGAGTAGGCCTGCATTGCCACCGTATAACTATATAAGGAGATTTGTGTGTAGCGTAATTTTCCTACTCCTCGCCCGATAGATGATGACTAAGAATGCACCCCGCCTCCTCGTGATGTCATTTGGGAGCGCCAGTGGGTGTGGGTGGTTGTGAATTAGCCAAATGCCTCGTCACCTAACTGGTGTTGTGGTGCTTGTCCCTTGAGGGGGGAATGGTGCTGGGCCTCCTCCTATAGTGTCCCGCCAGTAACAGCCTTTAGGCTGGCTAAGAGTCCAGATGCTGTCCGCTGACATTAAATGTGGGGTGTCCATGCTTCCAAAATACAGCAATCTCTGTGAGGTTACCATCCGCCTCCGATTGTATTTGCTTGGTTCTTCTATGTCAAATAGGCCTTGACCGGCGGTAGCCAAAATAATGTCCGTCGATTGGGAGGGTATACCTCCTCACTGGAGTTGCACTGTTTGCTTTTGAGCTTTCAGCCCACATGTGTAAGACACATCCTAACCAGTGGAACGAGCTTAAAAAACGGCGCGATACCTATCACTTGCACCTACTTGAAATGGACAGCTGAAGACCTTTGGCATATGGCTGTGCTAGAGCGCTAGGTGTTGTCCCAACACGTGCATAATATCAACATGTACATTGGGTCCAGCATGGCTGATATTAGCCTTCTGGCTGGCTGGTTTTTGAGCGTGAATGTTTCATCTCTCGGGTGACTTTCATCAAGAAGGTGGAGGTGCCTGGTGATCACTTGGAATTTCGACCAATTGCCATTGGGAATTACTTTTGCAGGTGTTCCACTGAGTATTAGCTGATTGCCTAGAATTATCCCTCCCGAATCATCAAGACCAAGTCAAGTTTCAGCAGCAGGGTCAGGGGTTGCTTCTATCAAAATGCTCATTGCCAAACTGAAGGACAGCTGTCTTAGCCTGTTTGCAAATGGGTATGTTGAGGACGCAGTCATTGCGTCCAATCCTGCAGTGGGCTCGTTGATGACTTATGGGTATATGCATGAGATCGCTAAAAAAAGCGCATAGTCTGATGAAAAAGACGCCAAACTTAACGAAAAGAAAATTTTATCGTTAAAATGTTTATGTTACTATTAAGAGGAAAGAAAGTAATTTTTAATTATTTTTAAAAATTTTTCTGCCTTTATTAGAACATTCTAACTTTCGATTGAAAAACCTTGTTTCTCGTCATCACCGGAACTCTAGTAAATAACATGGCGAATTTTTTGTGCATTTTTTTCTCATGACACACATTAATTTTGAAAATCTTGCAAAAATAGAAATAATTGTCAGATTTTAATGAAACTTTCAGAAACTATTCAGGAAATGATGGAAATTATTATAAATATATTATTTTTTTTAAAAGTCATTATAAAAATATATTTTTTATACATATATTACCACCCCCATAAATGAATTAAAGAAAACTGTAAAAGTTTATGGACGAAGCAGGGAAGTCACTATATTAATAAAAACAAGGCTTTGAGGAAAGTAAATCAGGTTTTCTTTTTTTTGGGTAGCGAACTCATAAACCGAAAATCAGCTCTGAATTGTAAATTCAAAACCCAATAAAACAAAGATACTATTTAAATTTAAATACTTTTAGTGGCTTGTATTTGTTTTTATCAATATGCATAATATTGTCTGAAAGCAAAAAACATTTTCGATGAAAAATGAGTTTAAATGAATTGCTTTTTCACAAATTATTTTTTTTATTATTACATAAAGTTACTAAAAAGTTGTTAAATATTCTAAAATTCAATCCTTGATATAATGTTTCTTTCGGGTAGCTGTATCTATACAGATTATAAATAGCACAAGGTTTTTACAAGCAAAAAGCAGCAATGAGAATAATCTTTATCTTTTGACGTCAGTGCCACAAAAAAAACGTTAAAAATCAAATGTATGGAGGCCATTTAACATGATACAATGAAAACATCATGTGACCTAATTCTGTATATAAACGCTGTACACCACTGTTAACAGCCTTTCCAATTTTTTTTTACAATTGTCGAAACACGTGTGGAGAAGTTTTACTTAAAAAAAATTTAACTACATCCAATATACGACCAAGAAGAAGCCGAAAATTTTGAAAAGTACCATTTCTTCATTTTCATACCTATTTCATTGCAATTTTTGTATTTGTTTTTTAGTGAGTCTTAATTCAATTACAATATTTTTTCTCATTTATTTATAGCGCATAAAAAGGCTTTTTTCTTCATTAATTTTTCAAAAAGTACTATTTGATGTATTTGTTGTTTTTTATTCATCTTTAATTTTCTTCTTTTGTGAATTTGTCTTTCGTTACACTTTTAAATTCATTTATATTTCTTTTTCTTTATTTAAGAAAAAACCCAGAAACTATCTCAGCAGGCTTTGTTGAAGTGTTTTTTGTGTCCTCCATTTTTTTTTTAATATTAATATAATTTTAAATCGTGTATTTATATTTATATATGCATTCTTTAGCTATATCTTTTTATGTATTTTTGTTTGTTTTTTGTTTTTTCTTATTCATTTATTCTTTTTTTGAGGTAGAATATTTAAAATGATTTGTGAGTCATACTTTAATCCTTCATTAGTTTGATTCAATTAAGAATACATAGCTTAGAAATAAAACAATACTAACATCCTTTCTACATTCAATTAACTCAAGTAGTAATTAATTTCTCCATGAAATATATTTCAGTTTGTAATTAATTTTATTTTTTTCATTGACATTTCAGGATGAACAGGACTGAGGAAGTCTTATTAAAATATGGCAGCATTCCCTCTGGACAGCCTGTTCTATGTGGGCATGTTTTCCATAAAATTTACAAACAAGCCACAGTTTACGAGGCAGCCAATTGGGCATCAGCAGAAAATGCAAAAAATGGATATCCAAATGTAACAGTTGGGCGAGCAATGAACCTGAGGCGTATTTATAGAAATAGACACAAGGGAAGAAATTTTATTAAATTTATACAAGTGTGAAGAAGTGGCCCATTGTGTGACGCCTGCAAGCCCAACTGTGACACCTGCAACCCCGATTTCTTCAAGTCTAATTGAAGAAAATAAAAAATTAAAAATGAGGGTCTGCAGGCAAAAAAAAATTAATAATACAACTGAAAAAAAAAAAAAAATTAAAAAATTGACATCATTGGCAAAAAAGAAAACAAAAAGGGCGTCAAAATTATACTCGAGGAAGATGCACTATGCATGCTTACTAAGTGGTGTGGCTAGAAGAAATGTTCCAGAACTTTTGAAACGTTTCAACTCCATCATACAGGAGCCAAGTTTTGACATCAAGTCTATAACCACAGTTGGCCGAATGGTGGGTGAACTTGGTTTTTTTTCTGATGTCAAAACTATTAATTCAATTCTTTCATGTGAAAATTGTAGCCTCATTTTCGATTCTACGACAAGATGGGATACATGTAAACTGCATGATGGTCAACCCCATCATCATCTCATCTTCTGTCAATTGAGCGTCTACCTGGGGAACAGCTGAGGACTATAAGAATCACATTAATACTGAAATTGTAAAGCTTGCTGAGATATATTCCCAGATGTCATCAATAAGTGTTGCTAGCTGCCATACAGCAATAATTAATAAAATTAAATGCTGCCTAACAGACCGAGCACCAGTCAACCATTTGACTGTTTTTTTATTGGAGAAGGAGTGGGGCACCCACCTAATTGAACTAAATTGTAACGTGCATCCGCTAGAAGGCATTTCCAACAGAATCAGGAAGGAGTTCCAAGCCTGTGAGGAGAAGATGTTACAGCGTTCTGGGGAGTGCATCGCATGGAAACTTATTATGGCACTGAATTCATTACGATTCAGTGACAAGTATAACCATGTGATGCAGATGGAGGAATTCATGAAGAGAAATGACCATAAGGTGACAAGATTCCTTGGAAATCGGTTGCACGTAATTTTTCAATTAGGTGGTGTCTATTTCTCCATTTTTGATAATCTGAAAAAATTTGTGCTCAATCTGTTGCCTAAAAATAAATTAGTCATCAAATTAAAAGGTCTCATAGTGGAGGAAGCAGCAGAGACAGAGCTTCAAATACCTGGCATTCTAGGGAAGATGTTGTCTGGGCCCTGGATGAATAAATTCTACACAAACTTAAAAGAATGCAAAAACCCAATTGACACTATGGAAATGGTTAAGAACATAATTGAAGAGTTAAAAAAAAAAAAAAAAAAAAAAAGAGGAATCAAAGGCAATACTGCTGGCAGAAAAAAGACTTTTTTGGGGACGTTTTGCCAGCAACTGTAAAGAAAGTAATGGTTGCCCCCACAAACAGACAATTGTTTGAAGAGATGATGACTGCCTGTCTGAAAGGAACTGTTTCAGTTTTAGAACGGCAGTACAGGCAGTCATTTTTGACAGTACAAACTACCACAGAATCGGTGCTATCATCTGTAAGGCAACACACGATGGAGGTGGAGAGTGTAATAGGTGAGTATTGCGAAAAGAAAAAAGTATCACCAGATGCTTATGTCTCCAGCATAAGCCACATTATCAAGGCCAAGAGGAATGATGTGTGGAACTATGTGAATGGTTTGGAGGAGACTACTTTTCAGCAATACCTGGATGTTGCCATGCAGTATAGCACCAGTATGAGGAAGGAAAGGAAAAACACAAAAAAGAAATTTTGGAGGCAGAAATAAAGAAAAGGAATGAAAAAAAAAAAAAAAGCCAACAACAAAACCAGAGAAGGCGACAACTCCAGAGAAAGATGAAACAACTAGATCAAACTACTTCTGCTATAAATCAGAATTGACTTAGAAGATTTTGTAGATAATATCTACAAAATCTTAAGTGGTGATATAGTTGGTTGCAGTATAAGACACATTTGGACAGTTGATTCTGTTGATACATTATTTGTAGGATGGGTCAATGAATTTTCTGACCCAGACTACAACATATTTTATGAAGAGGAAAATGAAGAATATCAACTGGACAAATGCGAATTGGCGACCAACTATATCATGCACGATCTACTGCTAAATACACAACTTCCCAATTTTTACATCTGGCAGCAAGGACTCCAAGCAATAGGTTGGAGTTTTTGAGGAGCGTGGAACCACCTCTTAATTGCTGTTGTTCCCAGGGCCACTCTGACCCGGAGTGGTAGCACCTGTTAGGGTCCCAGCTATGGGAAAAATAGCAATAAAAAAGTTTCAGGGCCACAAAAAGTTCACGAACGTCTAATAACGATTACATTGAAATTCTAAACCCCTGTTCTTATTTGGCTATGAAAAATAAAATAAAAAGTATGTGTTTATGTAAATATTAGAAAAAATGTATAGCATTTCAACTTGTATTATGTACCTATCTTATGAAATTTATATGCTATCAGTTGTCATTTTTCCATAAATGAAATGAGTGGAAATCCAAATAAAACATACAATGTACACTACTGCTATATTTCATAAGAAAGGTAATTAATTAATTAATCAGGTACCTTTCTTATGAAATTTGATCTCACTCTTTATGTCTGACTTAATTTTTTTATAGTATGTTTTTCCATGAAGCATAGTAAACATAAAAGGTAAGTAAAAAAAAAAAAAAAAATGGACACTGATACTTTTCCTTGACTTAGGTGCTTCAACATTGAATTTCTAGAGTTTTCAGTAAATTATTTAGGTTGGGGGTTATATAAATAATTACTTTAAAAAAATAATTATAATAATTTCCATCATTCCTGAATAGTTTCTGAAAGTTTCATTAAAATCAGACAATTATATCTATTTTTGCAAGATTTTCCAAAAAAATGTCTATAAAAAAAAAGAAAAAAAAAAAAAAAAATTCGCCATGTTAGTTCCATGATGAAACAAGATTTTTTTAATAAAAAAAAAAAAGCTTCTAAAGAGAAAGACATTTTTTAAAAATAAATTAAACATTACTTTGTTCTTTCCCCTCCTTAATAGTAACAGGAACATTTGGCTATAAAATTCTGCTTTAGTTAAGTATAAGGCCGTTTTTTCATGCTGTGCCCACTTAAAAATAAAGAGGTAAGTTCTGTCACATATGACCTTCTGTACTATAAATTTCCTCCCGTAACACGTGAGTGCGTGACGAGATAACGCACATGTCACTCGTCAATCAACACCACTGTTCAGACTGGCCGGCTTCTAATTTTAAATTAGATTTTTCTGGTGCAGAAAGTAAGTAATCTTTGTTTCAGAATTTATTAAATAAACTTTATAATTTCTAATTTACTTAAAATTTTTTTAAAAAATTTCTTAAATGATTTTTAAACGGCGATATTTGTTTCTGTAAACAAAAGTAAAAAAAATGGCTGATGATTGATTTGGTGTCAGTTTTGCCGATTCAAAAATAAAGATTTTTAACGATAATTTTGGACGTGCTAAAAATTATTAAAAAATGTAAAAAAAAATATTCAAAAAATACTTTTATCTTTCCTCTTGATAATAACGTAAACATTTCGACGATAAAAAATACTTTCATCAAGTTTAAGGACTTTTTTAGTCATGCTATGCCATTTTTTTATGGATCTCATGAACATACCTACAAAGGAATCAAATGCACCCAAGAGGGTCTGGTAGAAGACCTTCTCTGTAGATTGGACACCAGGGGCCTAAAGAGGTATGAGAAAGTACCAGCTGTTAACAGTTGGCTTGATTATGCCACATGCCACCTGGGACGGTGTTAACTTCCAGGAGGCCATTAGGGTCAGTCTAGGCTGTATGGGCACGGGTGGATGTGTTTTATAAATGTGGTCGGAACGCTCCGATGAACCTGCTGCATCGTTGATAGTCTCCGGAAAAAGTGCCAGAACAAGGTCATATTATACATGGTGCAGACAATTTTGAAGAGAGGTTTCAATGTCATTATGCAGCGTAGGTTTGTGGACGCCTGATATCGCAATCCGCACCAGAGAAAGTGATTATTTTAGACATCCTGTACATATACAGCCTCGAGGTGTGTAATATAGATAAGGTAACAAAGTATATAGCCAGCCATAATTATTGGATGTGGTTTGGGATTATGGTAGCGATATTCCCATCAAAGTTGTTGCCGTGATGTATAACTGGTGAGGGGCGGTTGCCCAGTAGCTGTAACAGGATTGCCCACTGTGATACTGCCTGTATCCGCCGAGCTCACTGGTCAGCCCAAGTGGAGAGGGCAACGTGACCCACAGCATCACCGAGGTTGCTCCTTGACGGCTCCGAGTAGTCATGACGTGCTTCCTTTACTAAATCCCCCCCCCCCGACTCCTCTCTGATTAGCCTGGTGATGCCTGCGGGGCCTCCCGATTAACAAGGGAATTTCCCACCCCCACCCAATAGATGACACCAACACATGCCCCACCTCCCCGTGGTGGCATTTGTAAACACCAATTGGCTGCCAAGTGGGTGTACCAGTCAAGGTGCACCCGGCTGGTGGTTGACCTGACTGTTGTGTTTGCAGCCTGGATGAATGCAATAGGATAAGAATCTCCAAATGTAACCAGCTCTATGGTCATTAATTTTTATTTGTCAAAAGGAAAATGTCGAGAAAAAAAAAAAAAAAAAAAAAGAGGATTGACTTCTTTTCCACTTATTTAATAATTCTCGGGACCCAGAGGTTTTAGCAGGAATTAAGGAGTAACTACGACTCTCTTAAGGATGCTTGTCCTCCTCCTATAGGGTCGCGCTGGTAACAGCCCTTGGGCTGGCTAAGAGTCCAGACGTCGTCCGCAGACAATAAATGTGGGGTTGCCATCCCCCTCTGACCACGAGAACTTGAATTCTGAATTGAAAAGACATGCCTTCGACGACCCTCCACGAGACGTGGAAAAAAAAAAAAACAAAAAAAAAAAAAACAAACTTTCCTTGTCAATTGGGTGTCCCCCACCCACTGAAGTTGCCGTGTGTCTGCACACTTTAAAGTGGTCAGCCAACTTTGTTAGCTCATGTGGAAAATGCATCCTGCTCAGCAGAATGAGATAAAGAGAAGATATGATGCCTCACGTCATTCGAATACCCGCAACTATGCACGATGACCCCGTGGAGAGTTAGAGCTCATGGCTGCAATAGAGACTAATATGGAATAACACACATCACAGAATGGATACAGAATAAATCCTCATATGATGCCATCTTAGACAAATGTCCATTACCTAACAATATTAAATATAAGGTAGAAGAATCCCACTAGGAAAGCCCTCCAAAAATAGAAGAAAAGTTAAATGAAACATTACAGGAAACAAGAAAAAAGAAAATTACAAGTAGAATTAGAAGAAAACTGATGGATGAGGAGCAGGTCATGGCAGCGCCCCAGCCCAGTGAGCACCCAAGGGATTACTCAGTACATAAATGGCTTACTTCCTGACATCCCCAACCCTGTGGTCTGGGTTAAGGCCAAGCTGGCCCTCAATGATCCCAACAGGTTCTCTATGCTGCATTATGAGATTTTCTGAAAGTAAGAACTGTTAGCAGGTGTGCCCAGCGCACCATAATCTACAACTTCCTACAGAACCTCCATAAGTGCAGTCTAAAGTCGGCTGCCAAACGGGTCCTTGACAGTGACCCCTCCTACTAGAGGCTCGCTGCTAAACAGGCCTTTTCCTACGGGGACTTCATACATAAGTGGACGCCAATATTCGAACGTCTTGCTATGCGAATATGGCCAATGTCGCTGCCGTAATTGCATCTATGAAGGTATCTTCCCCAGGACACAATTGCCTCTGCCTTACCACCTTACAGGCAATCCCCGTAGAGGTCATCGCCATTCTGTTTAACTTGTTACTGCTGAAAGGCCTGCTGCCTACCAGAGGCAAAGACGGCAACATCTTCATCTCTCTGGTGACCTTCATCAAGAAGGTGAAGGTGCCCGGCAATCCTCTGGAGTTCTGTCCCATTGGGAATTACTTTGTGCAAGTCTTCCATAGAGTTCCTGCAAGCCATCTTAGGGCATCCCTCCCTAACCATCAAGACCAAGTCAGGCTCATACATCTTGATGGGATTGCCCACAATGTCCTCAAGCTGAATGCGGCCCTACACCCAGCCCGTGCCAAACACGAGAACCTGGCGGTCACCCGCAAAGCATTCGACTGTCTCCCCAAACTCCTTATGGGGTATCTGCGATCCTACTTCAGCATGAGCAGGCTACAGATTGGAAACGACCTGATCCATCCTAAATATAGTAGGGTCAAGCAGGGAGACCCTCTCTCCCTGTGGCTATCCAACCTGGCCCTGAATCAGATACCTAAGGGGCAAGAGGAGTATGCCTTTACCATCAGTGCAATAGTTCTCAATCAGATGGCTTATGCCGATGATGTGATTCTATTCGGCAGTTCCCCTGAAGAGATGCAAAAGCGGCTGGATCGACTTGCAGTCAGCCTTGGCCACATTGGACTTGAGCTAAATGCCTTGATACTGTATACTCTTTATTTGATGCGACAAGAGGAAATTCAACTTTTGACACAGATGTATCAATCTCGGTCGAGTGTACTCGCCTGTCAGTTGTGACGGCTGAGTCTGAATTCCAGCATCTCGGAGTTCAGTTCAACTGGAAGGACGTTGCCTGAACACCACTTGATCTGGAGAAACCCGTAGTCAGTCAACGGCGCTGCACTGAAACCGGAGGAAAAGCTGATCATCCTTAAAAGATTCTTGCTGCCACCAACACCAGTTAACCTTTAGCCGACTTCACAAGGGTGAGCTCATCAAAGGGGACAAAGCAGTTTGTTGGGCCGCCCGCAGGTGCCTTTGGCTGCAAGCGGACTGTTCCAATTCCACAATACACGCTCATGTGAGATTTGGCGAGTAAACTCACTGGAATTTTTCTATTCCACACTGAAAGAAAGTCGCCTCAGCCAGTTGTCATGTGGAGATGAAGACTACGCAGCCATAGTGTCCAATTCTGTTGTGCGCGGGCTGATGCCCTATAAATATAAAGCATCTGTTATGTCACCTCGAGAGGGTCTGGTTGAAGATCTTTACAAGAGATTGGGCGTACAGGGGTATGAAAAGGTACTGGCTGTCAACAGCTGGTTGAACCATGCCCCTACCAACTTGGCAGGACACAATTTTCAGGAAGCTGTTAGAGTCTGCTTAGGCACACCATCGATATCTATTGCAAATGTGGTAGTAATGCTCCACGAGCCTGCATAGGGCTAGGGCTATATATATATCTTAATCTGGAGAGAGATGCTGAACATTACAAAAGTAAGACAAGGAGACAGTTTTACTCACGTTTGGCGAAATCACAGCCTTCTATGGAAACCGTTAAGCAAAGTCATGTTGCAGCAGAACTACTTCGTTCAGGGCTCGATGATAGCTAACTCGGCAACTATGACTGGCAGCATCGCGGGAGGAAGAAGCACAGCATGGAATGCTGGGCTAGACATAAGCACCGCCCCTACAATGGGGACGACGGTTAAAAATGCCAAACAAAATTTGGAAGTGGGATGTAAGCCACAAAAAAGGTGTCGAAAAGCAACACAGGAAGACATTCATCTAACCGAGGTCGCTGACTTGGCATTTGATCACCAGCGTAGTATTGTTAAACCCATGCAACTTCGGGTTGTTTTACAGTAGCAAACAGAACATTAATAAACAAGGTTCTGTACACCAATGAGGACGCTCCTGAAATGGTATTAATTCATGTTCCACCCGTTCTCAGACCAAATTCTTCAAGTGGAATATTATATTTCACCTTTGAGATGACGCACATGGTGGAAGTGGAATGCTACTACGATAACTTGACACATCCCCAGAAGGTTCCCATCGACGATCACACGTGTGCAGCAGCAGCAACATCGGAAAATTACAACTGAGCGGATAAATATCGTGGCCCCGAACAGGCATTTTCATGGGCAAGAAGTCAAAGGGATGATTCATAACCATTCAACCCATATATGGGCAGACGAGAAGAACCAGAAAACACTGGGATACTGTTATGGGAACTTTGTAAACAAGTAAGGATGCCATTGAAATTTAATACGCCATGGCACCTAAAGTAATATAAATAGAGCAGAGCAGACGAAATGTTAACACTTTCACCAGCATCACGAAAGGGTTAACGTGCTGATACGAAGCTGACGAAATGGAAACACCAAAGACACAGATGAAGAAAAAAACTGGCTTAACAAATTGGTTTCAGAGGACTCTTCGAACGGAAGAAAAATTTGCCCTTGCACATGGTGGGAGGATCCTACAGAATTTAATTTAGTACACGACGATAGATACGTGAAAACTGCAGAAGTGTTAAATTTGGACGACAGGAAAGATCAACACAGGTTCCTGAAAAACATTTTAGAAAGTCGACCCTATATAATAATTTATCACAAAGCGGGACTGTCAAAACTAAAACATTGTAGCGACGTGGATCACTTTCACATGATCACATGGCACGTAAATCATCCTACTTCGGAACACAGCTTCATGGGTCTGAAGCGGACGGTTGCAAAGAGAGGGATACATCCATATGAAATAAGTTGCCCAAAAGTTTACAACCCATACGGGCTGACAATACTTCGTAAAAAACCAGAAAGACGAGAGGTGATAGTGGCAAATAGACTTACTACGGAGGGACAAAAGGCTTTCTTTACGAAAGTAACAGATAAAACGATACCAATAAGGCAAGAGGAAGTCAATTACACGGATATGAGCACGAAGCAGGACACAATAAGAGGCCAAAAATATGATTTCATCGCTAAAATGAAAAGGTGTAATTCAACTGACATAGATATAATGATATACTGCAAAAACACTAAAAACGAGAAGATTAGAAATACCTGGGAACACATATTCAGAAACACTACCCAGTTAAACAACATAGTGCAGGCAGCTGGGACTGATATACATGTTGAGACGAAAGTGCAGCCAGTATGGGAACAAATACAGCAAAAAAACGAGTACTTCGAACTGAACCGAAACAGATACTGGGACGTGCAAACTAGTTTGAATATTTACAAGAAGTGGTGTGAACACCACGGAATAGACAGTGACGACTTCGAGAGAAAAACTTTCGAAGTATGCCATAAGATTCGTCCAAAAATAAACGGACTACACATAACTGGCGTCTCAAATTCAGGCAAAAGTTATGTGTTAAGAAGCATCAGAAATGGACTGATGAACTGCGGGCGTATGCATTGCCAAGCAAGTGACAACTTCACGTTCGGATCGTGCGTAGACAAAACGTTGATTAACATGGACGAAATGTGGTTCACACCTCAAAATGTAGAAGAAGGAAAGTGCATTCTGGAAGGGACCGAGACTTATGTCAACGTCAAACACCAGAATGAGAGACTACTGAGGAGAACGCCATCACTATCGACCTCGAACGATGGGAGAAGCCGACACAATGAATAATCTAGTATTCATCTTTAAAACACACAGAGCAATGCCACAATTAAAGGAATGGGGAACGATCGAACTAAATCCAATTATGTGGCTAACTATATGGCGCCCATACATTGATCAGTTTGTTATGGGCAAGTATAAAGCAGAGGGGAACACAAAGCATAAGCTACCGCTAGATACCTGGAAATACCAAAAACGGGAGGACGATGTCAGTTCGCCGGCTAAAAAAAACAAAAGTTAATTACAGTTAGACGAAACCTGGAAGAAGAGCTTAATAAGGAATTAGAAAGACCGCTGTCACCAGGATGCAGAATAGACCCAAACAAAAACAGCCAGTTTTGTAATACACACTGGCAAAAGGCCCATAAATGTTGGATTTTCCAACCAGAAAACTATGAACCTAAAATTACTGTTCCTACACACGAGGTCACACCAACGCCAAATTACAGTCCTAATCATGAATTTCAAGACGGATCATACTCACCTACAGACAAATTACTTATAGACATTGATAACTATGAAGAAAAAAAAAAAAAAAAAAAAAAAAAAAGACGGAAAAAAAAGAAAATTAGAGACTTTAAACGAATATATTCATTTAAAAAATAGAGAAATACAAGGACATAACATAAAAGAGAAATTACTGTACTGTAGTGAAGAAATAGAAATTTTAATATGTGACATGTAAAACGCGCGTCCGCGCAGAAAAAGTTTTAACGCCAATGCCGATGTTTCAATGGTATCTTATTTTTTTCATTTTATTACTATTATATTACATGTATATGTATAATTGAAAATAAATAAATATATATATATTATATATATATATATATATATATATATATATATATATATATATATAAACTGTATATATTGTGTTTGTCTTCTATACGCATGTGCATGTTTTTCTTTTTAAGTTGCATTGAATCATTGACAGTGCATGAAAAAGTTTTTCAGCGTAGATGCGGGTAATTGCGTGTGTGCAACATAGAAAAAATATAACTCATCAAAGGTATGGTATATGTTAGGGGAGGCACCTAGAGACATCAGCGCTATGCACATAGCACACGTTAAGACATATGCCATCCTAAAAGGACCCATGCCCTCGTATGAGCCTGCCCCACATCGCCCAAGCCTGCAGCATCGTTAGCGGCCTCCGGATAAAACGCCACAATAACGTCGTACTATACATGGCACAGATCCTAAAAGAGAGAAAATACGACGTGATCATGGAACCCAGGCTTCAGACCAAGCGCGGCCTCCGTAAGCCCAACCTTGTGATCCTGGCCAAGAAGGAGATAATTGTCCTGGATATACAGATACGACCTGACTGTCGTATGCACTCTGGATGCATGCAACAGGGAAAAGATCGCGAAGTACAATCAGCCGTACGTTCTTGACGCGATCCGAGACAGTTTCGGGCTAGGCCTGCCCATCAAGGTCATTGCACTCACCTTCAACTGGCGCAGGGCGGCTGCACAGCAATCCTACCACGATTGCACCACGAATAGACTACTAAGGTGATGGCACTTTGGCCCTATCTCTCTGATGATACTACGCGATACCGCGCGCATGCTATGGGCATATTGACACGCGCCTGCGGACAGGGCGATACGCCCGACGGCGTCGGCCGAGGTACTCATGGACTGCGCTGAGTAGCCCTATGAACTGCCTGACAAAGCAAAGACAAGAAAGAAAAAAGGTGTGTAGCATACTCTGCACCGGCGCCCGAAGGAACTTCCTGATCGGCAAGGGACTAACTCACCTAACCTTCTTAGGTTAAAGGGAAATTTCCTACCCCCCACCCAAGATGACGCCAAGAAAGCACCCCACCTCCACGAGGTGGCATTTGGGAAACGCCTTTGGGGATTAACGACACCCCATTGGTAGGCAGAGTTGGTGTACCGACCTAACACTTCCTAGGCCGGTGGGCGCGGGTGGTTGTGAGTTAGCCAAATGCCTCGCCATCCAATGGCGGGGTTGATGGTCCTTGAGGGGGGAATGGTGCTGGGCCATAGGGTCCCAAGCCAGATTTCAACGTCTTGATGGGATTGCTCACAATGTCCTTAAGTTGAATGTTAGCCCTATCAGAAGTCCACTCCAAGTTTGAAAACTGTGTGGTCCTTATGGAGTACTTTCACTTGTACTTCAGCTTTAGCAGATTAGGGGTATCTGATCCACCCCACCTGCTAAGGGGTTAAGCAGAGCTGTTTAATACGGCAATGGATCAGATAAAAAAAAAAACAAACAAAAAAACAAACACACCAGAACAAGATCGGAATGTGAAATTGGTAAAAACTCCAGGTCAACAAGGCATTTTAACAGTTTCTGTCTACAAAGTACCATTACAATAACTTATCTGACTTGTTTTAAAACAGTTAATTATTTAACAGTTTTTGATTAATGGGTCTGCCATAATCAACCCTGAAGATCTGAAAAATAAAAGAAAAATAAGAAAGGAAATAACCAAAACCAAATGGATGACATTGCACCAATGTTCCCATGACAATGCTGAGAGAACATGCAGCTGTGAAGCACAGAGAATTATTCTTGACCAAAAGGAGAATGCCACCGGTTAAAGGCAGTAAAAAGCTGTTAGACTTAAGAGTCCTGGGTTACCATTTTCTAGGTCCTGGCATTGATTTGGCTAGAATAAGAAATGTGCCAGTGGTAAATAAGCTAGATCAAGCTGCAAAAATACATGATCTAGAATATGGGAAACTAAGAATAAAAACAGTAATTGCCAATGCTAAATTTCTCAGAAATGCTGGATATAGGAATCATTGGAGCAGCAGCAAGAACTCTCATCACTTAAATACTCACTTGGACTGGGCGAGTACATTAGAAGAGATCAACATCAACTTAGTGTTTATACTGGTTGAGCCATGCTACGTCGACCATGAATGCTGAGCGAAAATCAGTGTGAATCAGGATCAAACAGATGGCCAGCAGAACAAATTGGAACAGTACTGCCTGCAGAATTCAGAAATACAATCACTAAATTCTTATTCAAGATTCAAAAACTTAGTTAAGACAACAGATATGAACAATGTCAAAGGTAAATTTAAGAAATTTGAACAAAATTTCGCATGGAGACATGTACAATCTGGTGATTACCTAGTGCCTTACTAAAGCACATGGGTTCAACAGTTTAATGGGAGGTATCAGTACAGCATGCTAAAAGTATAAGAATCACAATTGACATATGTGGGAAATCGTCTACAAAGAATAAGGAAGTATTCATACTGAATCCAAATAGAGGAGCTTACATTGGTTACAGAAATCTTATAAAACTTGTGAGAAATTCTGAAATTTAAGCTCCTATTGGCTAATTTACGCCACACAGTATTTTGTAACGACCAATCTCATTGGTTGAATTTGGCAGGAGTAACTATGATTCTCTTAACTTGCTCCAGCGTCTGCAACACCAGCTAACATTCAGCCGACTGCATAAGGGCGAGCTCGTCAAAGGAGACAAAGCAGTTCGTCGGGCCGTCCGCAAGTGGCTTCGGCTGCCGGCGGATTGTCTCAATTCCACGATACACACTCCCGCGAGATTCGGCGGTTTGGGGGTGAACTCTTTAGAAACATTATATTCCACACTGAAAGAAAGCCGCCTATCCCAGTTGTCGTATGAAGAAGATGCTGCAATAGCGTCTAATCCTGCTGTGCGAGGTCTGATGTCCTACAAATTTAAAGGATCTGTAATGTCATCCCGAGAGGGTCTGGTTGAAGATTTCCACAGGAGATTGGACACCAGGGGCCTACAGGGGTATGAGAAGGTACCAGCTGTCAACAGCTGGCTGGACCATGCCCCCACCAACTTGGCCGGACACGATTTCCAGGAGGCTGTTAGAGTTCACCCAGGCTGTATGGGCATGCCATCCCGGCTCAGCCGGGGTGGTCATAATGTCGACTCCATCTGCAAATGTGGTAGCAATGCTCGTATGAGCCTGCCCCGCATCGCCCAAGCCTGCAGCATCGTTAGCGGCCTCCGGATAAAACGCCACAATAACGTCGTACTATACGTGGCACAGATCCTAAAAGAGAGAAAATTCGACGTGATCATGGAACCCAGGCTTCAGACCAAGCGCGGCCTCCGTAAGCCCGACCTTGTGATCCTGGCCAAGGAGGAGATAATTGTCCTGGATGTACAGATACAACCTGACTGTCGTATGCACTCTGGATGCATGCAACAGGGAAAAGATCGCGAAGTACAATCAGCCGTACGTTCTTGACGCGATCCGGGACCGTTTCGGGCAAGGCCTGCCCATCAAGGTCATTGCTCTCACCTTCAACTGGCGCGGGGCTGCTGCACAGCAATCCTACCAGAATTGCACCACGAATAGACTACTAAGGTGGCGGCACTTTGGCCCTATCTCTTGGATGATACTATGTGATACTGCGCGCATGCTATGGGCATATTGGCACGCGCCTGCGGCGATATGCCCGACGGCGTCGGCTGAGGTACTCATGGACTGCGCTGAGTAGCCCTATGAACTGCCTGACAAAGCGGAGACAAGAAAGAAAAAAGGCGTGTAGCATACTCTGCGCCGGCGCCCGAAGGAACTTCCTGATCGGCAAGGGACTAACTCACCTAACCTTAGGTTAAAGGGAAATTTCCTACCCCCCACCCGAGATGACGCTGAGAAAGCACCCAACCTCCACGAGGTGGCATTTGGGAAACACCTTTGGGGATTAACGACACCCCATTGGTAGGCAGAGAGGGTGTACCGACCTAACACTTCCTAGGCCGGTGGGCGCGGGTGGTTGTGAGTTAGCCAAATGCCTCGCCATCCGATGGCGGGGTTGATGGTCCTTGAGGGGGGAATGGTGCTAGGCCCCCTCCCATAGGGCCCCGCCGGTAACAGCCCACAGGCTGGCCAAGAGCCCAGATGTCCTCCGCCGACTTTAACCGCGGGGTGCCTGCGCCGATCACGGTGGGGTTGCCATCCCCCCCTGATTGTACATCATTGGTTGTTCAAGTTATAATGTCTCGACACTCCCCCGCCTCGGCAGGCGGTAACCAAAACTTTGTCCCTGTAGATTGGAATGATGACCCTCCCCGTTGGAGTTGCGCCATGTGCCCTCGTACTTTTGAGCAATCAGCCAGACTTTCTGCCCATATGTACAAAGTACATCCTAATCAATGGAACGAAATAAAAAGACAGCGTGATGCCTCATACCGTTTGCTAGCTCGCACCTACGTTCAATGGACACTTGATGATCTCAAGCGTATGGCTGCGTTAAAACGTGAGGCGTCATCCCTAAATATACATAATACCAACCCATACATTGCTTCCTGCATGGCATGTACCAGCGACCAGGTAAGCTGTAGGCGACGTAGGAAGGACTATAAAGACCTTCTGAAATCGCTGGAGAGCTCCGCTCCCTGCCCTGGCTCTGATGGCGTTCAGCCTTTAGCGACTTCTGATACCCATACCCGTGACCATTCCCCAGCAAGGACCCCACCGGCTGCTCCATTAGCCCCCGTAGTAAGGACAAGCTGTATATGGTCTGGTCCCGAGATTAAAATACTTACATCTGCGCCACCTGGAACAACTGACGCTGACCTTGTCCCTCTCCTTCCCGGCCGCACCCTCATTGCAATACGTTCCAAGAGGAAGCGCCTTCCAAAGGTGGCTGCTTTCATTGATGTTTCTGAGTCTGTGCCCCTGGAACCTGGAACCCCAGGATGAGGTGACTGACCTGACGGAGACACAACCCCCTGATGACGTCCAGCGGGAACACTCCAATACCATCACCGAGTATGTTATTGGCCTTCTGCCTAAGATTTCCGACCACTTACTTCGAAATAAGGCCGAATTGGCTCCTCCACGAGCCCGATGGGTTCTCTACAATATACTTTGAAGTTTTCCCTAAGAACAGGACTACTAATAAACGTACCAAACCACCTATTAAGGCTGGAATTCGGCGGCATCGCCACCAACGTTCTGCCATATACCAATTTTTGCAGAAGCTCCATTCCAGAAGCCTGAAGTTGGTGGCCGAGAGGGTCCTTGACAGCGATCTCTCTTACGAGGGACTCGTTGCTGAGTGTTCCTTCTCTGACGAGGATTTTTTGTGAAAATGGAAGCCCGTTTTCGAACGCGACTGCTTTGCTGACTTGGCCGATGAACATCCCGGCCCACTGATGAATGAACTTATGTCCCCCATTCTCGTTTCCGATGTTGTCTCTGCGCTTGCTTCCATGAAGGAATCTTTCCCTGGACCGGATGGTCTCCACCTTAACACCTTGTGGGATATTCCAGTCGAGATATTACTCTACTATGCAATCTGCTGTTGCTTAAAGGCCCGCCTCCTTCCAGGGGTAAATCTGGTAATATCTTCACTTCCCGGGTGACCCCCTGGATTTTTGGCCAATCACAATAGGGAATTACTTTGTGAGAGTGTTCCATCGAGTCCTTGCCTATCGATTCGAAGTGTTCCTCCCAAATCATCGTGACCAGGTTGGGTTTCAGAGGCACGATGGGATCGCTCATAATGTCTTGAAATTGCATGCGGCCATAGCTGAAGCCCGCAATAAGAATGAGAATTTTACAATGGCTGCTGTTGACATTCGTAAGGCCTTTGACTCACTCTCTCACGAAGCTCTCTTGGGCATATTGCGACAGAAAGGGGGTTCCCGACCCTCTTCTCAAATATTTTCAATCCTATTTTAGCTCCAGTAGGTTGCTAATTGGGAGGGATCTGATCCACCCCGCACATCGTGGGGTTAAGCAGGGGGACCCCCTATCCCCTTGGCTTTTCAATATCGCGATGGATCGGATCCTTGAAGGACAGGAGGAGTATGCATTTTCCATCAGCGCGCTTGTATTAAATCAAATGGCACACGCCGACGACCTTATACTATTTGCCAGCTCCCCTGACAAATTGCAAAAGTGTATTGACCGACTTCTTGTCGGCCTTGGACTCAACTCAATGCCCTGAAATGCCTTGTATTATGCATTCGTGGGAACAAGAAAAGGAAGTTCTGTTATGTGGACACCACTGCCCTCCCGGTTGTTACCGCAAACTCAGAATTCCAATATCTCGGGGTGCGGTTTAACTGGAGGGGCATTGCTCGGACACTGCTTGGTCTCAACCATCTTCTGACCAGGCTGGATCGTGCTGCTTTGAAACCACAGCAGAAGTTGAACTTCCTCAAGAAATTCCTGCTTCTGCGTTTGCACCATCGTCTCGTTTTCGATCACCATCATAGGGCTGAACTAGTCAAAGGGGACAAGACGATTCGAAGGGCGGTTCGTAGGTGGCTTCGGCTGCCTGCCGACTGTCCCAACTCCGCCATCCATGCACCAGCAAAATACGGTGGTTTGGGGGTAGCCTCCCTTGAACAACTTGTTTTTGCGCTTAAAGCCAAACGCCCTCGTCTTTTTACCGAAGGGCACACAGAAGATGCTCCCCTTGCATCTATTCCATCAGTCCGTTCCATGATGAATTACAAATTTAGCGAATATCCTAACTGCACCTGAGAGGGTCTGGTCGAAGACCTGCTTAATAGATTGGACACCAGGAGCTTAAAAGGGTATGATCATGTTCCGGCCGTTAACAGCTGGCTGGACCATGCCCCCACCACCCTTGCCGGCTTTGAGTTCCAGGATGCCATCAGAGTCTGTCTAGGCTGTATGGGCACTCCAGCCCGGTTTTCCCGGGGTGGCAGAATTGTCGATCCCTTATGCAAATGTGGGCGCAATGCTCCAATGAGCCTGCCCCACGTAGCCCAAGCCTGTGGTCTCCGGCAGAAAAGACACGATAACATAGTGCTCTTCGTGGCACAATCGATGAAAAAGCGTAATTTGGATGTCATTATGGAGCCTCGTTTTAATACCGAAAGAGGCCTGTGTAAGCCTGACCTCATGGTCCGCACGGATAGGGGCCTAATATTCCTGGACGTGCAGGTCCGTCCTGACTGTCATATGTAGTCTGGACTCATGCAACACCGAGAAGATCCGGAAGTATAATCAACGTTACTTCCTTGATGAGCGTTTTGGTAGCGACATTGCCATCAAAATCGTTGCCCTGACGTATAACTGGCGCGGTGCTGTTGCTCAAAAGAGTTACCAGGATTGCCACACTTTGGGCTTATTACGGTGGAAGCATTTTGGAATGATATCCAGACTTGTTCTCTGCGATACTGCTCGCATGTTGCGGGTGTACTGGCGCGCTCCGGCGTTGCTTCGTGAATGCCCCGAGTAGTCTAGTAAGCCTAACTTCCTTAAAAAAAAAAAAAAAAAAAATATATATATATATATATATATATATATATATATATATATATATATATATATATATATATATATATATATCTCACACATACTTCTCCCTTTTCTACTTTGCGGCGTACGGCAGGATTTCCGATCTACTGGGTGCTGACTCACCTAACCTTATCTAGGTCAAAGGGAATTTCCAGCCCTCACCTGCATGATGACGATTAAAACGCGCCCTACCTCCTCTCGGTGACATTTGGGCAACGTCTTCTGGCGGCCAAACGGGCGCTGCAGGTGAGGCGTCGTGAGTTAGCCAAATGCCTCATCATCTAATGGCGGGGTTGCTGGTCCTTGAGGGGGGAATGGTGCTGGGCCTCCTCCTATAGGGTCCCGCTGGTAACAGCCCTCGGGCTGGCTAAAAGTCCAGACATCGTCAGCAGACATTAAATGTGGGGTGGCCGCGCTTCCAAAATGCGCCGATCTTTGTGGGGTTGCCATCCCCCTCTGATTGTACATCATTGGTTGTACTCGTAAAACTTTGTCTCGACACGCCAACTCTGTGTACATCAGTTCTCAACATTGCTTATCTAAAGTGAATCAAATTCGCTACTTATTAAGTAAACACTAATGAACGAATGACCTTAGAAAAACACCACATTACAGTTAAAGGTAGATCACTCTTAAAAAAAAAAAAAAAAAAAAAAAAAAACTTTCTAAAAGACAATATCAACAATTGCAAATATCGACACAAACAAAAAGGACTGCAAATGAACGAACAATTGCCAAGAGAGACATTCTGAAATCTAAAAAAAAACCTCATACACATTTCGCCTACATAACATACATCAATTATCCTGTCTGTATATTATTTGAATTGTATATAAATGTTGTATTGATTTCTAATTGAATATGTCTCGTATTTCAATTGCATTTTAAATTTCGTTTATTTGTTTGGGATGCAGAAAGACACGCAACCTACTCAAATTCCTTCTGATTCTTTCTAACATAATTAGTAAACTCTGCACATCCCCAACAAAATAATCCATAGGGGCTGTGGTTACTTAACAAAAGACAAACAAATTCCGCAGGTAATATTGCGACAACAGGCCAAAAGTTAGAGAATCTGATAAAAGTATTGAAACTGGATTCCGATGAAGACAACTACTTGGATGAGGGGAAGAAAAAAAAAGAGCAGTGAGGGAGACTTTCTAAGGATGTGCTTACAGCCCTGACAATGGTAAGGACAGCTTCAGGACAGAGATATGGGGTATAAGTGAGAAGGCCAGTAATGTCTTTTGGTACATATCCAAGCACTGGCAATTTTACTGGAAATCAGGGAAAGAGAGAGAAATTTAAGTCAACCTTTTTAAAGACATTCATTTTTTTCTGTTCAAAGTTTTACTAGCCTATCATCCTCATTTAATTCAGATTTGTATTTGATAATATTTTAGGAAGTTTTATAATTTGTGATGTATAGCTGAAAACTGGTTGTATATTTCTTCTACAGGTGAAGTTTGGTGTATTATTTAATTTTTCCTCAAGTAGGTCAAAATGGCTAAAAAAAAAAAAAAAAAAAAAAAAAAGTTAATGAATTTGAATGCCCTAGATCAGAGGTCAATTTGCTAGTCTTTTCAGCTTCCCAGAGTAGATATTTACAGACCTTATTACATTTTCCTCCTCTGTGTATTGGCAAGCAGTGTTTGTTGACTGGTAATGCTGGTTTTTGAGGGCGACATATTCACCTCTCTTTGCAGATCTGGTTGGCAAACCCTCTATTCCCAAGGTTAGTCATAAAGGATACATTTTGCCCGCTCCATGTGGCAGGGAGCAGAACAGGTTTCAGAGACTGAAAAAATTAGTTTGTGTCATCAGTTCAGCAGGTAGTCCTAACAGGTGACTGGAATTGCATCCTTGATCCCAGTTTAAACTAAAGATGAAAAGTGGGTGAACATCAACCTAGTCAAGAAGCCATCACTGACATCCTAAAAAATAAAAATACAGAAACTTAATGTCTATTATCAGTAAACATTTACTTAGATACTCATAAAATGTAGCATCAAAAGGGCTATTTTTCACACAAAACTGCCTTTTTTAACTACTTCCACTATTCAGCAATGTTTGTTTTGAAAAGTGATGATTAAAATTGGAATAAAAGCTTCATGAGAGTGTATTTATACATTTTCTTTGTTCTAGAGAATTGAGAAAAATATTAAATACTATCTATTCATTAGATTGCTTCTTTACATCATTTATTAGATAATTTATTGGAATGGTTAGCAAAATAACAGCTAATTGCCAAATGATTCAAACTTTATGAAATGGTAAATAAGGATTTACTTATAGCAGACTCATATTCAAAAAAGTTTTTGTGCCTATGAATTTAAAAAAATTGTCGTCATATTTATTAGTTTTTAGAATGTTGTAAATAGAAAATTATTTTTGTGTGTATATATATATATATATATATATATATATATATATATAAAGAGAGAGATATACACACACACATATATATATATATATATATATATATATATATAAGTAATAGATCAATTGGTATCTAAGCAGGGTGGATCCTAGTAATATTATTAAAAATGATCCACAGAGAGCTCAATTTATTTATTATAACAGAGCTTATGTATTTTTTTTTTACAGCAAAGAAACAAAAATTACCTCAACATGTGAATAGTCCATTTCAAACTGGTCTGTATGCAGCAGCTATCATTAGCCTTTAAGTGTTTCTTGAAGCATTGTTTTCAATGTCAGTCCTACTCTTGTAGACATCTTGTTAAAAAAAAACTTCTGTTAGCAACTGATGGAGCGCATAAGGTATCTCATCCTGGAGAAGGAGTCTTGGGGTGGAGCTTATTCAAGGCTAGAGCTTTTCATTGTTGATAAGTTTCAGTTCATACCATGTGGCGTTTCCTATACAAACACCAAGCCTGTTTACCTGGAATTCACTGTAAATAGTTTTTATACTACAAGGGCCCAATATTATTAAGTGATGGGAAATTTAAACTTAAAACAAGATTAAGGTAAATTAGTTTTAGAATGATAGCTTGTAGGTAATCCCAGAGCAGCCAACAGAATAAATCATGCAGTCCAACACACTTATATACGTAAATATCTTCATACATACATAAATGTACATTTACATGTACATATATGCTGGTGTAAATATTATTGATTGTCATATTTTCTTTAGAGGTAATGGTTGCCTGGTATACTACCTTAGTACATCTGCATTTGCTCTCTACTGGGGAGCTTTCATTAAGATGGATCAAAGTCAGCAGTAAATAAATCAGTGTTATTGCTGAAAATTTATTTTTCTATTGATCATATTATTTAAGTCATGGCAATCATGTGTGAAGAATAATATCACTCAAATGTCCCCCAAGGCTTCGGCGGCAAACCTCCACTCGATGGTCAAAACTTTTGATGACATCTCTGCATAGTTGCTCCTTGATCTCACCAATATGTCTTATTATCTCATCCTTCAGCTGTTGAATTGTTGTTGGCTTTTTGGCATAGACCTTACTTTTGAGATGACCCCAAAGGAAGAAATCTAAAGGTGTCAAGTCACATGATCGTGGTGGCCAATTGATTTCGCTGTTTTGAGAGATGACGCGACCTAGGAACTTCTCATTCAATAAAGCCATTGTTGCAATGGCTGTGTGGCATGTGGCACCGTCCTGTTGGAACCACAAATCTTTGACATCCATAGCATTCAATTCAGGCCATAAAAAGTTGGTTATCATGGCACGGTATCGCTCGCCTGTCACCGTAACAGAATTCCCAGCATCATTTTCAAAGAAATATGGCCCAATAATTCCACCAGCAAAAAATGCACACCAAACAGTGACCTTTTGTGGATGCAGTGGCTTTTCAACAATCTTCCTTGGATTTTCATCAGCCCAAATGCAACAATTTTGCTTATTAACGAATCCACCAAGATGAAAATGGGCTTCATCACTAAAGAGGATTTTCTGAGAAAAATCTTCACTGGCTTGTCTTTGCTCATGCACCCAATTGACAAATGTACGGCGCTCCAAATGGTCAGTAGGTTTCAGCACTTGTGTCAATTGAATTTTGTAAGAGTGAAGAGAGAAATCTTTGGTCAAAATTTGATGTAACAAATCTTTTGTCAAAATTCGATGTAATGTTGTTGTGGAGATGTTCAATTCCTGCGCACGATGACGAATAGAGGTGTCTGGATTTTCAGCCACATTTTCATGCACTGCAGCAATGTTTTCAGCTGAGCAGGCGTACGAGCCGCAATGGTGGTGTTTTTCATCTGCCACCGACCCAGTTTGTTTGAATTTACGAACAATTTTTCCAATTGCACTCTCAGTTGGTCGATTATGTGAACCAAAATAATCGTGAAGTGCATGAAATGCATTTCTGTTTGAACGCCCGTTTTTGTAATAGGCTTCAATAACTTTAACACGTTGTTTGATTGTTAATCTTACCATAGCTGAAATTGCCAAAGACTTAAGTTGTTAAATCTGAAAGAAAAAGGAAAAAAAAAAATCATTAGACACTTAATTCACATTTAAAACCCTGTCCAAGTTATTGGAACACCCTTTATATATATATATATATATATATATATATATATATATATATATATATATATATATATATATATATATATACACACAGTTATATTTGAACATACAAGTATGCACTACAAAATTGTACATTTTGTTCCAACATTTAAAATAGAATGTTTCTTCAGGTGGTTAACAATAATGGTAATAAACAATCTTATTTAAAACTGCAATTGGCTCATTCCGTGTCAAATCAACAAGGGGTTAGACCATGTCCAACACGGATTTTTTTCAAATTTGCTACACTTATAGATCTCCATGAAAGGAATTGAATGGCACTTGTTACACATGTCGAGGGGTTCCTGAGATATGACCTCTGACCTTTTTACGAAAATGTGAATAGTGACCAACTTTAAAAGATGATATCTCAGTTGTTTATGGACCTACAAAGTTCATTCATATATCATTCTATTGTACTTGGATGGGTCTACAATTTTATCATCTGGGGATTTTTTTTTTTAGGGGTTAAATAAAAAAAGTTGACCGTGACCTTGTACTTTGATCTGACTTATCTAAAAAAACGTTATTTTAATTTTTTTAAAGTTTTGACAAAAGATTTGTCTACCTTATGACAGTATATATTCCAAATTTCATGATTGGAATTTCACTAGAACTGTTGCAACAAGCGTTTTATAGGACTGGGCAAAATTCAAAATGGCGGAATGTAGTATCTGCTACTTGATATAAAAGCATTTTGATATTTCACAATATGGTCATGTTGTATATCTTTGTAAAGCTATTTTAATGCAGATTAATACTCACATAAGGACCATGGTCATGAAATCAATAAAAACATTTTTTCTGGTGATGAAACTGAATTTTCTTCATTTTTTTTCTAATGCAACACAGATTTTGTCATGGAAAAAGTGATACAATAAAGAAAGAATTCTGAAAAGTGTTAAGTTTTAATTAAATTATAGCATAAAAAATACGTGACCTCAATGGTGAACAAATTTTGGTTGAAGTTTGATATTCTAAATCTACAAAAATAAGGCAATTCCCGTTGTTTAGGGTTACTTTTCTTTAAATGAAAAAACTTTAAAAATGAATGTTCTAAAAAAAATTCAACATGTTGAGTTTTATGCAAGTTCTGGTTGTGAAATCAAAGTAATTCTTTTCTGGAGATTAAACTGTTTTTAGCATTCCTTTCATACTTTTTCTTATACAACACAGATTTTGATACGGAAAAAGTGATGTAATAAAGAAAGAATTCAAAAAAGTGTGTCAAGATTTAATTAGGTTATAGTATCAAAAGAATAAATGACATTTGATGTTGATGGTAAACAGTTTCTTTGATTTTTGATATGATACACTACATCCATAAGAAATCAATCTGTATTCATTGGGATACATTTCAAAATGGAAAATGAAAAATCTGTTTCACTGAAACTTTTTTATAATAATGACCTTTAATGTATTTTAGATTTTTCATCTTATTTTTTGAAAGTTTATAAGTTCTTCCTGTTTCGGTTATTGGATCAACTGAGCTAAGAATATCAGAATATTTCAAAATTGATATATTTGAATGTGATGGATAATAGAAAGATGGAGAGGTTCCATTTGGTTGTAAAAGTGTCAATTTTACCTCTCCATTATCTGGATATTTTTCAAGTACACATCCTAACCACAAATTCCTATCATGAAGTGCTGTCACAAATCTGTTAATGTCTTTGAACTTCATATTGTTTAGTTTTGTGATTCGAATTATCCTTCGTTTATTTTGTGTTGACACTATTTTTACTTCCAATTCCCTCTGAGAGACAGGAATGAAAGTATGTAATTTCTGTGTTCCTATAATAGTGGAGGAATTGCTAAATCTATCTTCTCAGATGTTTGCTTCATTTGTCCATTCTGCCGTTGAGGAATATAAAAAAATGTATTCCGGAAATATTTTTTCTCATATAAAAATACAGCTGTCTTGGCGTCATGATTTGTTCATTATAGGGTTGCTGCAGGCTAGCTTTTGCTGCTAACCTTTTAACAGTGCCACCTAACCCATTACATGGTCCTTTCCAATGAGAAGTAGCAAAAAAAGTGCCACTCTGCATAGATACCAAAATCAGATTTATGGTTGCACGAATTTATAAAGTTTTTAAAATTTTTATAGTGTGAAACAGCACCATCAGAGAAATATATCATTTTTTGGACATCAAAATCAAGAATTTCTTTTAATTTTTCTATAAGCTTTCTTTGAAACAAATGAACAGCTACTGTGTCATGCTTGAGACAATCAGATATTATTACAAAATTAACATGCTCAAGGTCAATTCTATTTCTATAATAGTAGATGAATGGATGCAATGTAGCTTGATCATTATTCCAGTGGAAGCCTTGAGCCGCATCTTGCAAAATAAATGAATAATTCTCAGCAAAATCTGCTATTGCTAAAACTTCATGTACATTGTAGTGCCAAATTCTGTTTGTATTTTGCTTAGACTCCAGCTTTTTAGAAGTAAAGTCAGAATTTGAATTTTTTGTGATCACTTTTCACTCACAACAAACTTCTCTTTCAACTGGGTGATTTCTCTTTCAAAGTTTTGGTGTTCTGCGCTATTCGATTCCTCATGAGAAATGTTTGATGAAATTATACCGATTCTATCAGATATTGCTCCTGTAAATTTTTTCTATATACTTCTGTATATCACTTTTTCCATGACAAAATTTGTGTTGCATTAGAGAGAAAAAAAAAAAAAAAAAAAAAAAAAAAAGAAAGAAGAAAATTCAGTTTTATCACCAGAAAAAATGTTTTTATTGATTTCATGACCATGGTCCTTATGTGAATATTAATCAGCATTAAAATAGCTTTACAAAGATATACAACATGACCATATTGTGAAATATCAAAATGCTTTTATATCAAGTAGCAGATACTACATTCCGCCATTTTGAATTTTGCCCAGTCCTATAAAACGCTTGTTGCAACAGTTCTAGTGAAATGCCCATCATGAAATTTGGAATATATACTGTCATAAGGCAGACAAATCTTTTGTCAAAATTTTAAAAAAAATTAAAATAACGTTTTTTGAGATAAGTCAGATCAAAAGGACAAGGTCAGCTTTTTTATTTGACCCTAAAAAAAAAAAAAAAAAAAAAAAAATCCCCAGATAAAATTGTAGACCCATCCAAGTACTATAGAATGATATATGAATGAACTTTGTAGGTCCATAAACAACTGAGATATCATCTTTTAAAGTTGGTCACTATCCACATTTTCGTAAAAAGGTCAGAGGTCATATCTCAGGAACCCCTCGACATGTGTAACAAGTGCCATTCAATTCCTTTCATGGAGATCTATAAGTGTAGCAAATTTGAAAAAAATCCGTGTCGGACATGGTAATTTCTTTGCACAGCCTTTTTAGGCATTGAATATTCCTTTCAGCAACCAAATGGTAATGCTTCAGAGACGACTTCATGTCCCAGCTTAATTCCTTCAAGGCTGTAGAATTCAGTCATAATGACTGTCGACAAATGTGTACGTTTACACAAAGAACTTTATGAACAAACTCGACAAAAGCCGAGTTTCAACTTCAGCAACCAAAATGGTAATGCTCCAGCAACGACCAGCTAATGACAGCTTTGCTAACCTCGTAGTGATCGATTGTGTTGAACTACCCTACCCTGTTCCCAGGGGCAAAAAAATGGCAAAATCTTTTTTTGCAAGGATACAATGAAATTTGTTTTAAGTTTTAAGGTAGGCCTTGTTGAATTGTTTGTCTTTCTTGTCTCTGCCAAGGGTTAAACTGTGTGAGAAGAAATTCTCACAATATATGAAGAAAGAAAGAACAGTAATATTTATAATCTGGTGTTCTTAGCAGTTATTTTTTTTATTTATAAAAGTACTCAATACAAACAGTAGAGCAAAATATTTCAGAATATCTCTGTAAATACGATATAAGTGGATGAATAAAAATGCCAATTTTTTTTTTATATCATTAAAAGCCCAAACAACTTACTGAATAATGGAAATACACATTTGTTAGCTGTAGCAGGCAAACTCACCCCATCTAAACTTAACCTGACTTTGTAACATATATTGGATACATAAGCTGTCTAAGGAAATTAAAACTTAATCACCCTAAATTAAAACTCATAATATCAATGTCTGTGATCGTAAATTAAGTAAATTTCTTTGAAAGTCTATTCCTAACAATGCTTGACAATGGAATGAGACTAAGTTTAATAAATAAATTTATGAATTTCCTGTGCCATGATGGAATTGTATTTTTAAAAAGAAAATAATTAGGTATATGTATAAATATAATGGACAATGAATGTCTTGTGTCTAATCATGAGCCGTTCTAATGTTTGCTTTCGGGTGAAAATAGACAATAATTGTCCAACATTTGGATTTTTTTTAATAGTATATGATAGTGCAGTGACATTATGATTCAGATTATGCTTAAAAAGGTCACGTGTTTCAAGGCTTGTCTCCTCCTTAGGAAAAGCCCCTTGACATATAAAGGTCTTAATTTAAAATGATAAAAAATACATTGATCTTTCCTCCTACAAAAAGATTTTTGCGATAAAACTGTTTTTACTAGTTTTGGGACCTTTTTTCATCAAGCTATTACGCATTTAAAAAAAAAAAAAAAAAATATCTTGTAAAAATTCATTAGTGAAAAAATGTTTTAACTTAAGACAACCTTTTTTTTAATTAAATCTTATTTGCCGAAGCAATCAAAACTTTACTAATTAAATAATGCCAATTTTATATTGGATTTTTCTTTTATAATTTTACTATTCAGAGCAGATCTTTTGTAAATGGGGGTCCTATTTTTACAACAAAAAAAAAAAAAAAAAAAAAGATTCTCCAAGGAGCCCTGCTTAAAACTAAGAAAACAAATTTTAAGATTGTAGTTTAGTTTCACGAAGTGAGAGTAACACGTTAAAAATTAAAAAAAAAAAAATTTTTTTCCTTACCAAAATTTTCCTTAAAAATAATTTCAAGTTTCATTAAAATCCGGCAATTATTTGATTTTTACAAGATTTTAAGTTTAGGTCACCTATGGTTTAAAAAAAATGTATTTAAAAATCTTTTATTTTTAATTCCAAGTTAATAGATTGAATTATTTCCAATAACTAATTTTTGATTGTATTTAAAAACGAATATCCAGGATAGTCGTAAAGTCTTGTACTGAACATTGTTACATTTTTAAATTTACTAGATTTTCTGTGATCAAACTAATTTTAGTTTTTTTTTTAGTACTTCCCCTGACACAAAGAGAAGCGTGTTTTTTTTTGTTTTTTTTAATCCAAAGTGAGAATGTTCTAAAAAGGAAAAAATTTTTAAAAACTAAAATAATCAAAAATACTCTTTCCTCTTAATAAAAAGAAACATTTTGACGATAAAATTTTGTTTTCAGCGATTTCATGGCGGAAAAGAATTGCTTAAGGTTCTTGCTTTTATTTTCTATGTACAAAAATAAAAGCAAGAACTCAGTCGAATCAGGCTATATAAAAAGTTCTTTGAAAATGAATAAAAGCCAGTTTTCAAAAACATTAGAAATTTTGAATCTGTAACTTTTTAAATATTTAAAGACGCTCCTTTGAAAACTAAAACTCGCGTCGCTTTAACGTTCTTTAAAAAAAAAAAAAAAGTGAAAACTTGGGGAAGCGTTCCTCTGATAAATTTCTTATTAGTCAAAAGATTTTCTTGTTGAAAGATGTTAAGTTCTTTGGCTCCAAGAGAAAATGTAACATTTGAAAAGGACATATAAAAAAAAAAAATTCTTCATTTACAGCTTAAAGTGATTTATTTCTAAATTACTCTAAAGGACATGATTACTGGAGGAAAGAAACTTGTTCCTAAGATGGGAATAATTATGTTCAATTGATTTGTTAGCTCAGAAAAAGTCATTCGAAATATAGTTTTATTCTTTTGGTCTTTTTAAATGATACTATTACCTTTGTAGTCTTTACAAGCCTAGGTTAGAAATTATTTCAACTGTTCGTTTGCTGCTAAAGAAGAAGCAACGGAATGAAGAAAAAGGAGAAGCAGCAGCAACGTTATAAAATTAATTATAATTGTGAAAAAGAAAAATAAGTCAACTAATTTCAAAAGAAAAACAAACTAAAAATCAAACGAACTTTTAAATGTGCAAAATATATTGTGTGAAAATTTATGAAGTCTGTTTAAAAAAGAAAAAAAAACAAGTCGTAAGTTAAAAAAAAGTAAATGTTTTTTGTTCTGTTAAAAATGTCATATGCATGTCTTTTAAAAATTTCTGTGGTGAAATCCTTTTTTTCTTTGAGTTTATTGAAAGAACACATCGAAACAAAAAAAAAATTCATGTATACTTTGTTTTACAAAATCTTTATAACGTATTTATTAAAAAGTAGTGTAAATTAATAGTTAATTTATTAGAAAATTAAGTAGGGTGTGGTTAAACACTGAATAAGACTTTTAGTTTTGTTTTAAATTGATGGAAAATGAGAAATATTTTTTAGGTTTTTATAAAGGAAAATTTGAAGAATTTTTTTACTTCAGTTAAGTAAGTTCTTAACGATTTTGCAATGTCAAATCAAAACATCTTGAATTCAATAAACTAAAACTTATTCAGAGATGATTACACAAATGCTTTAAAAAAAAAAAAAAAAAGTAAAAATTTACTAAGTGTAGCTTAGATGTGGCACAAGGCCAAACGTACGGAGCACCCAATTAGGATCAAACTCACTAAGCCGTAAATAAACTACCAAGATAAGCTTGCTGCTATTTTTTCACACCTTAGCATTCACCTACGCACATGGCTAAATAATTTTAGTTCGATGCGATGCGATACCTATAATTTTTGGTATAGACAGATAGATAGATACACAAGAAAGCAAATCGCAAAATTCAATTCCTACCTTATTGTCGACCTTTCATGACCACCGTAAGAAAAAGAAAGACAAAATGTACATTTTCTTTCTTTGTTTCTTATTTCGCGCCCTTTTTACACACGTGACGTGTGAACCTTAAAGAAAAAAAAGCAGTAACGTTGCTTTTTAATAAAAAATTTTCCGAATACTTACATTTTGGTGTAAATGTACATGCTCCATTGGAAAATGACTTGATAAATTTGATAAATTTTACCGTTTTGGAGTTATCGACAGTAAAATTTCGGATTCATT
The DNA here is from genome assembly GCA_903632075.3 of Acanthosepion pharaonis. NCBI lineage: Eukaryota > Metazoa > Mollusca > Cephalopoda > Sepiida > Sepiidae > Acanthosepion > Acanthosepion pharaonis. The sequence continues at coordinate 118,221 of CAHIKZ030002225.1, read as the reverse complement.
CGCGTCGCGGCAGCCATTACTGGCGTTTTTTGCATACATTCGCTGCAGATAAACTATGAGTGGAATGTTCACTTGTGTTGATTATTGAGCACGCAATATAGTTCTCTTGCGTACTAGTTGAGACGAGTAGGATCAGTAAAAATAAGGCCGTTAACTACGTTCTTCCGCGCTTAGCTTTCCGCAGCAAATGTATGCAAATAACGCCAGTAATTGCTGCCGCCAACGACGCGAATGAATTCAAACTTTTACTGTCGATAACTCCTAAACGGTAGATTTTATCAAATTTATCAAGTCATTTTCGAATGAACCATGTAAATTTACATCTAAATGTAAGGATTTGGGAAATTTTAATGCAAACTGAGCGCGTGTCCTAATTTGCAAGTTAATCACTTTATTTGGCCAAATCTAAATTGTTAGATGATTTAAAAATAAAAAAAATAATTTATAACTTCAATTGCCATCTGAGAAGGTCAATTAAAAATTTTAAATTTCCGCGGTTTTTATAATATTGTTGCGCTGCTGACTGAAATCAAAACCGAATCATTAAAAATTCCTGATAAGTGATAAGTAAGAAAGTGTAAAAATAAATTAAAAAATAAATAATGATAAAGAAAGGAAAATGTGTAACTAAATAAAAAAAAAAATTAATATTTTAATTTTTAACGTTTCTTCTGTCTAACTATAACCAACATTTGAGTTCTAATATTCCCCCCTCCTCTTCCTCTTTATTTTTATTAAGCAACAGTTTTTACTTTTTTTGCGAAAAAATGTATCGATTTTTAAGCATTCATTTTCTAAAAACGGATTCGGGCGCTTCGACGTGGATGTAAAAAGCTTCTTTTCGCTAGAGATCAATTTAAGAAGATTGAGTTGTTAGTTTGATCCTCCTTGTGCCACATTTAAACTACAGTAAATTTTTAAACGGATTTTAAACGTCGTAGAAAGTTTCCAAGCGTAGCTTAGATGTGGCACAAGGCCGAAAGTATGGGGGTATCCAGTAAGGATCGAACTCACGTTTCAGTAGTAACTGAAACTGACCTAGCAAGCCAAACTTGCTACCATTACACCGAGGTGCCCATGATTACCCGTCGTATAATTGTTTGTGTTGACACCGGTAACTTAGCAGTGTTGAACACGTTTTTTTTAGTTTGTTTGTTTAGCTTTGTCTTTCTTTAACATTTTATTACTATTATTATTATTTTTCTCTTAAACGTTAGGAATATATTGTATCGTCCCTCCTTTTTTTTCATAATTTAATTTAACTTATTTCAAGACTGAGTATTTCGTAGTTTATTGTATGTTAAGTAACCGACTTCAGTTTTGTAAATAGTGTATTTTTTTTTAATCAATTTTAATGAATATTGTTGTGTTTTATTTGTGTACAGTAAAAGTAAATTTAAGAACGTTAAATTACCTCCTTGGTCATTGAAACTGCTATCGAACGAAAAAGAAATATATTTTTATTCTGTATAAAAATACAAAATTGTGTCACAAGGCCGAAGGGAAGGTGGGAAACAAAACACCTCATGACATAAAAATTTCAAAATATGCAAAAATATAAAAATTTCAGTTAGTAGGAACCGTCCACCCCTCAAAATAATAAGACCGCTGTATTCTGTCAATAGACATAATCAAACACTAAATGGAATCGGAGGGAAAAATAAATGACAGAATGGGAAGGTCAAAGGCTGACCCAGCCGAGATGAAAAAAGGAGACAAAAACAAACTGGAGAGATTGGGAATCTTGATATGGATTATGACAGAAGAAAAAAAGCCGGGAACACCACTTATTCACATTAACTAGGAATACAAAATAGTGCCTAACTTAACCAGTGGTGGGTCCACAGGAAACCGCCCCGTTGCGTTAAGGGGACTTAAAAAAGAAAATCAGTCACCCAACTTTCGCTGAAATCTGTCGAAATCAAACGTTTTCGATCAGATCAGATTTTCACCATAAGCTGATGCTTATATAAAAGAACCAGATCGTGATGCAAATCACGTTTATCCCACAGGATTCCCTCCTTTCGTGACGTCTACACCACCATTCTTGCCACGATTAGCAACGTGAAAAACACCATCTGTTTTACGCCGGAAAACGGGGACGGCACATTGTCACACGCGTACGCGAGATCGATGGACACGAGCCGATCAGGAGCGATACGAGCCGTCAATTCGCCGACATAATCCCAGAAGGGGCGCACCTGAGGACAATGGTAGAAGGCGTGCAAAGCCGTTTCCTCTAAGCCAAGGTCACACTGATGACAATCTGGCAAATCTACCTCGCCCCATCTGAATGTTACGTCATTGAAAGGTAGCACGTTCCGAATCAATCGCCAGCTAAGCGAAAACTCAGGGTTGCTGAGATAATCCGTTGCTGGCGCCCAAGACTCTGATGCTAACAAGCCGAGCTGGTCACACAGGGATCCTTCGCGAGCCCCTCCACTTTCATGATACAATAGTCTCCGAGGCCGAGAAAGGTCAATGAACTAAGGAATGACCTTCAAGGCCGACCGATACTCGCTGAGGAAACTCGACAACCCTCCACGAACGCGACAACGCTTACCCCAGGAAATGGGGGGGGGGGAGTGACGGTAAGGCTAGGGATGGCGTCCCTAACACTAGGTGCCAAAATCGAGTCCTCCGTTAAAACGCGGCGTAGGAAATCCAACCTTGAGGCATGGCGATGACTCGCCAGGTGTGGCAATCCCAGCTCCCCATGACACGGACGCTGGTACCAGGCTTCTTTACGGACCCAGTATTTGCGACCACCCTATAAGAGGGTGATCAACAAACGCTCGATCGCCTTCATACGTTTCCAGTAAAGAGGAAATACAGCCAAGCGGTAAAGGATGAGGGACAAGACGTAAGTGATACACGCCTCAGCCTTACCCTTTAAGGACAACCCCCTTCAAAGCTAAGTCCGAACCGACGCTTCGACCTTTGCCTGTACTTCTGACCAATTCTTCTTCAGCTGGAGTCCGGACCCGAACCACACCCCATCAGTCAGCCAAAGGGCCACGAAAACGCGACCTCCTCTAGGCACCTAACCGCAAGCCGGAAGACTTGTGGTTAATCCTGGCCCCCGTCACTTTCTTGTACCGTTCAAGTGCCTTCTGCACCACCTTAATGTCGCTACGGCATGACACGGAGATGGATACGTCATCGGCGTACGCAGAAACCCTAGCTCAAGCACTACCAAGGAAAACGGCGATTCCGCGTAGAGCAGGACTGCACGTTCTGTCCCTTAGCCGGCGAAGGAAAGGCTCCAACGCCAAAACGTAAAGTAAGGACAACAGTGGACCGACAGAGTCAGCGCAAAAGCGCTCGACCACCTTTCGCTCACCTGTACCACAGCACTACTGTGTGTGTGGGGGGAGGGCGATACAGGAGAATTCGGGTTCGAATTCGGCGGCCTGCAGGACAGCAGCCAGGTACTGATGGTCAACCCTGTCAAATGCCTTGGACTGATCGAAATTGATCAGCGCGGCTCGCTTGTTGTCTTTTACATCCTCTATGATCGTGCGGATCAGATGCAGGTTGCTTTGAATTGTTCGGCCCCTCACAGCACAAATCTCCTCGGGTTCCAACAAGCTCGCGACAACTGACTGCAAACGCTCCGTCAGGATCTTGGCCAAAATCTTTAACTGTGTTTAGCAGAGTTATAGGTCTGTAATCATCTAAATCCCGCCCAACACCCTTGCCCTTTTTCAACAGCGTGATTACAACACTGGAAATACGGTTGGGGATGGACCTCTGCCGGAACCAGTTGTTGAACACCGCTGTCAAAATCGGGACAAAGACGTGCGACAGCGTCAAGTACATTTCGTAGGGCAGACCATCAAGTCCTGGAGACTTGCCTCTGCCGACCTTCTTCAATGCCAAGTAGACTTCGCCCTCCGTGTTCTCACCCTCGCAGCTAGCCGCTTCAGTCAGCGAAAGCCGAGGAAAGTCAGCCAAAGATCCGCGAAACTCGTCGCCACTGAGACCAGGCTCCTTGGTAAAACGGCTCTCGAAATGCCGCCGAAACGCCTTACACATGTCCTTGGTCGACATCAGTGAGCACCCCTCTGGGATAATGACTTCGCAAATGTATCGATCGGAACCTCGACGGATCTCTTCCTTGCGTAAATCTGCGCCCATGTTCACGGCTTCGTTAGACATCTTGTTTAATCTATGTCTAATTACATGACCCTGCTAGCGCTTGCTAGCCTCATGCTTCAGGGCCGGCCTAGCTACTGCTATCTCTAAGGAATCCCCCTCCCCCGCCATCGCCCGGGACAGACTATTCTTTAGAGTTTTCACCCTTTTAGCCTTATCTAGAGTTAGTCGTTGGCTATATTCAGTGATGAAGGACCTAATCCTATCCTTAAGCCTCTCCCACCACCTACTCCCAATAACCGCCCCCACTAATTTCTGTTACACTAATCTAGTCATCTGTTGCTGAAAGTCCCGCCTGTCCAGTAAGAATAGATTGAACTTCCAGTATCCAGCCATTCTAGGCCTAGTACCTAACACCACCCGGGCACAGTCTATGATCCGAATAGTCTAAACGGTGGAACGTGGATCGATCTAGTAAATCTAGATCGATCATTCTCACTAACATTCTGTCCAGGTAGCTGGCTACCTGGAGAGACGGCCAACTACGAGACCACGTCCACATCCCCCCCCCTCGGATGATCGACCCGGTATCTATCGACGAACCTAAAGTCGCCGATCAGATCAACTAGGCTACGATCGCACTTGACGTTGGGCGCATAAACCACAATGACCCGAAACGAACCATTGCACATGGTAATATCAGTCACGATCAACCGCCCCCCCGCGTCGACACGAACAAGGTCCATCTTCGCATCTAGGGAATGTTTAACTAACAAGGAAACACCTCTGGCCATCTAGTCCCCGTATGCTGAATAGACAACAAAGTCGCTAGACAGTGTGTTTCCTGGATCGCAGCTACATCCATTCCAAAGGACCTGAGATCACATAGCAGGCAGTCAGCCTTACACAGATCTCTCAGGCCGCTCACATCCAGGCTGACTAGTTTAAGCCCGAATCCCTTAAACGCAGCCTGGACGGAAATCTGCGGTTGTCAAAATCCCGACGGATTGTCCTGGGCTCCCTGTACCCAATTCCGTCGTCATCCGACCATCCAAGACAATCCCACCAACGTTCGTAGGGTTAGTTAGTTTGACAACATTATATGATGAGGGATGGAGTAATACGGGGACCCTCTCTGAACAAAATTTCGATAATTTTTTGAGTTTGGATGAACCCATTTCGAACACGCGAATGTTGGTGAATACATCCTTACATTCATACAAGTGATGCCAAATTTTTAAGTAACTCCCAGTGTCCCTGACGCAAATTATAACCTCGGTGGCCTGAGGAAAGTTACGAGGGTCCTCAGCTGACTTCCCATCCAGGGAGGACAACGTAAACAACGGGCCTAGGGGGGGGGGAGGTTCCTAGCTTTATTTACTATGGCAGTTTCTTTGGGGATGCAGGGACGGACAGGGCCCTGGTTTTTTCCATGTACCTATCAGCCCTACTTCGGCCGGAGTGTTTTTGACTTGCTACGTTTTCTTCGTCTTCTTCCTCCCTACTCCTCTTTAGAGAAGAGGCACGAGGTGTAGTCATTTCATCCACCTCCATCACCGTCTCTGTGACAGGTTGTTGCTGTTTTTTTTTTTCTGTTTTTGGGTCTGCCTTTGTTGTTGAATCTCCTTTATCGGCTTCTGTGAAGCCTTTTCTGCTTTCCGGAACTCCTCTGCGCTTCATTCGGCTGCCCCAGCGCCGTCTTTGGGCGCTCCTGTTTCTTTCCCGGTAACTACACATCTCGCTTTTGGGGAGAGGGCGCTTTTGCCGATTTTCGTCCCTTTACTTCCTTCCTGTCACCGTCGGGGGCCTTCTCTGTGGATGCTACTGCTACTACTGCTGCTGTTATTGTCGTTGGGCAGGGTGGAGGTTGTGGATTCTTAGCAGGGTACGCCTTGGACATATGCCCCGAGGCTCCACACGACCAACAATAAGGTTTGCGTCCATCCACCACCACTAGCATCCGTCTTTCTCAACAAAAGCCTGCCGCATTAGTATATCATTTGCATATCATGTCACCCGTGGCGATTCCGGCTTTACTAGTGGGGGTATTTACCACTTCTACTTGACCAAACTTCGCAAAAAAGTCCCTATGCGGTCTTCGCAAATGTTTACGGACACCCCGTGGACTGTGATCTTTGACCGCCGGGTGCCCATGTACTCCATTTGAAGTCGTATTGATGCTGTTGACAGGACACTTTCGGCCAGCTGCTTCGCCTCCTGCTCTATGCCTAGGAGAATATCCCACAATACATTTGTCCTTCTTACTAACACTTTCTTAAAGCTTCTTCCATGGTTTCCCTGCTGACCACAGTCAATTTCAATTTGGTCAGCAGGGATATTATTCTCGAATTCACTGCTTCAAGAGCCTCAGGAATGGTAAGGAACTCGTTTCTGTTAATATATTTTTCATACTTAGGCCCTTATTCGGCATAGTATGAGGAGTGTTTCTTTTTTTTTCTCTCTCACCAGTCAGTTTTTTGTTTTTTTTCCGGGGACAGATTTTGCGTTTGTCCCGCGGCGTATCTGAATTTTCCGCCATGGTGGTAAAAATTACCACCACGGCTTAAACCAAGAAACGTTCGCCTTTAAATTGCTTATAAAATTAAATAATTAAATAAAAGGAAAAGTTTCACGACAAAGAAAGACGAAAAAAATCAAATCAAACAAGGACGTGGACAATTAAAGCACGTAAAAAATAAAAATGAACAACAAAAATAAATACCAAAAAAGAAAAATACAAGCGAAATAAAAACAAGAGGAAACAAGGAACCAAATTAAAAAAAAAAAGAAAAAGAGAACAAATAAAAACAGGTATATACACAAAATAAAAAAGAAAATTCAAAAGTTCAAAATAAAAATATTAAACTTAACTATTTGTAAGCAGGCAAACTTTGGTTGGATTAAAGCAAAAAATTCAACGCACAGATAAATCTCAACTGGTCCAGAGGATAGAATAGAATAAAATGATCGAACATCCACCGAAAAAGAAGTCAGTCCCTACCGTGGACCATTTAAAAAACAGTTGGCGCAGTGGATTGGTTGTTACAAACATCCAATCGGGTGTGCAGAATACGCGGTCTATTTTCGTCTAAATCATTTTAGAGTATCTGCTAGCATTTGATTGCGAGGAGGGAATCAGGGATTAATCTCCCCTGATTGGGTTGACTTGGTGATGGGGTATATGATGTTGAAAGACCCGAAACTCCCTGATGAACCAAGTCAATTTACATCACTGACGACTTCCTCCGGTGCCTACTTAAGAGCGTATATTTGAATTTGTTGTAAATTAAACTAAGGAAGAAAACCCGATCCAGAATGGGATGAGGCTATAAAAAATATGCCAGCACCTGATAATGTGGCCTTCTTGGGATTAGTAAGTTACTATAGCATTTATATCCCAAAAATGTATGATATGAGAGCTCCTTTGAATAATTTAGTGAAAAGGGGCGCAAAGTGGATATGGTCGAAAGAATGCGAACATGCGTTTGAAAAAATAAAAAGCTGTCTATTAGCAGACCTATCGTTAGCGCATTTCGATCCGAAGAGGAAAATCATTATAGCAGCAGATGCCAGTAATAAGGAACTAGATACGGTATTGCTTCATAAATTCGAGGACGGATCTACGAAGCCAATAGCACATGCCTCGAGAACGTTACTGCCCGCGGAACGAATATATATATCTGATACAGGTGAATTGGGTCTTGAACTGGGTTGTATTTGCACGTTTTTCTTATTAGGCCATTTGCACCAGGGTTTGCAAAATTTTGCACGTTCAGTAAAGTAAATGTGTGCTCGACAGATTTTGGGCTACTGATCTCTGGGAAACGAAGAGATACTAAGTGAATTTTTCTTCGTTGTATTCTGGTATCTTTGCGGTTTTCGATGGCTTTCTCTAGACACTTGCTGGATATGTGTTGTTTCTTGTCTGTTAAAGTACAGAAGAAGATCATCGGACGTCTTCCCTAACCGATTTATTTTCAGATCTGTTTGCGCGGCTATCATTGGTTTTTATAGAAGTCGGCAACGCTTGTATAAATTTATGTCGGACAATATCTTCGTTTACTCCTATGTGACTGGCTAATGACATCAATTCGTTTAAGTAAGTCGAAGGTCGTCCTGATATTGCTGAAGATGACATCAGTTTGTCGAGCATCTCTAGTTTCAACTTTTCATATGGATTAATTACGGCTTCCTTCAAGATAAGGTCTTTACAAATAAAATTAATGTATTTTGGTTGATGCAAGGTCGTCAAAACGTTCGTAGTAGTCCTTGCAAGAATGAGTTTATGTGTACGTAAGCAGGAACGTATGTGTGGATGTATGAATGTATGTATGAGCGTTATCGAATGGTAGGAATGTCTTTAATCGCTCAGTCTTAAAATGTTCCGTGGCAAAGTATGAAAAACTAAATCTAAAGTTTTCTTATCCCAAAATAATATAAAACGGTTGGCGCCTGATTAATTGGCAGTACCTTCTGCATTGCACCAAGTGTGATGGATTCCGTGTAATATCGACGTCTGTCTAACGGTGGTTGCTGGGAATGGACGATTTTTCGTCCTTAACCTTCATGCATAATATCAAATTTTTTATATCTCTCTATATTTCTGAGATGAGGTATTTACACTATTTACATTGTTCGGACTGTTGTCTTCATCTTTGTTGCCATATTCACTACGTTTCAGCTGTTGTACACCCCACCCTCCAAAGACACATGGCCCAGTGAATAAAAGCGTTGGTTGAAGTAATCCAGTGACTTGAACCAAAGAATTTTGAGTTCAATACTTGACTACAGCAGAGGTAAACAAATACTTGGAGAATTGAGTTAAAAGGAACTGATATTAAGACACCTGGGAAGAGGCATGGTACGTGGAACTAGAACAATCTACCCTGGTGGATGAAATAAAGCGTTTCGGTTTGAAATTACAATCTCCTGAAGAAGGCCGAAGTATACAACAAAAAAACAAAAAAACAAAAACGTCATGAATATGGCAACAAAAATGAGAACAATAGCCCAAGCAATGTGAATAGTGTAAATACAAATCTTAAGCTAAAAAAGGAATGAAAAATTATATAAAAATAATTAAAGGATAAATAAAAAAAATAATACAGTAAACCATTCATTTGAGGGGAAGGTATAAAAATTTATATATTAAAAAATATAAATTATAAAAAGGTGAATATAAAAAATAATAATGTAACAATAGACTAGGTTTGTTTATTGCACTGTCCTTTAAGGTGAGTATTTAAAAAATAATTATAAAAAGAAAGTCAGATGGCTTATAAAAAATGACTCAAATGTGTAACATTTAGTTTTCAAATTTGTAACTAACGCTCAAGTCATATTACCTGAAAAACTGCTAAAATAAAAGTCGTCAAAGAGGAGTGGTGTAAAAAAAAAAAACCCCAAAATAAAATAAAAAAACGATACATTTTGTGCTTTTTTTAACCAATGAAGAAAGCAATTTCCGCCTACGCAAATTTCATACTGGGATTGTTTTGTATTTTGAACGCAATTCAAAATAGAAGGTAGATGAATCAGCAATAACCATAAAAAAGGCTTTATTCAACAAAAAAGTTAGAGTGGAGTGGAACGACACTATCGGTGTCTCTCCACATAATGTCCCTCCCTTCAGAATACAGCACAATTAATAAAGAAAAAAACCTACGTTCATTCACATACAAGAAATTTGTATACAAAATATTACTTTACAAAAAAGAAGAAATTGCATGTTTCTTTCCATAACGCTTAAGCCTCATGCAAGAAGGGGAAAAATGTTTGACTCGCATAACAAAATTTTCAGACTTTGTTGGTGCCTTTCGCGTTCTTGAGGAACTCTGTAGAACATTACCACCTTCGGAACTAGACTGGAATTGAATAGAGACTGGTATAACATCATCAATTGAGTCTACCTTTGAATTATGATGCTGGGCGCAGTTGAAGTGAGTACATCGAGGCGGCCTGGGTCCTCAGGCGTGTTATAATCATATTTTATCAACTAAATGGCAGGGAGGAGATACCTGAGAGCAAGCTGCAACAAATCGGAGACTTGTTGTCACATGTTCCCTCCAAAATTGACGACACTACCAGACGGTTTTAGCCAGGGTAGACAAGGTAACGCCAAACACAACAGCGTTCAATTGATTGTCCAATCAAACGCCAGTATGATTGTTGCTAAACCAAGATTCACCCACGGAAAGAAAATTAGAAGAGATCTGTCGAGGTTCCGATCGGTACATTCGTGAGGTCAAAACCCAAGAGAGGCATACTCTTCGGGCCACTGACAACATGTATGAGGCGTTTCGGCGACATTTCGAGAGGCGGTTTACCAAAATACCTGGTCTCCGTGGGGAGGAGTTTCGTATCTACTTAGCTGATTTTCCTTGGCTTTCGCCGACTGAAGCGACTATCTGCGAGGGAGAGAGAGGGCGAAGTCTACGAGGCATTGAAGAAGGTCGGCAGAGGCAAGTCGCCCGATCTGGATGGTTTGCCCTATGAATTGTACTTGATGCTGTCGCACATCTTTGTCCCGATTTCGACTGCCATGTTCAACAACTGGTTCCGCCAGGGGGGGAGCGTCCTGACCGGTTCACCAGGAGTGTGATCACGCTGTTGAAAAAAGGCAAGTGTGTTGGGCGGGATTTAGACATCTATAGGCCCATAACTCTGCTAAATACAGAGTTAAAGATTTTGGCCAAGATCCTGCAGGAGTGTTTGCACTCAGTTACCGAGTCTCTGTCTCGGTGCAGACTTGCTCTGTGAAGGACCAAACAATTCAGAACAACCTGCATCTGATCCGCACGATCATAGAGGGTATAAAAGACGATGATCAATTTAGGCATTTGACAGGGTTGACCATCACTAATTTGCTGATGTCCTGCAGGCCGCCGGATTCACACCTGACTTCTGCCACTGGATTAGCCTGCTGTATCGTTCCCCTGGTGCTGTGGTACAGGTGAACGGGAAGCTGTCGGGTGCTTTTTTTGTGCTGTCTCGGTCGGTTCGTAAGGGTTGTCCACTGTCACCCCTAATTTACGCTTTAGCGTTGGAGCCATTCCTTCACTGGCTGAGATACAGGGTATGCAATCCGGCCCTACGTGAAATCGCTGTCCCTGGAGGGGCTTGTGCCATGGTTTGCGCGTACGCCGATGACGTATCCACTTTCATGTCGTCCCCCAGCGAAGGCGCTTGATCGACGAAAAGGTGACAGGGGCCAAGATTGCGGTGAGGTGCCTGGAAGTGGGTCGATCTTCCAGGTCTCTTTAGTTGGATGGACGGTCCTGTCCGCATTCTTGGAGTGTGGTTTAGACCCGACCTCCAGCTGGAGAAAAATTGGTCAGAAGTACAGGCAAAGGTCGGTGAGACTTGGCACCGATGGATGTTGTCCATGAATGGCAGGGTGGAGTCGTGTGCCACTTATGTCTTTCCTCTTGTCCTTTATCACTTGTCTGTACTTCCTCTCTGTAAAGATCATAAGAAGCTGCTCGAGCGCTTGCTATCCTTCATTTTGTGGAGGGGACGCAAGCATCAGGTTGATAGAGAAGTCTGTGCACAACGTCTGTGTTGGGGGGGGGGCTGGGAATGCCACACCTAGCGAGTCACAAGCTTGCCTCGAGGTTGGCTTTCCTACGCCCAGCATTGACAGGAGATTCGACTATGGCGGGGATTGTAAGGGACGCCTTCCCTTTCCTTACTATGTCCCCCCCCCCCATCTCGCGGGTTGAGCGTCATCGAAAACCCCGGGATCAATGGGATTTCCTTTGCGAGTGTCGATATGCCTTGATCATTCCTCGGTCCAGTGACCTTTCTCAGCCTAGGAGGGTCTTCTATTGTTATCTCGTGGAGGGGCGCGCGAAGGATCCTCTACGTGAGCGGCTCGACTTGTCGAAGGAGTTTTGCTCCTTCTGGTCTTGGGCGCCAGTGGTGGATTACCTCAGTAACCCTGAGTTTTCACTTACCTGGCGACTGGCTCGGAATAGACTGCCTCTCAATGACATGGCCTTCATATGGGGCTTGGCGGATTTGCCAGACTGTGAACGATGCGACCTTAGCCTGGAGGAAACGGCTTCGCACGCCTTCTACCATTGTCCTCGGGTCCGCCCCCCTATGGGAACATGTGGGCGAGCTGACGGCTTGTCTCGCTCCCGAAAAGCTCGTGCTCATTGATCGCGCATACGCGTATGACAATGTGTCGCCCCCGTATTCTGGGGTGAAACGAATAGTGTTTCTAACGCTGCTGGCCACAGCCCGAATGGTGATTTGGACGACGCGACAGGAGCATCTTTGAGCATCAGCTCAAGATGAAGATTAGAACTGATAGAAAACGCTTGCTTTCGACAGACTTTAGCGAAAGGTGGGTGACTGAGGCGAGCTTGGTTCGTTTGAATGGGACTAGCTTTGATTTTGTCTTTTAGGTCAACTTGTATCGCATCGTTGTGGTTTCCTGTGGAGCTCTCCCCTGGTTAGGCTAGACATGCTTTGTGTACCTAGTTAATACATCTTTTGTTATGATCCAAGTTGAGATTCCCAACCTGCCCAGTTTGTTTTTAGCCCCTATTTTATCTTGACTGGGTCAGCTTTATTTATTTCCCATGTCCGTATATATTTTTTTCTCTTTTCCCATCTCCCTTAGCAAGATAGCCTATTGATTTTGTCCAAGATTTTGTCTAACATCAGTTATGTATGTTTATTTTGCTTTATTTGATATTTAGTTTGTTTCGGGGGTTCATCCCTACCCCCTCATTGTAAATAATCCATTAATTTTTGTATATAAACTTTGTCATGAGGGTGCCTTGATAGGATACGGTATTATGATGTATGGAGGATTGAGTGGTGACGGACGAGTTTTTATGGTGAATGCGCAAATTGTAATGAGTGAATGGGTTGTGAATCGGATTTAGCTAGATATAGGATAGTCAGTGAAGACCAGCCTCAACCCATTCTCCTCTCTTCAGCCTTGTGTCATAATTGTATTAATTTACAATAAATATCCAGAGATAAACGTGCGATGAACCAGTAGAGGAAATGTAAAAAATTGAGAGAGGGTTACGAAAAAGAACGATTCGGCAAAAGATCCTAAGTCCTTGGCAGACATGCAAAGAAATAGAATAAGGAAAATAAATCCAATTTCGGCAACACTGAAAACCAATCAATTCCAAGGCAAATTGTTTCTATGTATATTTATATATGTATATATCATATCTGTGTTTTGCTGGTAGCCATTGACAAGATCTCAGGTTGGTACATTTGATTTGCATTAATATTTTTACGCCTTTTATTAATATTTATTGTTCTTTGTTCTATTGTATTCGTTCATTTGATATCAATTGGTAATTAAATACTGATTGATCGATATATCAATGTTTGCATCACAATGAATATTATTATCAAATAATATAAAATAAAAAATAAACATTGTTATCAATTTTAATTATTGAGGATTCTTGTTGAGTTCAAGAAATTGATATTTATTAAAGTTGTGTAATCCGCTATTCACGTTCCGTGGAGTTTTCCCTTTAACTAAAAATTTCTAACTAAATAATCATTATGGCTCACGTTAATTTAAAGGTCTATTCTTAAGATGTAAATAGACAGAAGTCCAATTGTGAACAGTGGGGAACATAACAAATGAAAAAGACCTTAAAATGAACTTACTAAGATTAAACAGATCAAGTACCAGCTCTAAAATTAAGTCCCATGGCTTTTTTTTTGTATGACTATAGCATCGAGAGCCAAGCATCATGATATTTTTTATGGCTTATCAACCACTTGTGGATTACCAAAGCCAAAATATATTTTAGATTGTAATATTTTTTAGTAAATATTGCATTAAATATTGTTAGAGAATTTTTTTTTCCAGAGACAAATCCTACTGCCAGTTCTTGAAGATATACTGTGGACTCTCATCCATCAGGATACCTAATATGTAGGATTCACATAAAGCAATTCCACCCTATTGAAAAAAAAATATAATTTTTACTTGACAAAGTTTCTCGGAAGTACAGGTCTGGGAACAAGCCATGGTGGTAAAAATGAGCCAGCCAAAGAACGCCGGAGGAAAATGAAAAATGGAGAGCATTTGGTAGAGATATTTCCCAAAGTTTTTAGGTCTCTATATTGTTTGTTCTTAACGGCGGGCGAATATTTCTCCAAATAATTCCATTGTACCGTTCAACTGTGGGGTGGTATAGTACAGACGTGCTTATGGCTATTCTTTTCTGAATTAGGAGGAGGTAGGACTTTAATTCTAGGCTGATAAAGGATGAACCTCTTATAGTGAACATAAGTTGGGAACCTGCAAAGGCTGAAAATTTGTCCAATTCACTCTTATTTAGTCTGCGTGACATGAAGGCAATGAGGTGGCAATTTTGAGTTGCAGACACAGTGACATTGGAGGGACACTTTCATCAGTCGAGCTCTGCATTGTGGAACACAATTCTTATTTGACATCGTTAAAATTCCCCAAAGCTTCTTTACTTATCTAGAAAGATTTATTAAGGTTCATCAATGAACGAATTTAAATAGAAAATTTTGCGGTAGACGGCAATCCATCTTGCAACTTAAGGTAGGTGCTATTCGTTTTTACCTCGACGTGACCAGTCTCTTTTCATTTTTTAGGGAATTAGGAACATTTTCTCAACGCATTCTTAAATTTAAAAATTTCGAAAAACTATCGACATTTTTATTCTCGCCAATAACTACTTGTAGCAAAATAATTTCCTTTTGATTTGATAAATTCCCCGAAGGATGAAAGGCGTTGGCTAATATAAGTTTTCCTTTTCTGTTTTTCTTTATTCATAATTAGCAAACTTTTTAACTTCTTCCTTATTTTTGTGCTATTTTGAATTTCATGACACAAATTGCAGAAAAGATTTACTAACTGCAACTTACAAAAAAAAAAAACAAACAAAAAAACAAAAATAAAATAAAAACTCTCTAAAGAAAAAAAAATTGAAACTAAAACTTAAAAGCACAAACTAAAAATTACTTTCGTTTCATTTTCTGTTCGGCATTTCGGATATTAACAAGTTGGACATTTTTGATGCAAGAGCAAGTGAAGTCTGTCTACATTATCACTCGAATTTTAATTCTTTTTGCTTCCAGAAATCTGAAAGTGTGAAAACATGTAAAGAAAAGAGTTTTTCGAAGTGGTTGTTTAACAAAATTTCGCTCGGTTCATTTACAAATCCGGAGCTAAACTGACGATAAACTAAAAAACATTTATTTAGAGTTGAACAAACGAAAGAAGTAGTTAATCCTAAGTAAAAGGTGAGTGTACTTCTTTTTCTTTACTAGTTGTCTGACACCATTAAACTAAGTTTATACATTTTCTTTTAATTAACACTAACAGGCTCGACTAAAAAAAAATTCAATAATAGTCAACTAGAGAGAGATCAAGTTGAACCCAAACGAATTTTATTCATATTAGGAAAAAAGTGGTTGATTTTCCATGTGAATAATCACTTTTAGTTTTGTCCTGAATCACTAAAATGACAATTATTTGTAAGTCAAGCTTTTATTTAATTTGGTTTATTTTTAATCTGTGGAAAATAAATTATATCTCCTAAATGATATGATTAATTTGCAGATTAGGACCTGCACTCAGTTTTGCAATAAAACTTTTCCGAATATTTACATGTAAATTTACATGCTTCATTCGAAAATGACTTGATAAATTTGATAAAAAAATCTACCGTTTTGGAGTTATCGACAGTAAAAGTCCGGATTCATTCGCGTCGCGGAAGTCATTATTACTGCATACATTCGCGTTTAAGAAGAAGAGATATCGACACTCAGTCCGGCCGACATCCGGTTTTTCCTGTTAAACATTTTGACTTTTTAAAACTTTCTTTTTATTAAGTTTGGGGCCTTAATTATGATTATTACAAAAGTAGCAATTTAGCATCCCGCTACCACTGACACTTTTTTTTTTCAATAAAGTCGTGAACAATACTTTTCTAGTACAAACTTGAACTGTTTATTTTTCCTTAAATTACATATTTACAATAATTTTCTCATTGTACAAACCATTCAATAACTTATAATCTATCAAATACGAACTATGTAACCCCTCAATCCAAACATAAAAATTTGAACATTTTAAACTACTTCTTAAACTTCAATTGTAACTCTTCTTGGTTATAAATATTTTATTTTTATTCATTGTTATGCAAACCCCCCCCCCCAAACTGGTTTCTCATGTTTGTTCTTATTCTATGTTTGTTCTTATTCTATGTTTGTTCTTATTCTATGTTTGTTCTTATTCTATGTTTGTTCTTATTCTATGTTTGTTCTTATTCTATGTTTGTTCTTATTCTATGTTTGTTCTTATTCTATGTTTGTTCTTATTCTATGTTTGTTCTTATTCTATGTTTGTTCTTATTCTATGTTTGTTCTTATTCTATGTTTGTTCTTATTCTATGTTTGTTCTTATTCTATGTTTGTTCTTATTCTATTCTATGTTTGTTCTTATTCTATGTTTTGTTCTTATTCTTGTTTGTTCTTATTCTATGTTTTGTTCTTATTCTATGTTTGTTCTTATTCTATGTTTTCTTATTCTTATTCTTATTCTATGTTTGTTCTTATTCTATGTTTGTTCTTATTCTATATTTGTTCTTATTCTATGTTTGTTCTTATTCTATGTTTGTTCTTATTCTATGTTTGTTCTTATTCTATGTTTGTTCTTATTCTATGTTTTGTTCTTATTCTATGTTTGTTCTTATTCTATGTTTGTTCTTATTCTATGTTTGTTCTTATTCTATGTTTG
Source organism: Acanthosepion pharaonis (assembly GCA_903632075.3). NCBI lineage: Eukaryota > Metazoa > Mollusca > Cephalopoda > Sepiida > Sepiidae > Acanthosepion > Acanthosepion pharaonis. The sequence goes on along the minus strand of CAHIKZ030002225.1, from coordinate 101,360 downwards.
TTCTTATTCTATGTTTGTTCTTATTCTATGTTTGTTCTTATTCTATGTTTTCTTATTCTATATTCTATGTTTGTTCTTATTCTATTTGTTTTATTCTTATTCTTATTCTATGTTTGTTCTTATTCTATGTTTGTTCTTATTCTATGTTTTGTTCTTATTCTATGTTTGTTCTTATTCTATGTTTGTTCTTATTCTATGTTTTGTTCTTATTCTATGTTTGTTCTTATTCTATGTTTGTTTCTTATTCTATGTTTGTTCTTATTCTATGTTTGTTCTTATTCTATGTTTGTTCTTATTCTATGTTTGTTCTTATTCTATGTTTGTTCTTATTCTATTTTGTTCTTATTCTATGTTTGTTCTTATTCTATGTTTGTTCTTATTCTATGTTTGTTCTTATTCTATGTTTGTTCTTATTCTATGTTTGTTCTTATTCTATGTTTGTTCTTATTCTATATTTGTTCTATTCTATGTTTGTTCTTATTCTATGTTTGTTCTTATTCTATGTTTTTGTTCTTATTCTATGTTTGTTCTTATTCTATTTTGTTCTTATTCTATGTTTGTTCTTATTCTATTTTGTTCTTATTCTATGTTTGTTCTTATTCTATGTTTGTTCTTATTCTATGTTTGTTCTTATTCTATGTTTGTTCTTATTCTATGTTTGTTCTTATTCTATATTTGTTCTTATTCTATATTTTATTTGTTCTTATTCTTATTCTTTTTGTTCTTATTCTATGTTTGTTCTTATTCTATGTTTTTTCTTATTCTATGTTTGTTCTTATTCTATGTTTGTTCTTATTCTATGTTTGTTCTTATTCTATGTTTGTTCTTATTCTATGTTTTGTTCTTATTCTATTGTTCTTATTCTATTTTGTTCTTATTCTATGTTTGTTCTTATTCTATGTTTGTTCTTTGTTCTTATTCTATGTTTGTTCTTATTCTATGTTTGTTCTTATTCTATGTTTTGTTTTATTCTATGTTTGTTCTTATTCTATGTTTGTTCTTATTCTATGTTTGTTTCTTATTCTATTTTGTTCTTATTCTATTTTTGTTCTTATTCTATGTTTGTTCTTATTCTATGTTTGTTCTTATTCTATGTTTGTTCTTATTCTATGTTTGTTCTTATTCTATGTTTGTTCTTATTCTATGTTTGTTCTTATTCTATGTTTGTTCTTATTCTATGTTTGTTCTTATTCTATGTTTGTTCTTATTCTATGTTTGTTCTTATTCTATGTTTGTTCTTATTCTATGTTTGTTCTTATTCTATGTTTGTTCTTGAATACTGAAATTTTAAATGTGAGAGGAAATTCACGCAGCAATTATTGATCCATTTGATTTAATCAATTAAGTCAACCTCCAATAAAAATAGAGGAAAGTCCATCTATTATGAGAGTATTATTGACAATCTTATCTGGGTCCTGGGTACAATTTGGCCGCCTCAAGGATCTCGGATGTTTTATTTTTGCTGTAGTGTAAGATTTAAGAGAAAAGACAAAATGTCGGCCGGGCTGTAGTCGAGACAAGTATGACCCAACTAAGATTTTCAATATTTCCTATACGGTAGATTTCCGCAAATTTTTAATGTTGTTTTTGGAATATTCAGGCTTTTTTTTACACCAGAAATGATGTTTCTTTTTTAAATTGGATTCTGGGTCCTAATCTGCAATTTTATTTTATTTATTTATTTATTTTTTTGCAATAAAAATCTAAAGGTGTGAAACTTTTAACTAATTCACATTTCACAAGAACATTTCTTCTAAAGACACTCTTTTTCATTGTGAGACCATATAAAAAAATCTCTCTTTCAAAGAAGTTTTCAAATAATTAAATTCATAGTTAAAGGTAAACAACTCTCATTTTTGCATTGTAAATCTTGTACCAAAAACAGTTTTGACTTTTGAAGGAACATAAAGTATTTTAATTTGCTCAATTATTATTACTGAACTTTGAAATCCAGCATAGCTCAGCTAAATATTCTGAGTAGTTTATTCTTGATAATTTGTATTATTTATATATAAGCAGCATATTTTATATTTTTATTGTAAAACAGCATATTTTGTTTTTGGTATGTCCTTTATTTTTAAAATGATTTTAATTACTAGCTGTGGAGTTCTGGTTAGCATTACTATTAGTTAAAATAAATCAAAGATCTTCCTTAGTGGATGATCTCGGAATAAAAAAAATGTCTTACTGAGATATATTACCCTCTTCATTGATCTTAAAGAACTGTTCAGAAAGAAAATTACAATTTAAAAAAATAAGTGCTATTGAAATTAGCATTTCTGAATTAGTCATTGGGCACCTGCATGGTTGAGAGGTTCAGAGTAGTAAGCACCGGCCATATTGATTATTATTATAGTTGATGATTGACAATATAACTTGGGTACAAAAAAAAATTATAAATTACAAAAAGCAAAAAAATGCTACTGAAACTAGCTCTTTTAGGGGCTTTAACCTCATTGGGGGTTCCTGCATAGTATGCACTGCACTGCCCATGCAGATACACAATGTATATTATTAGTTGGTGTCTGACAACGTAATGTCAGTTTAAAAATAATAAAAAAGAATTGTGGATGGCCATAAAACAGTGTTGAAAAAATGCCGGGGGCTACAACGGGGCCCCAAAAATGCAGGTATAAGCCATGCTGGCTCTGATTACAGACTGATCTTCGAACTCCTTGAATAAGAACACGTGCTAACAATCTGTCTTCCTTTGTGGCAGCAAATGTTGGACAATATCCTTCAAGATGAAGAAGAGACTTTAGGCAACAGAGGTGTGGTTCTATCGAAGAATGCTGAAGACATCATGGACTGAACATGTGAGCAACAATGAGGTTTTGGAATGGATGCAAACAAAGAGAAAACTTATACTCAATATCAGGGATAGGCAGCTGAAATTTCTGGGATGCATAATTCCTTGGAAAATCTGATACAGGGTGGAGAGAGAAAAAGAGAGACAAGAGAAAGCAACGTGTGACATACTTAACAGGCTTAAGCAAGTGGATAGCAGAACAGTCTGGGAGAAATAACAAAAAGACAAAACTTATTGAGAGCTACAAGGGACAGGAGGAGGTGGAGAGCCATGATTGCCTACATCCTGAAAGGACACAGCACAAAAAGAAGTATACATTTTTTTCTAGTTAATAGCCTTGACTGCAAAATAGACAACAGGAGATGGTGAGAGAGAGAATTTGTGGATTATCCTACCTGGCTTTGCAAAAAACGGTTGTTAGGGTATACCTTTTAAATTAGGTACCTCCACTTTTTTGCTAAAACGGAACATAGCATGATGAAAAAGGCTCCAAACTTGATGAAAATAAAGTTTTATCATCAAAATGTTTGCTATTGTTAAGAGGTAAGATCATAGTTTGTTTTTTTTTTGATTTTATTAAATTTTTTAATCATTTCTAGCAGGTTCAAAATTTTGTTTTTCTTGCATCAGGAGTGGGCCAAAGATTAGAACAGAAAATTTACCTTTTTTTTTTTTTTTTTTTTTTTTTATAAAAAAATACATTGTTTTGTAAATCCTTACAAAATTAATGTTAGATTTTAATGAAACATTCAGGACTTATTCACAAATGAATGAAATTATTATAATTTTCTTTTCTTTTTTAGAAAACCTTGGTAATATCTGTTACTCTCATTTACTTAATTTTATGAAATTTTGAGAAATTAAAATGCTAGCCTTTTCCTATTTATATTAGTTAAAAGCAACATTCATTGGAGAATTTAAATGATCAATTTGTTTTTGTCAACCATGTGGCAAATATGATAACTGAATTAGGTAGCATCCATATCATGCACACTGGAGATACAGTTCTGCAGCCAAGTGTGGTGATCTGTATTGATCAACCTGACTTTTCTGTGGAATTTAACCACTAGCAAAGGATCAGGACTGCAAAATGGAAGGAGATAGTAGGTGTGGCGTTGGCTAAATTACACAACAGGATGTTGGGGTACCCCATTTCAAATGAACAAGAACTCCAAACATGGATCACCAATGGTTGGCTAATACTATTCCTCCAAAAAGAAACTGAGGCTATCCAAAGATTTAGTGCCATTGATAGCCATCTTGCAGCACAATGGAACAAAGGTGCATCCATTGATGAACTATTGTGATCTCAATGAACATGTTGGTGTGTTTCACTGCAAATGTTGATGTTTGTTCAGTCAAACTGCAAGAGATGGCATCAACAAGGAGCAAATGTGGCCATACTTGTGAAATGCATATCTTCAAGTACATGTACATGAGTCACTGTAGCCATATCAAACCATGATGATCAAGGGGAAGTGGTTTTGCTTGACATAGTTGGGATTCAATTTCAACATGGCACCTCTAATCATGAAGTCCATTATTGACCCCATGCAGTCACAGGAGGAATTAGTTGGGAGAGCAACATTGGTGTACATTGACAATGTGTATGTCAATAAGAGCATCAAGTGTGCAGAACAAATCAGGGCAAAATTGGCTGAGTACAGGATGATGTGCAAAGACCCAGAACATTTGAAGAATGTGGGGCTCACATGCTTGGTCTGGAAGTCTGTGGGGATCATAACACTCTGAGATGGACATAGGGAAGCATGATCCCAAATGTTCTTGACTCGGCAGAATGTCTTTTCACTGTGAAACATCTGCCCATGTATGGATTGCTGCATGTGGTTACCAGGTTCATCAAGCAGTGGGCAAACGCAGGCACAAAGGGATGGGATGATGAAGATGACAACATCCCCCACAAGCAGATATTGAAGGATATCATGGATAGAGTGCGATAGGAAGATTCTGCCCAGAGTGACTGGTGTGCAAATAGATCTGGAATCAACATATGGGTTGATGCAAGCTCCCTAGTGACAGGGATGGTGCTGGTAAAAGATGGAGCAACATTGGAGGATGTATGCTGGCTTCAGCCAACAAATAATACCCAACATATCAACTTGGCTGAACAGGATGATGCAGTCAAAGGCCTCATTTTGGCCCTTCAGTGGTAGACAAAGAATCTACACATAAAAACCAATTCCTTGTGTGTGTACCACTGGTTGTCTGACACCCTTAAAGCAAAGCTAGGTTACATACTAAGGCAGCAAGTGAGATGCTGGTGTGGCAAAGGTTGAGCATAATGAAGGAACAAGTTCAAGAATGTAAGTTGTCTGTTGATGTGGTGCTGATCACGTCAATCCCAGAACTTAGCAGACACGATGACCTGTGTACCCCACAGATGGCTCAATATGACTAGAAAAGGGGCTGAACTTGTGCAGCAGGTGTGTGCTGCTTCCCTGAACACAATGAGTCCCAATCAGATAAAGGAAGTACATCAACGACAGGATATTGGAAAAAGGGCAGACTGTGAGTGAACAGTACTTGACACCAGCTTGGCATGGACATCACTCACTATCATAGCAGTCATTACCTGACACTAATAGATTGTGGCCCATCATGTTTTTTTTGTGTTGTTGTCATTACACTGCCAAGTATTATGTCAGCTGGAGTCTGTATTCTGTGAGAGAGGACTATCATGTGACCTATTCACAATGTCACCACATTCTGTAGCAGGGAGTTCTGGGCCTTTGCTCATAGATAGGATGTGTATTTGTGATTTCAATGCAAGCATGCTCCGGCAGTAAATGGAATAATGGAGCAGTCTCACAGAAATGTCAAGAGGATTGAGGCCAGGATGAAGTGTAGAGTTGAAGAGGCCATCAACTGGTGCAATATAACTACTGACTGCATCTGCAAATCAAGTCTACAGATATGAGGTTTGGCTTAAAGGGATTGATTTAAAGCCTCCAATGATGTCTGAGATGGACCACAACATGTACAAGGTGGGAGACCCTGTGTGGGTAAAGGCCTCACACAATAGGTATACAACAACTTTTGGAAAGGGACAAATTAGTAGACTTTTTAGTCTGCAATCAGTCTTAGTGGATGGAATGCCCTGTTATGTTAGGAGTGTGGATAAGCCAGATGATCACATAGAGGAAAAATCACATGAGTGGAGGTGGAGGAACATGAATCTGTCCCACTTTAGAAAAGCACTCATCAAGAGACCTGCTCCAAGCTGTCATTTATATGATCAGATCAGTGTGGCGAACATACATCAGTACAGATTGCATGTAGACATATTTGCCAACACCAGTTACATCGTGGTTTTTCTCATTAACAGCATGACAGCTTGGCATTTCTAGATATGGGCCTCTCTGCAATGGGTCAAGATCCATGTCTGGGGGAAAACCAGCAGTTGGCAAGACACGGTATCTTGTGAAGTCGGTCCTCTGAGCATTTTTGTTCTTCAAGTTGATGTGATTTTCGAGGCAGGGTTATTTTTGTTATCTCCTGATTTTCCCCTCTTTGACTATTATCCCCATAGTTGCTGGGAGAGCCATCAGTTAGGTGTTTCCCTCCAACCTCAATACTCTTTTGCTGCATGTTACAACACCATTTGCCAAAAATCTACTCCAAATCATAAAATAAAAAAATGCAATAAAATTATGACATTATGTAATTAAAAAAGCTTTTAATTTCTTTTATAAATAGGATATATTAAGGACTCTATTGTCAAGAAAAAAAATTGTTTTCAATGAATAATGAATTTTTACAAGAATTTTCATTTTTTTAATTTTAAAATTTTGTATTAATTTCACACTTTAGATGATATTATTAAGTAAAAACTATATTTATTAATCTTAAATGGAAAAGCTTTGTACAAATCCTCAAATCCTCAAATACCATGATTTTCAAAAAATTTTGAATCTTTTTGTATGTGCCAAATTTTTTAGACACAGACTCCCATACAAGACATTATCAGAAAAGAGCAATAACTATAGTAAATTTAAAGCCCAAGTTTTAAAAATTCAATAAAACATTAGATTACAGAGATTCTAGACTTTTAGTATAAAAGCAAATGGTTAAGCCGCCATAAAACAATATTTTCAAAAGTGCATTTCACAAATCTTTCAACTTTTTTGTATCTTTAATTTTCATAGCAGAAAATTAAAGACATTAAAGTTTGTTTTAAAAACAATCTTAAAATTAATATTCTAAGGTTAAAAATTAATATTCTAAGGCTAAAAAAGAAAAAAAAAATAGATTTCATTTCATAATTATATTTTTATTCTTGTTCTTTCAAGAACATCAATTTAATAATGGAATATTTTTAGAAGTGTTCATTTACTCTTTCAAAAGATATAAATAAAAAATAATCTTTGTCCTTTTTAATAAATATATGAATATACTGTAAAAATGTTGTCAAATACATTGGTTTGATGCCTTGGCACACATTATTAGTGATGTTTTTAGCTGAGGATCATTAGGGGTTTCAACTTCATATACCCACTCCACATTAACCTTGCTGATACTGATCGGATATCAACTTGTGAGTCATCCACCAGCTACAATGCTTCTCATCATGTGCACAATACACTGTGACTTGAACTCATCTTGAACTTTTTATACTTCAATATTATTGAATACTGAAATAATTATTTCCCATAAGTTTGTTTTTAATTTTATGTTAGGATTATTTGTTTTAAATATTTTTCTCTCTTTCAATTAGATGGTTGCAATTAAAGTTTATGCAGATTCAAATGAAAATTTTGACTTGAGTGCTTTTTTTTTCTTTGGCTGATACAAATTTGGGTTCTTACATTTGATGTGAAAGTAAGAGAAATTGTAATAATTTTCTTTTAAATTTTTAAATGATATTTTCAAGAAGATATAAGACTAGGATCCTCCAAAGAAAGATAGACTACTTAACCTCAGTGGTAACCCATTTTATTTTTAATTTAAACAAGCTTGGAGGAATACAATCTTACAGACCAATATGAATATAAAAGAATTATTAAAGGCCTGAACCCATTTTTCCCTGCTCTTGATTCTAACACTTTTGCTGTTTTTCCTTTCAGAAAACATGAATTTGATATTCCTGGCAATATTGGTAAGTTTGTTCTCTATTGGGGCGAGAGGGGGTTAAAAACCTTCATAGAAATACTCACCCACAACAGATCTTTTTTGAAATATTCTTTAAACCTGCAACTCAATCTCAAGCCTATTTCTGCAAGATTAACTTACATAAAATTCCTAATGAAATAATAGAGTTTATATTAAGTAAAGATAAGAAAAACTTATGTATTGTATGTTGGTTGTGTTAAAAATTGATTTATTTATCCACAGAGAAAATAAACCCCATTTTTATCTTGGATTTCTTCCTTTGCAGCTAAGTTGCTTCGCCTTTGTAAATGGTAAGTTGTAAATACGTTTTTATTAATGCTCTAAATATTTCCTAAACTTAGGATAGGGAATGGGAACCGAAAGTTTTTATCTCTAAACCTATGAATAGTTGTTCATACATAGATTATACCCTTATTACATGGAAAATTTAAATTTTTATTTAACAATAACTTTTATATAGAACTGAATAAATGACCAAAATCCATAATATTATAGAATTTAAATCTTTCAATAAGTTACAATATTATTTAGTAATTAATAATATAAAACAACATTATGGATTACTTTTCATTATATTAATGTTAAAATGAATGCATTTTACAAGGCTTAAAAAAAAAAAAAAAAATAATGTACTTTCTCTTTTTTACATTTTGTACTTTTCTCTCTTGTCTGAATTGGGGTGTGGAAAAGTTTTTGGTCAAAACCATTTCTTAAAATCCAACCAAATTGACAAAGATGAGCATTTATATTTTAATCTGTTCTTGACCGAGAATTTTTCAGCACATCCCTGTAATTCCCTAAAGAGAAAATGATATTGCAATTAATATCCACTGATTATATATATTTTTCTCTTCCAGTTTTGCCCAAAACATTCCATCAGTATATTCTTACACAAAGCATATCAAGTAAGCATGATATTTTCTTAAGAGTTGTGATTATTGCCAGAAGTTTAAACATGAGTGTCATCATCAATTTTCTAAATGTTTAGACAACAAATCATTAGATGTTTTTCTTATGTTGGATTTTAAGTATTCAAAATGTCTTTTGCTGCAAGGCATAATTTATACTATTGACTTTCACAAACACTTCATTCAATAAATAATTTATCTTTGACTGGTGGGGAAAAATAACCTCTAGGTTTGGTATGTCACTTTATTAAATAAATATCTTTTCCAGGATTCAACTTATATTCTTTTACATCAACTTTCAATTGAAAAAGTAATTTAGTCTGAAATTACATTCTTAAAGCAAATTAGTAAACACTCTTAATAGAATTTCTCCTATAAAGTAAGATTTATTTATTTAACACTGTCCAAGTTAAGTGTGAAAGGAAAAATAAATTTTGAATAAACTAAAGTTTTTAAGGTTAAGACCTTTAAAAATAAGTTAAAAAAATACTTTAAACTCAGTCAAATAAATATCAAATTGTGCCAAATACATGAGTGATGTATATTCTTGGTCCTTTACTTGATATGGTATTAACACTGTCATAATGACTATCAGCCCAGTTAGGGGTAGCAAGTGGCTGTTACCTCCATTGTCAACCATGACTGTCCATTCAAGTTAAGAGACTCTTTTCTGTTATTCACTGTACAGTCCATACATATGGCAAAACATTTTCATAAAATATTGATTGATATGGTTTACTCAAACTAAAAAGAATGTTGTATTAACCCAGTAAGTATTGGGTACTTGTCATCACATGGCAGTTGATGAGTTAATCTTGCAAATGAATTTACTAGGAATGTAGTGAGTTTGATCCTCATTGGGTGCACCACTGTGTTAAGCAGAGGAAATAATATATGGCAGTTTGAGAAATCTATATTGAATCGGTTCAAATATCTACAAATCAAATTAGTTACCAACATGTCCCACTAAATCAAGAATCATATTGATCAAATTTATAAATGATGAATTCAATCCTATATCTTTTGAGAATTAATCTTAATCTGACACAGATTCAATAGGAAGATTGTGTTGCACCAATTTCTCAAGTAGCGACCTATTCAGTAATTCATCTGCATTGAACATTGGTGATGAGTTGTGAACTCAGAAAAGAATGGGTTGTTATTTCTTATCAGAACAGCACGGTTGCTTAAGCAATCTTTATGTTAAGATATTACAGTGAAGACATAAAGAAATTTCATCCTGACTTGACAATTTAGTCAATTTCAGTTGCAGTTTGATCTTTCATTATGGCTCAAGCTCAATCCAACAGTTGGTTTGTATTCATGTCTTCCATCCTGGAAGAGGCGCACAGTAGTTGCTTGACGTGTGCTGGTAACCCTGCTATGAACCCACATGCTAGTCTTTGCTTGGATATCCCGCCAAATAGACTTGCTAGCTTCTTCAAGTCGGCTAGAAACATGTTGACGGATTTGTACGGACACAGTCGGCATTCCGCGAACTGCTCATAAGCTAAGAAACAATCTGGTGCAAAGGCAATCTGCAGGGCTCATTTTATCTGCTCGACATCTGATTTTTGCTCTGAGTTGAACTGCTGGTAAACAGAAAATGCTCTGCCCGCCAACCTCAGAGGAAGAACATGTTCAACCTTTTTAATTTCACATACAAGTTCTGCCTTCTTAATCCATTCAGTAACTGTTTGTCTAGTCACTGAACCATCAAACTCTGGTACCAACTTGACGTCAAATGTCTTGTCTGTCATAGTGCCGAAATAGCTTGTAAGCAATCTGGGATTGGAAAGGAAATGTTTGCCGCAGATTATTTCCACGTCACAGAAAATAAATCCTAAGTTCAGACTCGAACATCGGAGACAGAAAAAAATGCCGAAAACTTGATTCGTAAGTACTATTTCACAAAATCAATCAATGCACAAAACCAGTTAAGAAAAATAACTCGCTCTCCAACAAATGTGGTAGCCAAAATACCCGAATTTCCTCCCCGATTCAAGAACACCAACTGCTTTTATTGGCCGAGCATTTTTTCCATTCATCGACAGCTAGGAGAGGATGTTCAATTTTTGCATATCAAAATACTTTTATGGCGACTCCTGCGGCGGACTTTTTTTTTTTTTTTTAATTCAAATATTCCATCTTCAGCATGTCATGTGGAATATGTGCCCTTTTTTTTTTTTTTTTTTTTTTTTTTATAAGATAAAAAAAATCTTATGTCTGATTGTTGCTTGTGTTTACGATCCAAAAGGAAAAATTGTTTTAATGTCAGATACTATCATAAGTAAAATTCTGGATTTTTGTGATTTTCTGAAAATACTATTTCTGAAAATAAAATTTCACCTGATTCTAAAAGCTCACTTTATTCCAGAAAAGATTTTCCAAGCCTCAGGTTATGATTTCACCAAGTGATCATATTGTCTATGTTCAAATATTAAATTTATTTATGGAAGAAAATTTCATGTTGAAATATTGTAACCCATTTTTCCAATATATAGTTGGAAAGAAAGGTATTTCTATGCTTGGAAACAGAGAAAATGATTAAAAAACAATTATCTCCTGTTAAAATATATATATCTGATCTTGCTACTGTCTAAAAATTAAATCAAATTGATTATCTATTAAATATCAAAAAACAAAAACAATCAAGCAAAAAGTCATATCAATGATAAATGTTACAGATGAGGTTTAAAAACTTTTGTGAAACATAAATAACTAGATGCCAGATTCTACTTTTCAAATTCAAGAAAAAATGGCATTTATGATTGATTCTAAATGACTAAAAATTAAGAATAAAATAAGAAATGGTGGATTAACAGAATCATGTCTTAGTTAAATTGCACTCTTTAACATTGGGGTTCCATGGGAATGTTGTAATTTGTCAAAAAAGAAAATATAGGAAGGGAAAATATGTTATTTAACATTTTGCATTCTGGACATCCTGGCAATTCAAGAATTTGGCAATATCCCTCAAATGAAAAGTTTTATATATTGGAACACAATGGAAAGTCCCAAGACATTCTAAAAAAGGTTAAAACAATCATGGTATGATTTGTGCTGAATTCAGCAACAGTCATCAATTTTGTTTGAACTTTGGGTTTGATTGTGACACTTCATGGTCCGTGTTTGAAGTAGATTTTGTGCAAACAGAAATGAAACATATTATCCATGTATATTTCTGAGATGAGGCATTGTAATTTTACAAAATTGTTGAAAATTGTCCTCATCTTTATTGTCATCCTCACAACATTTTGGCCATTTCTTGCTCCGCCTTTTTCAGGATATTGGAATTTCAAATAAACATTTTATTTCATCCATGGTTAGAGTGTTCACTGAAAAATGGCCCAATGGAAAAAGACTTTTGCATCCAATTCTTGACCTAAATAGTTGCAACTTCAATACCTGGCTACCCAAGTGGTGAACAAAAACTTGAGAGTTGAGTTAAAGGAGAAACATTCAAAAGATATGGCACGAACAAAAACAAGTCTGGACAAATTAAAATGAAAGGTTCAGTTTGAAATTCCAATTTGAAGAAGGTTGGACATGTGGACCTAAAACACCATCAATATGACAAAGATGAGGACAACAGTCTTTGAACAATGTAAAATAATGTTCAAAATTCTCTGTTGAGGAAAAAGAAAATCTTGTGCCTCATTTGTATAAAAAATCATCAATGACCTTTTATATTTGAACAAGGAATCTTTCCATTTTACAGATTCAAGGATGGAAAATAAAATTGTTTGCCATCAACTAAATTACAATAATTTAAATGGTGAAAGGAAAAAGATGTTCAAACATAAAAGGTATCAAAATTCACTGCTTCAGTCAGTTATTAACTTTTGAAATGTCTGCAATCAACTGGTTAAAATCTTTCAACAAGATTTTTGTATTCCAGTCCCACAACAAATCACACACACAAACACACACAAGTTCAAAGTTAACTCCTAATATCTATGGAAGAACTAATTATTTAATCTTCAGACATTGATGAAATAGATGCTCTATTTCAACAGGACTGATCTTTACTTTTGAGGCATCATGTAAGAAAGTAGGATACAGCTGTTAAAGGAGTAATTCAAAAGGGGAAAATTTTATGCCCACATTTGTCTTCATAATAGAAAGGAGATAAAAATAATCATTCCATGTTATATTTAGTAGTCATATTGGAGTCATTTACAAAATAACCTGTTTGAAATTCAGGACCCAGCTCATAACCACCTGAATGTATCAAGATATTAATATCAACAAATGATGAGTATTCTGACTAGAGTGAGTGCAGAATGAAGCTTAGGAATCTGTCTATATTTCTGAGATGAGGTATTATACAGTATTTACATTAGTCGGACTATTGTCCTCATCTTTGTCACCATATTTGTCTGGTTTGATAGTGCGTTATCCGGACTTCTTTGGTTGGAATTTCAAACTAAACATTTTCTTATCACTGGGGGCTGTTCTCTTCCAGTGTTCTAGTTCCTCAGGACACATGGCACAGTGGATAAAGGTGTTGGTTAAAAAAAGGCTGACCCAAAGACTGTGAGTTCAATACCTGGTTAAGGCATGGAGAACTTTCAGAGGGAAAAAAGCAAAAAACTGATAACTTGAAATCAAACATGGCACGTTGGTACTAGAACAGTCTACCCATTGATCGTGGATAAAGGGTTCAGACTCAAAACTCCAACCACCTGAAGAAGGCCAGAGCCATGTGAATGTCCATATTTTCCATAAAAAAGTCAAACCCTGATGAAAAAGGAATGCTAAACTTAAAAACAAAAATTTTATAGCAAAATCATTTTGTTATTAATAAAGCCAGGAGAGATCAATGTATTTTTTAAAATTTTTATTCCTTTTTAGCATGTTTGAAATTTTTGTTGAGAATTTTTTTTTTTTTTTTTACTTCAGAGATTGACGAAATATTTAACAATCAAGGGTTATTTTAGCACATTTTTTTCAATTGAAAACGCATTAAGGTGGAAATTCTTGTAAAAAATCAAAGTAATTGTTGAAATTTTTAATGAAATTTTCAGAACATAATGAATGAATTTATTTTAGAAATGTTTCCTTTTAGAAAATGCATTCAGTTTTTTTTTTTTTTTTTTTTTTTACATCTGTTACTCCTTCTTCAGGTTTTATGAAAATCCATGAAAACTGAATTATTGGAATCTGTAATTTTTTTGAATTAAATACAGTCAAACTATTGAAGAAATCAAATCAAATTTTTTTTTGAAGAATTATGAACATTTTCAAACTTTAGTTCTGAATTGAAACTTCAATAAACCTAAGAAAAATTATTTTTTTAAAAAAAAAAAACCTTTTCAATGGGTTTTTTGTAAATATATATTAAGGGACGTTTTTTGTTTGAAGTCAAAATTTTTTTAAATGAAAAAAAATTTTAAAAGAATTGTTTTTTTTTTTTTTCAATTTTAAATGAAAATGGACAAACTTGATGTTTTAAATTAAGTTTGAGACTGAATGACTCTAGAAATGCCTGTTAGAAAGGTCTATTTTTACAGATCATCCAATTATGTTGGGTTACTACAATCTGTTACATGAATCTATTTTTAAAATAATTTTTTATTTGCTAAAAAAAAAAAAAAAACCCACCCAAAATCATCTGACAAAAAACTATGGAACCTCTAACTATTTCTGAAAAAAAAAATGTTTAAGTGCTAGAGATATTTATTTTGCCAGGAATCATTCATTTTTATTATATCTTTTGTACAGTTAGATACATGTCAAAAATTTGCTTCTTAAAAAATTAAAACTCATTTCCCCAAATGAGACAATATAAAACTAAAAATACCTCCAAATTTTATAAGATTGATAACATACTAAATATAAAACTCTTTTGTCTGTTATAAAATTTGAAAACTAAATGATTCTTTTAATTTAAAATGTTTAAAATTCTCCTCAAATAAAAAATTTTGAAAAAAAATTTTTTTTTTTTTTTTTTTTTTTTCATAACCAGGTTCATTTAAATTATTGCACAAATTTTGTCAATTGTCTTACCATCTGATAAATTCCCGAAGTAAGCTTCTCTATACATTGATGTAAAAATTCCACACCTAATGAAACCAATCAAAAGATTGGACACGGATCAATTGAAAAAGTTTTCTTCTAAAAATGGGAGTAATGTTTTTTTCAAGTTACATTAAGTATAAGTTAAATTTTCTAATTTTAAAAAATAACTTTTGAAAAAAGTATAATAATATGGAAGATTTTAAGAGGAGAATCTCGATAATCAAATGAAACTGCAGCAATAATGGGGAATGATTGATTTTACATAAATTTTGAATCAAAAAAGGAGGAAAAAAAAAAAAAAAAATCCTGTTTTTTAAAACAGGATTTTTAGCTAAAAAATTTTCCCAGACGGAGAGAAAAATACCAAAAAATAACAAGTTCTTTTTCCTCTTAATGACAAGCATTTAGACAAAAAAAGTTTTAATCAAGTTTGAAGAACTTTTTTTTTTTTCATCATTTGCATGTCTTTTTTAGTGAATTTTGAGAACATTCCATTTGTGATGGAAACCATTGAACTTCAAAACTGAAACTTACATTGTCCTGATGAAAAGTAGTTCCATTACACTGATCTGATCATGATGCATTTTAAATGGTGTATTTAAACAATGTCATTGCTGTAAATGACAAATGGGTTTGTTAGGATTGTGGCACCATTTACCAAGGAAAAAAAAAAAAGAAAAAGAAAAGGAAAAGGAAAGAAAGGAAAAGAGAAGACCCAAAGCATGGATGATAAGCAAAACACCACACGACCAGACAATGGATAAAGGATATTTTGATAAGTAACAAATGGCAAAACTGTCATTACAATGGTAGAAAAAATTCTAAGTGGATAAAGGAATCAGATGTGTTCTGGCGATGGGCTGTGTTATCTGGGATACATAAACAAACCGCTAATGCGGGAAAGACATCTGATTAAGCAAACCACAGACCGACTACCCAAAGAAAAATCCAATTGAAAATGTTATTTTTGATAATTGACAAAAAACAGGTGAAACTACAGGGCTTTGGATAGATATGAAAAATTAATTGTCAAAAAAGCCGCATTACGATGTGTCCACTGACCGTTTTCTTTCGACAGAACATCTTTAGCCTGTGATAACAAATTATGTTATCAGTAATGTGTACCAAAAAAAATGAATGGAACCATGGAAATGTTTTTTTTTTTTCTTCGAGGCGATGTCTTGTGTTGTGTCAAAAGACCACCCATTCTGATAATTAGCGATAATCTGACTGACGAAGTCCAGATGAGAACAAGGGTTATGATCACCACCGGTCGTATTGTTCTGTTGGTGGCCAGAGAAAATGGGAACTACGATTAAAGAAAGAAAAGAAAAAGATAATTTATTTTTGAGCAAGATATATATTTTTTTTCTCTGAAACAAAGCCCGCAGGATCGTACACGCCCGGATGGACATCATTGGCCAAGTGGTGATCATGTGATGCAAGGAGGAAGCTGCCACCGCCCATTTAGAGGATGGGTATGAGAGGCCGCCATGAGGAAGTGGGGAGGGCAGTTCACGCCCCCCCTCTGAAGTATGGTGAGAAGGTGGGAGTAAGAGAAGGCTCCCAAAAAAAGAAATGGAAAAAAAGTGGAAAATTCCTAACCAAAAATAAAAGAGGTTGATATGTATTTAGAATTATCGAGGAACCCCCAGCGTGGACAAACCCACCCCGGTTTTGGTCGGCGTCCATATAAGCAAGGTCGCAGCGAGCAGCAATCAAATAGAGTTCCAGAGTTGAGTTCAGTTTCAGTTCCCAGGTTCTCCAGTGCTCGGTTGATAAGCCTGACTTGAAAGATTCACGCTATTTCGGACTCATCTTCAATCCAAGAACAATTATTTTGAAGAGCGACTTAGAACCAGACCACCAAAATAAGTTTTTTTTTTTTTTTTTTTTTTTCGACTTTCGTCCGAAGACACACCGAAAAACCAATTTCTTAAAGAGCAAACAACTTGAAGCGTTAAAACTCGCCTAACGGAAAACAACGTGTCACAATCCATAGAACGGGTCGGGAAATAGACGCAGTCCTATGTATCCAACAACTAGACATAAAGTTTGTTATCCTTTTTTTTGATACCTTGAACTTTTGAGTTATCATTTTATTTCTTTTATGCGTATTTGTGCGATGTCACCCCGCTTGACCCAGCTTGCATTGCGGCCCCAACGACTGATTGATTTCGTCTGCCTAAGATCAATTCACAACGTGGGTAGGCAGACTGGGGATCAATGCAGTTACTTTGGTAACCAGGCGTAGGAAGCGAGTTGGGAACGACGAGGCTGATATCAAATCTAACCAGATTCCCACCCGAATCACCAAAAGGTTAGAACGTCACATTTGGGTGCCGCGACCGATACCAAGCTAGTTGGTCGTCACAGGATGAGACAACACGACTGACGCGACAGGCGGACGTCACGTTTGGAGCGGCGACACCCGAACGAAGCAGCGAGGAGCTAGCGAGGGCTATGTTTAGGGACGTCACACACATTTACATATACATTTACATGACCAGTGAATTAGTGAGAATGGGCCTCTCCAACTGTCCATCGAGTCCAAGGGTAAAAGTGAAGTGTTACAACTGGCATGTTCATTTCAACAACAAGATCCTTGCTTACTCAGACACCAAGATATAAAATAATAAAAAATAATACAATAAACTAAGTTTGTTTATTACTCTTTCTCTTTATAAAAGGAATAGTATTTTACCTTCAAGATTTTTTGAATAATTTATATATTTTTTTATGAGTGATATTTCTATTTTGACTTGGTTATCTTACCTTTAATAATAGGGCAGACAAAAGGAAAATTTTTGAGTAAACTTACTTGTAAAATTTATTTTATGTCAATATAATAAATATTTGTTTGTTTCTAATTAGTTTCATGTCTTTTTTTTTTTATATGCCTTATTCAATATTTGGGAGAGAGAGGTGATGTTTATTCTTCTTGCATTCTCTCACAAAAAAATTTCTTTTAGCTGTTAAATAATTCTCTGAACTTTTTCACTTTTTTTATAATCAATGATTGATTTATTTTAAATTTAAATTTACAGAAAAGACAATGTTGCTTAGAAAGAAAACTTTAGGTACTGATTTCATTCAAAGTACATTTTTTATTTCTTTTTTTTCTTAGTATTGAAGTCACAAATTTTTTTTTTTTCAGATAATAAAGAAATAAAATGGGAAAAGCCCACAAAATTACAAGGGGTGTATAAAGTGCTTTTGGTGATCTTTCTAAAAAGTTCAGTTCAAGAAGGTGACATTGTACTTTCTGTTGAAAATGGTGGCAACTCAACAAAACTCTTTTATGGTTCTCCTAAAACAGTTGATTTGCCGCAGTTGATAATTCGGGAGTCTGTCATGGTGAACCCTGGTGAAGAACTAAAAATCCTCTACAAAGGAAATGGTATCTTATCTATCCAAGAAAAGCCATCGAGTTACATAATGTTGACACAACAGACTGAGACAATTGTGACAGAAGGCTCAACTGGCACAACTGTGGCTGAAAGATCAATTGGCACAACTGTGGCTGAAAGATCAACTGGGATAATTGTGGCAGCAGTAATAACAATAGTAATGGAATACAGAAGATGGTGATTGATGTTGCATTTAAAATTTTGAATATTGTAGTTCTCAGGGAAGCAAGAATTAGAAAATCTCACTTCCACAAGTCCAATTGCATAACGAAAAAAATTGTTAGAGTAGAAATGATGATTACATCTTGCCAGTTCAGTAGTAAAATGATGAGACCTAGTTGCCACTCTAGTATCACATTTAAATTTATGTAGTCAGGGCACCAGGAAAAAAAAACTTGTGATAAGAATTATTAAGCTATGTCTTTACAAAACTATTCGTCATTCTAAGATCAATTTTGATTTACTCACTATTCTTTCTAATATTGAAAATACTATTAATTCCAGACGTTTGACCTTGAGATATTCTGATGATTCTGATAGAATTTGGAGCAATTATTTCCCTTTCTTATTTGCTAATGTTAATGAGGAGATAGTATTGAAATTATGGAGGGTATATAATATTAGAGCTGCCTAGTAGATCTAATTTGGTAAAATCTTTTGAAATTCAAGATACGATATTACAAACATTTTGTGATATTTGATTTCAAAAATATCTATTAAGTCTAAGAGAGCAATATAAAAATCTATTTGAAACTAAGTTTAGCAATATAACAAAAGTGAATGATGTCGTTCTCATAAAATATCTTTTGATGCTTGATATTCCAAGAGAGATTGAAAATTTGTTATATTGTGAAAAATTATAAATGCAAAATAATTTTGGTTTCTTACATCTCTGATTGGAAATTAAAATAATAAAAATAAACATTTTGTCATCTTACTTATTATAAAACGCAGATTGTGTGTGTGTGTCTGTAACGTTTATATATTGGATCGGATTTCCTACATTTTTCAACCGATTTCAACAAAACTTCACAGGACTACGTAAAATTATCCAGCGGTGGTTCTGACAGTGCCAAAAATTGGAAAAACAATTGTTTTTGCATGAAATCAATTTGAAAACATGATTAAGAGACATTGTGAAAATGGAAGGGGGACAACTCACATCGGTTTGTTTGTGTGTGTGGGTTACTTTAAATATGGGGCCGGATTTCCTATATTTTTCAGCCGATAAAACTTCACTTTTTTTTTTTTTTTTTTTTTTTTTAGTGTTTCTTATTCTCTTGCACCCTTTTTTCTTTATTTTTAACATTCAGAATGCTTTAAAAATTCCATTTACAAGACAATTGTTTATAATAAAATTCTATTCAATCAGTAGACTCATAACGATCGAAAACAATGTTTTTGTTTGAGTTTGGGTTTGACCAATTCGTAAAAACTAAAAATAAAAAAAAAGTAATTAAGACATGTGTGTCCGTCAACCTTAAACAATAATCTAACGATCTCTACTGATTGTACGAATACAAACATAAATTCTTTATCTTTAGGGAAAGATAATGAAATCTAAACATACACAAGTCCGAACTAAAAATAATAACCGGAACGGGAAACTACTTTAAATACACATGGTGTCCAATTTTTTTACTGTATTCAATAAGTAAAAATCATAAATTGTAAAGGATTGTTATTACAGAAAGGCTACTAAATGAATAAGATTTGTTAGATCATAATTAATAAACCCAAATAAAGTTAATATTTTTTGTATTAGAAACAACGAGTGGAAAATATATTCAAATCAGAATTCTAATTATGAATCACCATGAGCAAAATATGCAATTTTTTTTACTGTATTCAATAAGTAAAAATCATAAATTGTAAAACTAAAAGATTACAGAAAGGCTACGTACATTTTTCAACCGATTTCAACAAAACTTCACTTTTTTTGTTTGGCATGTAGTGTTTCTTATTGTCTTGCACAATTTTTTCTTTATTTTTACATTCAGAATGCTTTAAAAATTCCATTTACAAAACAATTATTTATAATAAAATTCTATTCAATCAGTAGACTCATAACGATTGAAAACAATGTTTTTGCTTGCGTTTGGGTTTGACCAATTCGTAAAAAATAAAAAAAAACTAATTAAGACATGCGTGTCTGTCAACCTTAAACAATAATCTTTGTCAATTTTATTTTTCAGTCTTTATGATGGTGGATACTTGATCTATCTCTTACTGTTATATCCCCGGGCAACGCCGGGCTCTACTGCTAGTATTTAATATATATTGGGTGTGATGGGTAAATTGTCACCATATTATATTTTTAATTTTGCACATGTATAATGTCTGTTTTTGATTTTGTCAACTGCATAGTATAAGGGTCAGTTGGGCACTGTCTGAGAAAAAGAGCACTATGGTGCAATTCACTCCACCAGAAATTTGGAAATGATGTGCTGTACTGCTTGCCATTTGTGCTGGGAGCTCCAATATGAACATTTCAGAGAATTTGGGTGTCAATCTGAGGACAGAACAGAGTATTCGGAAAGAGTTGAATGAGTCTAATGGTGATTACGAAAGTACGGCAGCTCAGAAAATTCACTTTGTGAAAAGGACTATCAACAAAGAATAACGACAAATGCTTTTCAAGACTGTTTAGTAAGTAGCAAAAAATATGATTTCTCATTTAATTGGCAATATCTTCATTCTGCTTTGAGAAAGTGAACTTCTGGTACCTCACTAACTATCAGTCGCGGAAAGAGGACCACTACATACTCACTGACTGCTGGCTGTTTCACTGACTGACAATATTCAGTCACCCCCTCCCACGAGGGTGTCATGTGGCACAAGGCCTTTTTAACGTGGGAATTCCCGAGCCATTAGGCTCGGCCAAAAAATAGCCCATTTGAACCCGTATAAACAGGTTCAGGGCCAGTTTTACCCTCCCCGAAGGAGACTCCGGCCTTCGGTGTAGCCTCCTTCGGGTCCCTCCCGCCCGTAGGAAGAGAGTTGAACCGAACAGTCGCTCAGAAAGTGGGCGACTGACTGACTGCCGGTCCTTTCATTGACCACACATTATATGGATACTAGTTGGGAGACCCACCACTCCTTTCCATCCACTTGTGTTCCACCAACTGGAAAGCGGGGCCACCTAGACGGCTTTTGTGTTGTCAGTTTTTTTTCAAAGAACTCTACTTATACAGCTATCTAAAATCACTAACAAAATTTTATGTTTGATGCTTCAAAGGCGGGCTTGGAGACAGGATTTCTGAAAAATTTTGGTCATTAAATTGACTTAAAAGGAAAAAGACTATCTATCTATCTATCTATCTATCTCCTCAGGATGTCTGAGAAATCATATTGCTACACTCTGCCCCCATCTAATTTTGTCATTTGTACAACAAAACTACAGAAGACAATATGAAAAAAACAGAAAAGAATACAAAAAAAAAAAAAAATAGCTTATTTAGAAGAAATCATATGCTACAGGAACATAATCAATTTTTTTCTTTTTAAATTAAAAAAAAGCAATTAAGTACAATCACAATATTTCATATGGAGCTCAAAACATGGAACTTGACATAGTTTCATAAAAATATGTAAATGGACCCCAACTACCTCTGAAGGGAGTTCAACCCAAAGAGGGATAATTCTGGACAGGCGCTTGCCCCATGATACGTCGTAATATACCAGAGGACAGTTAGCAGCCGTTCTCTTCTGTTCAAGCCATCACAAGAGGATTTCAAGCACCCCCTAGAAAAATGTCACATTACAGGATGTGTCACTCTTCAAACTTTTCAAAGAGAAAAACAATACCAAAAAGGAAAAAAAAAACAATACTTCTCTGGTGAGTGGCCTCTTTTATTACAGCTACTACTACATTGACTAAAGCCCAACTGTTCACTCCCATTGAGACAGGCTCTCTCTTTTTCCCCTAACAGGCCATCCCATGTACGTGTCTTTGGGAAGACTCCAATCTCCCAAACAGTTTGTGACCATAAATGCTTCTGCAAGTGTTGTGGAGCATTCTCTGACTGTTTTGGTCCTTACAAATGTGTTTCGGATGGTGTCAGTGTAATATTTGGCAAGCTAGGTTCGAACGGCTTTTCCTTCTCTCTGTACAGCATCTGTAAAGGCTATTTTGGCCAGGTTTAGAACTAGCTAGTTCTGACAATGTTTCCCTTTCACCTTGTTTAATTCTAATTCTCTGGCAGCATCAGCTGTGCTTACGTTTTCTCTGTATTGAATTATTAGCTGTTTTAAGAGGTTCCTGCAGCTGCAGGATTTTTTTTTCACTCAGGAATAACCCTATATATTCAGAAACAGTGCAACAGTGAATAATCATATGCCAAGATGACACTTTCTGCCGACGTCAGATTATGTATTCTGGCCTTCTTTTTCAGCGTTTCTATCCAAATTCGAAATTCTGATGGCTTTCCCAAATATATAAGAATCCAGGTCCTCCCTGATACCACTCTAGAGATGGGGTGGGTGTAGCATAAAAAATATTAAACACAAAAAAGATATTACTATCATTACAATTAGAAAAATACAACTAACACAATAAAATATAAAGAATAAATATTGCTGGATAAAGTGAAAAAAAAGTAGTGAGAGAAAGGGAGGATTTAAAAAAAAAAAGTCATAGATCGATACCCAATCATTTTGTTTTCTTTTGTGTACTTCGCCTCCTGGACAAGCTGTTATTACATCCAAGGTCAGCTTTACGCGAATGCACTGGGCTCTCGTTATGCCCCAAATACTTGTTTCAATATTAAGGGCCGTAATCGACGTTAACAAAGAATAACAACAAATACTTTTCAAGACACTGGTTGGGATGTAGCAAAAAAAAAATCATCTCACTTAATCAGCAATATTTTCTTTCTGCTTTGTGAAAGCGAACTTCTGGTGTCTTATTAATTTCCGACCAAGGTACCTAAGTACCCCTACACTCTCACTGACTGCTAGCCGTTTTACTTACTGACTCAATGCCAGTCCTTCACTTGGTCCACTAAAATATCAAATGCAATATTTATAAACCAATCATGCTCAAGAAAATATTTACATCTTAAAACACACCAATAAAATCATAGAATACAAATAAAAAAGTTTGTTGTATTACACTACAGTATTAGTCATCATTATTTTTAGGTAGATACTGCCCAAATATCTTGTGGACGTAGTAGAAGACATACCACATGGATTTTTAGGGTCAATTAGGAATAAATAAATAATTCTGGAGCCCATTTTGTTACAAAAAAGTCTATAGTAACACATGAAATCCGTTCCCAAACAAGGTACACACAGCTGTCAACAAACTCCATTCAACTCTTGCTTATGATCTTCATGACCTCATGCTAAAAGCAACAGCGTCAGCAAACTTCAGACTAAGGAACCAAATGCCTCCAACAGTAAGAAACAATTTCTATCTCTTGTATCCTTATGAATCCCACACACACGTGTTGACTTTTTCATACAAACACACATATCACAACATTTTATTGTTTCTCACATATGTACACAAAGAGAATTTATATTTTATTTCAGAACTTTATTAACCCAAACAAAAAGACATTACTTTCCAATCTATCATCAACTGCTTGCATTCTTGTTATATTAAATTAATGTTTATTTGTTGAGACTACGTTGTCTTTTCTACTGAATTTTATTCTTTCAATGAAAATCATGTGATTATTCTAGACGGCCAAATTACAAGCGACCCTGTAACGATATTTTGTTATTGTATCGAATGATATTAAGTTGTTATAAATGAGATTACCATGAGTGAACGAGAGAAAATGTTGGAAAAATAGATGAAATGGAGAAGGTATGGCAAGATTAACAGTTGGAAAACACACACACAGTGCCATCCAAATTTCAAAACTTAAAATAAGTATCCCAAACTAAAATTTTATTTTCAATATATCTAAACAAACTTTCATACAGGCATAGAGATCTTGACAAACCATAAAAATGGAAGCAAACTTATCTTGACTAGCAAGCATGTTATAACCGTTCAAAATTCATAAGATCAATTTTAATAATAGTTGTATATCTTTTAATTGACTTTGCATGATACCTGAGTTAATGATTCTCTTTTTGTTAGTAGCAGCATCAGCAGCTCGACACTTTTCCTTCCTTTGCCTCTCATTTTAGCAAGCCGTTCCTGCACAGTTTCAGAAGTACTTGTTTCTTGTCATTATCGCAGATGCTTCACATGCCTAAAACTGAGCAGCAATAAGTTCTTGGCATTTCAAGAAATCATTTCTAAGTTATTTTTTTACCTAAAAAGACGCTAAAAATTTCTATAGTAATTTATGGTCCTCCTCTGATGCAAGAAAAACTAAATTTTACTGTGACACTAGAGGTTAACAATAGTGGTTATGAACTGTAGTCTCTGACTTAAATAGCACTTGAAAAGTTCTGAAATACAGCCAAATATTTTGTTTGTTGGAAATATTAAATTAATCTGTTAGCTTGAAATAAAAACTAAAATAAAAACTTCAAGAAAGATTTTTTATTTTTTTAAATTCATTATAAACCTTAGGTATTGCAAATCAAAGTGTCCATTTTCTTTTATATGAATAAAAGAGTGTACAGGTTAATATGTAGATATAAATTATAATAAAATATTTTTATGTACCTTTGTATATCTATGTAAATGTGTATATGTATGCATATAAAATCTGAACCAAGTTGTCTGTATGAAAGACAATGGATGTTGAAGTATTGACATCTGTAGATAAGGTGGAGTGCTTTGTCTAGAAATTCTCTTGCAACTCCACTCTCAACTCATCTGGAGTATTTCTGCCAGATTTCCCCCTAGAAAGGAGGCTACACTAAGTGCCAAACACATGACCCCGTCATCGGTTTCTATCATCGTCTCAAAATTAGAACCTCACAAAGCAAGCAGATGTGACAGGATCATTGCCGTGACCCTCAAGAAAAGTGCTCCTGAGCTGACTCATGTTCTCTCCAGACTTTACAACAAATGTCTTGCTGCTTCCTGCTTTCCATCTTGGAAACTCTCCGTAGTTCCTGTTTTTAAGAACTCTTGGGAACTGTCTGACCATTCAAACTATCGCCGTATTAGTCTCTTACATGTTTTCAGCAAAGTAATTGAAGCCATAATCAATGTGTCATACGAAGTAAGATGTTTATCTTACTTCGTATGACCTTCTTTCAAACAATATGACTTCTGTTTCACCAGGTCTACCGTCGACGTATTAACAGCCACCTCTGAATTTATCTATTAAGCTTAAGGTAAGAATGGCAAAACACAGGTGGTGGCTCTAGATATCTTGAAAGCGTTCGACGAGGTTTGGCATGCTGGCCTTCTACACAAGCTCGAGGGCTACTGTGTCACAGGACTCGTATTTGGCTTAATCCAATCGTTCATCACCAATTGAGTAATGAAGATCGTATTGAATGGGCAGGGTTCCAGATCATTTCATACTAACATGAGGGTTCCCCATGGTTTTATCATTGTTTCTGAACTTCATTAATAATCTCCCTGATGTTATTAGTTCTTAAGTAGGTGTTTATGCAGATGACACTACCATTTATTACTTCCTTGATAGCAAATCAAACAGATTCGACAAAGTAAACCCGGTAACTTCTCTTGAAAAGTATCTCCAATCAATGGTTAAATGGGGAAAGAAATAGTTTGTAAATTTCAACGCCTTCAAAACAAAACTGCTTTCATTTAATCACCACAGAGAACTTTTTATGCCTCCTATCAAGATGGCTGATACTGAATTCCAGTTATCCTGGGTATGACGATAAAATACATCCAGTAGCAAGGCATCTGATCAGGAGATTGGAAGTTTTGAGGAGCGTGAAAACATTGTTGTTCCCAGATCCACCCTGACCCGGTGTGGTAGCACCTGTTAGGAACCCAGCTCTGGGAAAATAGTGAACCATTCCCAAACAAATCAAAAAAAAGCACCATGAAAATATAAAAAATACATTTTTATACTAAAACGACCAACAATACCTTTTTATCTGTAGTTGAAGGCATACAATTGCGTTCAAAATATATTTAGCTGAAGCCATAAAATTGTGTTCAAAATATTTAGATTTCGGCATTAAATAACCCATAGAGGTGTTGATATGCCGCTAAACAAAATCAACCAACCAACAATACATATTTATAGTAAAATGACCAACAATACATTTTATCTGTAGTTGAAGGCATACAATTGCGTTCAAAATATATTTAGCTGAAGCCATAAAATTGTGTTCAAAATATTTAGATTTCGGCATTAAATAACCCATAGACGTTAATATACCGCGAAATAAAATCAACCAAACTCTTTCATAACATTAATCCACGTATTCCAAAAATATAACTCCAACAAAACTACAACCTAAAACCCACATATCATCGCCTCTAGTAAGCATGTCCACACAAACATGTATAGGCACAAAAGCTGAGTATCATCTACCATGTATTCTATTGTGAAAGCAAAATAACATATATTTATTACTTGAAGGTTCCCAAGAAAATTCAATTTCGGCATTAAAAACACTCTACAACTTTTTGGCTTCACATTTTCACCGACATGAAGTGGAGAATCTATAAAATGTTTTTAGTTTCTTTGTATTTGGAAAATATTTTCAAATATAATAATGAAAATATTGCAATGGATATTTTATAGTTGTGTATTTTTTGCTTTCAATTATGACATAAAAATGATTGGAAAATGCCTTGGTGTACTATTTTAAAAACTCCTTTACAAATTACTTTTTTTTTGCAAACATTCTGTTTTGTTATGAATAATCGTGAAAGGTATTGTTTTTTCTTCTTTTATTTTCACTGTCAGAAATAAATATTCGTAGACGTGAGTGGGGCCGCCAGCACGTACTATCCTGAACCCCCCTGACCGGGTATGTACGGTGGTAGGCAAGCCTGGTTGATGGCCCCGTGCATTGGTTTGTGATCCACGCTATCTTATCAACATTTGCTTTTTTTTTCTCCGTAGTTTAATTTATAACATAAAATATAAGTAAAACTGATTAATATTTGAAGAAGGATGAAAAATATTCGCAGATTTTGACGTCATCCAAATCCGTGAATTTGTTTTGCTAATGCTAAGTCTCAAAAAAACAATTGACAATTAGCCGATGTTTTGCAAATCATTCCAATAAACAATATAATAAATAAATTGTGTTTACTGTTTATTAGTTTTGTTGTCAATTCTGAAGAACAAAGAAAATATATAAATTGACTTTCATATGTTTAGATTATCTTATAATTGTGATAATATGCCCTGACATAAAATGAAGGGTGTCGCTACCCACCTACACACAAAAGTGCCGATACAATATCTGCATTGTGTCGTGTACATAAAGAAATACATAAATAAAAAATTATTTATAATCTCACTCTCCATATAAAAGTAAATAAATAAAGATTAATTATAATCTCACTCTCCATATAAAAGTAAATAAATAAAAATTAATTATAGTGTCAAAAATAATTATAACAATTATGATTATTATTAGTTCACACATCTCTCTAAATCAATCGAACAGACCCCAATTTTCTTCTCTGCAGACATGATATTCGCACTATCGGACACTACATGCACAGGTCATTAACACGTGTGTCAACGAAAATGTCGGCTCCTCTTCCTTTTGCAGGTCATAATAGTAACATTTATCCTTTAGCACTCAACAGAAACTAGTAAGACGCATGTAAGTCACACTCTTGATACAAATTGAAACAGATAAATATAAAATTTTCATATTATTTTTTTTGTAGGCATAATCTTTTGTAAGCAACAATTCCAAATCTATCTACAGCAAGTGTTTTTATACGAAGTCTTTTGTGTTTTATTTTAACTATTTTATATGTTTATGTTGTCGTATATTCATTCACCTTGTAAATGATGTCAATGTTAAATATCCACGCACAACATATTTGGTGACCACGACGAACAAAACATTTTAATAGTCACCATATTTGGTGACGCACACACAAAGAACACATTTTGATAACTAAACATTTGGTGAATTTTACACACATAATGCAAAAATAAACAAAATGGGACAAGCGACTGTCCAACAGATAACAGTTAAGCCACCGTAAACTACGCAAGTTAACTTTACTAGTTGGTTCACAATTATTGAATCTCAGTTTTATCTGAGAAAAGTAACTTTCCAAACCACAAATTTTTACAACATTATCTCGAGAAATAGTGGCGAAAATACCTAACACTTCGGACAATCGCAACTATGATGATTACTGATAGCAGTAATTATGCAATTGGTGCAGTCCTACATCAAATAATAGACGGAACACCAATTCCAATAGGCTTCTCTAAAAAGTTAACTCAAACGAGGTATTCTACTTTCGAGAAGGAACTTTTTTTGCAGCATATCCAGCTACGTTATATTTTAAACACATTATCGAAGGAAAACAAGGAAGGTTCGCTATTGGACTTGACCAGCAGTGACACAATGCCATCACCGGACATTAAACTGAACTTTCTTCCCCCTGACTATATTGTCCAGACTTCAAATAACTTACTCCATACACTTCGGTTAAAATACTACGGAAGATAAACCACTGGATTTGACCAGCAATTTCTCAACACTTTCATCGGACATGTGAACTTTCTAACTGTAGTCCAGAATCCACGTGGATTACGCAGGACCCATTGAGGGTTACTACTATTTAATAACAGTAGATAGTTTCAGTAAATGGCCAGAGGTTGCCAGATTTAAAAACTTGACGACAGAAAATACCATAAACTGTTTACACTGTTTAACTATTCGCGATATTTGGCGCCGCGGATTGTTTGCTAAGCGATAACGGCACACAATTTACCCCCAGTGACTTCAAAGAATTTTGTGAGACATATCAAGTAAAGCATATCAAGATAGCTCTGTACCACCCGAGGTTGAACGGACAAGCTGAAAGATTCGTTGACACACTAAAAAGAGCGATAAAAAAGCCGAGGATGTACCGACGACAAAAGCGATACAACAGTTCCTCCAAGTGTACAGAATAACACCTAATGTGAACACGCCATCGGGTCTTTCACCAGCGGAATTGATGTTTGCTCGGAGAATAAGGTCTGTGTTTGACAAATTATTGCCAAACAAGAACAAAAACCAGTATACACCTATTGTACCCAAGAGATCATTTAAACCAGGAGAACGGGTGTACTTTAGGATGTTTAGAAACAATATGGCTTACTGGGAGCCTAGCACAATAATTAACAGATTAGGAAATGTGATGTACACAGTACAAAGTGAGAAGTTTTCACATAGAAGACATATTGACCAAAAGACGGGTTGAGGAACCAAGTTCGTCACCCGCAGAAAACGATGATTCAATGGATGCAATCTTCGAAGCTTTCGAGATCCAATGACCACAGGAAGACACAGAAATTAGAAGGTCAAACAGGAAGAGAAAATTTACTGAACCTCTGATTATCGACCATAAGAGAAAAAAAATACTAACTCCCCCAAAAGGGATCAAAGGAGGGGGTGTTAAGGGGTCCATTCCTTTTATACAAGTGGACTCGCCCAATGTGTACTTGTACTGCTGCCGGTGAATACCAGAGAGTGAGAGTGTGAGGTAACCACTTTGTAGGAGTCACAGTTGCGAGCACGTAGACTCAGAAGGAAGTCATACTTCGATACTGAATTTCCCAGACTGTATATATATTATTATTGCCACTAACCGCATTTCTGGATCTACTAACCGTATTACCAATTATATTATTACGTCAATACATTTATTTGCTATATTTCATTCCTGCGTTTATTATTCATTTGAGACCGGATTTCATCCCGGAATCCACAACAATATGTAAAAGAAAACAACCAAGAACCGATATATAAGTACAATGTTGAGATGTTGAGACTTTTCCCGCGTGCGGGTGTACGAATCAAGATAAACACAGTTGTAGGGGAAAATACTGGTATATTTATAAAAGCAATTAACAATCGAGTGATTAGTAAAACGAAGGTCGGTTAGTACGAAACAATATCCAAAGTCTATAGTCCAACGGTATGTAACGGGTAACTTTATCTGGACCGCTGACGCTTCCCTGTCCTTTCTCTAGAGCTGACTTATATAAGAGGGACCAGTCCATTTCTAGTTAGAAGGTGGGTGCGCCCCAACACCCACCCGCTAAAATTGTTTTTTTTTTTTTCTTTTCACATTGTGAGAAAAAAAAAATTTTAATATTTTTTCTTTTTCGGGTCTATTATTAAATTTTGTGTTGCTTTACGTTTTCTTGCAGATCTGCGTTGTTTCTGCTCAGTCTGCGGTATTTGCAGGTCGAACGTATCAAACAATTCGTGTAATTCGTCTTCTTGTGGAGTTACTTCCGATTCATCGGTCTTTCTTTTCTTCAACTGGTTAATGTGCCTTTTGTGTGTAAATTTGTTTCCTTGTATAATGTATACCATATCCCCAATGCGCTTTTTTATGACCCCTGGTTCCCATGATGTTGCATTATTTTTATAATTTTTGAAAAAAATTTTTTTATTTATGTTAAATTTTCGCCTGGGTACCATAGCGACTGTTGAGTGTACCTTATTTTCTGGTATCAATTTGTCAAAAGCCGATATGACCTTTTTTGCGAACATTAGTTCCGCAGGTGATAAACTTGAAGGGGCAGATTTATTCGGGGTAATTCGATACACTTGCAGGAATAGCTGTAACGCCTTTCTAGTCGGGGTACCCGCTGCTTTCCTAAGAGCCCTTTTTAACGTATCGACGAACCTTTCGGCTAGTCCGTTACTTTGTGGGTGATACGGAGGAATCCTCACGTGATCAACTTGGAAATTCTGGCAGAATTCTGCGAATTCTTTGCTCGTGAATTGGGTACCGTTGTCACTAACCACAGTATCTACCACTCCAAACCTTGCAAATAATTCATGTAATTTGTTTATTGTATTTTGCGATGTTGGCCTCTTCATTTGGAAAACTTCGGGCCATTTACTAAAACTGTCAACTACGACCAAATAATGCCACCCGTCAATTGGACCCGCAAAATCAATATGAATCCTTGACCATGGCCTGTCGGTTTTTGGCCATGGCTTCTGTAGAATTTGTGGTGATTTTGATGCCAAAATGCAGCCTTTACATCTGCCGACCATAGACGCGATGTCGTTGTCCATATCTGGCCAGTAGACGTATGCTCTCATGAGGCTCTTCATTCTGTTTATGCCTGGGTGACCAGCATGAAAGTCTTTCAGTATTCTTTTTTGGAGTGTACTAGGGGTTACCGCCCTTTCACTGTATATTAGCACATTATCACACAGAGAGAATGTCTCTTGAATTTTTCCATCTTTACTAGCTAGCTTATCTTTTATTTCTATTATATATTTGTCTTTTTCTGCTTCTTTTTTGATGTCCTTAAGCGATAGTGGTAATTCTCGAATTGCGTTCGCCAAATTTTCTTCAACCTCGTCCTCTGCTCTGAGGGAAGCGATTACCATATCCTCTAAAGGTTCTGTTGCTTTTGGAATGAGTCTTGATAGACCATCTGCGTGACCAATTTTGTGGGTGGACAAATATTGTATTCTAAAATTATAATTTAACAAAATTGTTCCCCACCTAAGCAATCTATTTGCGGTGTATGTTGGCAGACCCTTTTTTGAACCGAATATCGTTACCAGAGGCTTGTGGTCTGTCTGTAGCGTGAAAAACCGTCCATGTATGTATCTATGGAATTTTGTTACAGCGAAGATAATCGCCAATGCCTCTTTTTCAATTTGTGAATAGTTTCGTTCAGCAGGTAGTAACGATCTGCTTGCATGAGCGATCGGTCGAACTTTTCCATCCTTCCACTTGTGCAATATGCACGCACCTACGCCGTGTGTGTCGCTCGCCACGATGATATCTACCTTTGGATCAAAATGTACAAGAAATAAATCTGATGTCAATTTTTCTTTTATATCCTTGAATGCTTGCTCGCATTCTTTTGTCCATATCCAAGGTTTTTCTTTTTTTTGGTAATATGACACCAAGCCTAAAAAACTTTGTAGGGATTTAATATCCTTTGGCTCAGGCATATTTTTTATTGCTGATGCTCGACTTTTATCTGGCTTTTTCCCTTCTTTATTCACTATATGTCCCAGATACTTGATCTCTTCCAGGAGAAAATCGCATTTGTTTTCTTTCACTCGAAATCCATAGCTTCTTAACCTTTCGAAAACTTTGCGAAAATCGTCACACATCTTATTTACGATTGACGCGAACGTCGTGTAATCTTCCTGCTCGCTTTTTTGGATATTAAGGAATTTCCACCTTTTGTGAAATAATGATAATCTGGGGTTAAAAAGCTCTTTTAATAATTCAATTGCTTCATCGAATTTTAAATCTCGTCTTTTTGGGTAATATAAAATCCGTAAATTTGTTATGTTCTGCCGTTCCCAGTTTCCGTAGCAACAATCTTATCTTTTTCTCGTCTGTCCATGTTTGGCAATCGACTTCATAAAAATCCTGATATCTATGATAATATCTTTCGAAAGTCTTTTCCTCTTCTGGGTTATAGGTAAAACTTTCGATCGTCGACCATATTGTGTCTTGGGAAAAAGTACTTTCATCCGAGTCTTTCTGCTTAGACAGTATAGCTTTATGTATAAGTTCAGTCATTGCTACTTGTTTCTTTTCATTTTCTTCTTGTATTTTATTTTATTTTTCATATAGCTCCAGAAATCGTTTTGCGTTTTCTTCCTGAAATTTAAGCTGCTCTTTCTGAAAACGTTCTTCACTCTCTTGTTGCCTTTGCATCTGATACTTAATGAGTTCCAGCATAGTTGATTGAAATTGCTCCGTGATTATGCACGTGTAGAGAAAAAAAAAAGAAAACTAAATTATGTGTGTTTTTTTTTCTGAGGGGGGCCAAAAAATTAATCAAAATCTCTGGCACGACAATTTTTTTTTTTAGCACAAAAAATTGGTTATTATAGCTTCCAATTTAATCAATAAGTTAATGTCTAACTTACAGTTTTTTTCTTTTTGTCGATAACTTGCAATCCTTTGCTGTAAATGCTTGAACTCTTTTTAAATTTTTCCCGTGTTGGAAATCGGTTATTATTTCTGTTCGAAGCCAAGTCGCCACTGTTGAGATGTTGAGACTTTTCCCGCGTGCGGGTGTACGAATCAAGATAAACACAGTTGTAGGGGAAAATACTGGTATATTTGTAAAAGCAATTAACAATAGAGTGATTAGTAAAACGAAGGTCGGTTAGTACGAAACAATATCCAAAGTCTATAGTCCAACGGTATGTAACGGGTAAGCTTATCTGGACTGTTGACGCTTTTCCTGTCCTCTCTCTAGAGCTGACTTATATAAGAGGGACCAGTCCATTTCTAGTTAGAAGGTGGGTGCGCCCCAACATACAAACAGGTATATTTATTAAATAACAAAAAGGGTTTACAAAAGACCAAAACATTAACGTGTGTGTGTGTGTGTGTGCGCGCGCGCTTGAATGTGCATAATGTTCATGGCGACTTCCCACAAGTAGGAAACACCTATCTCCACGAGAGATCACATTTTTCAAGTGGAAAAAGAGAGAGAGAACGAAGTATTCTCAAGTATTTATAGTTTACGGATAGCCCCGGGTGCCAGCACAGGAGGGGTGACACAATATCACCCCCAACAAAATTTTTCAACCAGGCTAAGGTGCCAAAAATAGTCTGAAAACAGTGGCGGAGACACAGGGTTTCGCAGGCGGGCATACGACCCACCCAGAAATAATTTATGACCCCCCAGTTTTTTCCTCCCGTCAAAAATTTTCTAATAAATTGTCGGGAAATTTGTGAGTAGGAAAAATAACAATGTTTTCAGCTTTCATGTGTTTTAGTTGCTACAATCTTGATTACTAACAAGAGACATTGTTGTAACATTTTATCGGATGATATGGTGTTTTAACTCTGCATCATTAATAACAACAAAGCGAAATACGAAACCAAAAGTGCAAAAATTTCAATCATGCCTGTGTATCAATTCGCTGAGATACAATTTTCCGTTGAGTGAGCGATATACTTTTGAATATATCTACTAGTGTTGGGACGATTAATCGGAATCGGAATCGAGAATCGGAAAAATCGGTACTTTTTGGGGTATCGGAATCGGAAAAGTTTGTGCCTATTTTCCGATTCCAAAAACGATTCTTTTAAATTTTTAACTTAATTTTCCATTATTGGTACTAATGATAAATATCTATTGTTTTTAAATTATCACTAAAACTAAAATCATAATAACATCAAAATACGATGTAAATTTATTTTACTTGTATAAAGAAAAACAAAAAAATAAACTTTGCATAAATTCTCTAGGTAACCTTTAAAAGAATGCAGTTGATTTACAATGTTCCGAAAAATGCTTAAAAATTAAATAGAATATTTTTGTCAAAAAAAAAAAAAATACTTTCAAACATCGTTGATAATTAAATGGTACCCAGAAAATGATGCAACGGAAAATTGGACACCGGAAAATTAGCAACAGAAAATTACGTCAACCATGAGCCAGTCGAGACTGTCGGATCTGGCTGTGCTGTCCATTGAAAACGAGCTTACAAGACAAACAGATTTTGACGATGTCATTGACCAGTTTGCCACAATGAATACAAGAAAACATTCATTCTAAGACCATAGTATCGAATGTCATTCTTTTGTGTATTGCCGTGTTTTGTATTTAGTTGTTCTGAAAGTGAACAATTGCATTTTAAAAATCTTTTGATTTGAACTGATTATTTTGTGGTATTGGATTTTGTATTGGATCATACATGTAAACAGTAACGTACCGGTCAGTAGAGTAAAGTAGAGGTAGAGCATGTATGAAAATTTAGCTACAGCTAACCATTCAGCATAGGGTGAATCGGGGTCATTGGGGTGACATTTGAGCGGACCGTCTCGGGTGACATTTACTCTAGCTACGCCACTGTGTAGCACGCTCTGGAAATTTTGCGTTGTGTGTGTTGGCGAGGTGTAGGCGTGTCTTGTCATCAGGATGCTATTAATATATTCGGGTTGAATGTGTAGCACGCTCTGGAAAATGCGTAGAAAACGGCATTGTAGTGGATTTCAAGTGTTGTACTGCGTGTCGAATGTCCGTTTAAGCGAGTGAAATAAAAAAAAAAGGAAGAACGAACGTTGTGTCTGGTATTTATAATCAACGTAATCACGTGATCCGCTCGAAAGAAAATGGAAAAATGTTTTTTTGAATAACGCGTAGGCTTTGTTCGGACGCAGGCGAGAGTATGTTTTAAATATTAACTGACCAATGAGAGGTGAGAAAAATATCAAGGCTCTAATCCACTTTTTGCACAGATTGATAGAAAACTGGTAGCAGGGTGCTAAAACATTCTTCTGTTACAGTACACACACATCATTGCCTTTTTCACTTGTATACTGTTCTCAACTGATAGTGATATCATTTGTTGTCTCGATCCTTATCTCAGCTTTTAACAATTTAAAGTCCGATTTGTAAACATAAAAACAGGTTTCACCGTTTCAATGTGTTTATTGAGCGTAACTAAAAATACCAACAGTGAAAAACTTTAAAAGGTAAAAGTAAAATTAACTTATCGACATTTCGACGTGGCTCTAAGCACCGATCTCTGTTGTTTTGATGTAAGTATTAATCACTGTCGTTTTCCTTTTTAAAAAATACTTTATTTGATTACTTGATCAAAATTACCAGAATTTCTAAAACTTGAGAAAAAAGTTATAAATTTTATTATAAATTAACAATTATCCAATTTGTAATAACGTTTTAGACGGCGTTCACCTGTTTTCCACACCCGCTTATAAATTATTTATAAATTGGATAATTATTGTCCTTTGATTACTGTTTTTTTTTTCTAAATAATTAACAAGGAAATTACTTGCTTGTATAAAAATAAAATACAGATTTTTAAATATGTCACGATAAAATAAAAGCTGTAGTAGTGGGCGAAATCAGATGTTAACAAGTAAAAAAAAAAAAAAAAAAAAAGTGTCGGATTCACTATTTTTAAACTTCCTGATTCTATATTTTTTTACTTGGCCCTAAAAATGAGTATGTTTTTTTTAGAGATACATTATCCATTTCTGTGAAGATTGATTTGTTTTGAGTTTAAAAATACACAGATTTTTCTTGCTTCTCACTTGTACTTATTTCTGGAATGACACAGACCGATTTTTTGAAGACACCATTTTTTCGCTAAAAAACAGCACAGCATGATGAAAAAAAGCCCCAAACTTATTACAAAGAAACATTTATCTTCAAAATGTCTTTGTTATTAATAAGAATAAAGAACAAAGTATTTTAAAGATTTTTCCCCCTTTTCTAACATGTTCGAAATTTGAATTAAAATTTTGTTTCTTTTGATGTGCTAACGGTGTAACTGGTAAGAGCTGGTAATAAGCATTTTCGAGCCTGTTTTCCGGTAAAATAACGTATTCATTTGGAAAAGTCTTGCAAAAATCAAATAAATCAGATTTTAATGAAACTTTCAAGACACAAATGAATGAATTTATTTGTGAATTTACTGTTTTTAGAAAATCCTGCTAAAACATTTTTTTTACATCTGTTGTCCGTCACTTAATTTCATGAAATTTTCTAGAATTTAAAATCGTCAACGAAATGTTTTTTTTATTAATTAAAAGTAGGGCTACTTGGAGAATGTAAATCATCAATTTTTTTTCAAACTCTTACCAAATTCCCTAAAATCTACTACAAATCGTAAAATAAAAACTGTGTAATGGTGGGATTAGTAGTCGGGTTGATCAAATATATAAATGCGGCTGCGTGTTTCAAGATAATCAACATCCATACATTAAATTTAAACATCAAAGAAAAAAAGAGAACAATGAGAACCAATTTTGTTTAAAGAAGAAATATATATATAAACTCAACAAATAATACAAGTAGTTGTATATGCGTGAAAGAAAGGAGAAAAAGGTCGCTTCCCCTTGACTGCAGGAAATGTCTTAAAAAAGATTTGTCTGAGTTCAGTGTTGAAATGGAATATTTCTTTCTGGAAATTGTTCAATAGTTGTAACTTAAAAAGTTGATTTAATTAATTGGTGTATCCACTGAGAACTGGTGGTGTGTCACATAAAGTTCTGTAGTGTGTATGCACGTGCGGAGTGACTAGGATGAAAATACACGAGCGAGTAAATGAGAACTATTGTCTCTGGGTACCTCGACTGTGGTTCTGATTTGGAAAAGCATCCAATAATTATACTACCTAGGGAGGCTCCAACTAGAGACGCTATGGTACATTTTTGAATATACTTGAAAAATATCTGATTGGACGGAAAATGGACCAATCAGTGATTTTGTAGCAAAGCATGTTTTGAAAAAAGTGTAGGAACAAATTTACTATGGTGAAATGCGATAGATAAATTGTCCTGTTGTTTTTAAGTATACATTTATTGACCAATTAGAATTGGAGAAAATGTAGGCGTGGCACTACAACTGCAATAAAACTATCTAATTATTTAATTTGATAAGTTTTTATTTGTTTTTATAAATAATAAGTATTAAGTACATTATAGTTCGAAGGAAAAATATTTTTGATGAATATTAAATTTTTACAAGAATTGTTTGTATTTTCATTTTTAATTTATAAAGTTTCAAAAATGTTTAAAAACTCTTCCAAACATCGTAAAAGTTAAGTTATTAAGTGAAGAATATATTTATTAAGTGAAAATTGAAAAACTTAATACAAATCATTAAACCAAAAATTTTAAAAATAATTTACATTTTTTGTGTCTACTCTAATTTATTTATTTTTTAAGTATGGCATTTCAGACGTGACATTATCGTTAAAAGGTCACGTGTTTCAAGGTTTGTCCATCTTACGGAAATTCCCGATCATATAAAAAACCGTCTCGGCTGTGGGCAATGACTCATTTCACCTCCGTTTTTATCGTTCTTATCTTACGTCTCAACTAGGCTATAGGCCACGGTCGATTTTCGTTTCGTTCCGTGGACATAAAATTTATATGAAAAAATTTTACTTGATTTCGGGAGTTTCGATGCCGTAGAGTCTAAATCTAAAAAGTTCTCCAGGTGAGAATTGCGCATTTTTTTATAAATTGCATTTTAAATTGAATATTTTATCGGTAAATCTGACCATAAAAAATCAAGTAAGGGAGGTAATAATTGAGTAAATATGACGTTTCTTAGGCTAGTAGTTATCTCCCTTAAATTCAAAAATTTTAAAATACGGCGAAAATGAATTCCCCGAATATTTGTGCAATACATTTTGAGTCAATTAATACGAATGAAAAATTTATTTCTTTTACTGAAATAACTCTTATGTGGCAAAAAGAGTAGGCCCTTTCCTACCTTCAGTTTCAATTGACAGCATTCAAAATGCTTTATTTAAATCATTTTGTGAGACCAAAACAAGCATTACTGATTTGGCTATGACCATGATCAATATGCACTGTGAAAGTGACAACCAAAACACTACTGCAATTCCAGGTTGGACAGGTTTCAATATTCTTTTATTACAGGACCAAATACCACCAAAAAGCAATATTGGATATTTGCCTGTGGTCAATGGTAACCCAACTCAACTAAGTACTGTGAATGCAGTATTTTTGAAAAGTCTTGCTATTGCTGATGAGCTTGAAACTGAATGTATTGTATTAACATTTGATCTTGCATTTTATGCTAAAGCACAGCAAGTACGTTGGAATGATGCCATGTATATGCAAAAAAACAGTTGTCAGACTTGGTGAGTTCCACACCTGCATGTCGTTTCTCAGTGTCATTGGAAAGTGCTTTGAAGATTCGGGGCTAGCTGATGTCCTACTTGAATCTGGAACAGTGGCACAAGGATCACTACCTGGAGTCATGAAAGGCAGACACTATAATCGAAGTGTCAGAGTCATAAAAATTATGTCTGAAGCCTTAAGGAGGAAACTCCTATCTATTTTTATTGAAACACAAAATGAAGAAGAAAAAGCTAAATTTATTGCATTGTCTAAAAATTTATATTATGCTTTTCCCAAAACACAATTCCAAGATCTCTGCACATCAAATGATTTTAAAGAGTTTGAAAGCAAACTATCCTTATTTATTCAAGAGAGATGCAGCCAATTTCTAACTTTTGCATTTTGGATGAGTTACTTGAATATGGAAGATTTGTTTTTAAATTTTATTCGTGCTACACGAACAGGAGATTGGGCCCTTCACCTTAAATCAGCAGCAGAAATGGTACCTTGGTATTTTGCATATGACCATTTGAACTATGCTAGATATCTTCCTGTTTATATCTATGAGATGTTTTGCTGTTCCAGATACCCACCCTGCAATAGCAAAGCATCTTGCTGCTGGGGATTTTGTAGTTCAGCAACAAAACCAGCACCCCTTTAGTCAGACGGCAATGGACCAGACGATTGAACAGACAATGAATAGAGATAGCAAGACCAGAGGTGGGCAGATTGGATTCTCAAATAATGACAATGCTGTTCATCGTTGGATTTTATCTTTTAATCAACGTGCTCAAATCTCTAAAAACTGTACTGAAATGGCTGGAAAAGGAGAGGGCTGCCATAATAAAAAAGACCTGAGTAGTTCTCGATATCAAAAGGATGAAGCAGATATTCAGAGTGCCATGCAGACAATTGAGTCTATGCAAAACCCATTTGAATATTGTGAAAAAGAATTAACATTGCATCTGGCCAAGTAGCATCTTCTGAAATTAAAGATGACATTTTGACAGCACATGAACAAGGCTGTAATATTTCTAATCAGTTTGTTCAACAACGACTAATTTTGAAAAATGTGAAGTTGAATGCACCATTAAAATCAATGGAGATAAAAACTTTTAGTGATCTTCAGAAAAAGCATTCACAACAAAAGAGCAAGAAGGAAGCAGATTGTTTGAAAGCAGATAAAGACCTTCTCACTAGGCTTCTTATAGTAGCAAGAACCCAAAAAGTTGACCTGGAGGAAATTTTTTCACATTGCCTTTCAGAGTTCCCATCTAGCCTAAGTAACATGGATGGTTCTTTGCAGCGTACCAACAAAGCTGCATTATTTCATTATTTTCTTGTAAAGTTTCCTGATATGAAAATTAACAATATTCCAAAAAATGCAGCACTGATATTAGATGGAATGGCAGTAATACAACAGCTTGCAGACCATGTTCCATCAAGGTTTGGTGAGCTAAGTATTTATGTTTTTAGATATGTAATCAAGCTTACTTCTAGTTATATGTCATCAAGAGTTGACTTTGTCTGTGATAAGTACAATCCATGGAGTATTAAAGACTCTGAAAGAAGACGCCGTTTGATTACCCCATGCCACCTGTTACGTGCTCTGAATGAAAAACAGAAAACACCGGTACAATTTCGAAAATTCCTCATGTCTGGTGAAAATAAAGAATCCCTCATCGTATGTTGATGCATTGGAAAAAATTGCCAGCAGAAGAATTTCATAGAAAAACTGTGATTGCTTCATTTAGCCAAGGATGTTTCATGCTGTGTCCTCATAGTGACACAAATGAAGTAATCACAGAAACTTTGCCAGAATTAACAACTGACCATGAAGAAGTCGATACCCTTCTTTTGCTTCATGCAAAGCATGCATCAACTGCTTTCCTTTCCATTAAGACTCCAGATACGGATGTTTTTCTTCTTTGCCTTGCTCATCAAAATGAATTAAGCTGTGATTTATATATGGCTACTAATACCAACCGATCATCTTGTTTGATCTCTATTAAATCAGTTGCAAAGAAATGTGGACCTGCTCTTTCAAGTGCCTTACTTTCTTTGCATGCATTCACTGGCTGTGATAATGTTAGCTGCTTTAAGGGAAAGGGTAAAATAAAACCCTTTGAGTTAATGAAAGAAACAGAGGAATTTCTTCAAACTTTCACACTTTTAGGCTGCAACTGGAACCTGACAGATGATTTGTTCCAGCAACTAGAAAAATTTGTGTGCTGTCTATTTGGACAGAGAAATGTTTCTCTGTAAATACTGCTCATTTTAATATTTTTCATATGTCTGGAAAATTGGATAATACTCTACCACCTTGCCAAAATAGTTTACGGTTACATACAGAAAGGGCAAATTACCAGGCTGTAATTTGGCGACAATGTCTTCACATTAATATTAATGCTCCTTCTGCAACAAATCATGGCTGGAAATGTGAAGATCAAAAACTCGTTGTTCATTGGAGCAGCCTTCCTAAAACTCCATCTACCTTGATGAACTTAGTAAAGTGTAACTGTAAGAAGAACAGCTGTAACCCCAGGCGTTGTTCTTGTGTTCATCAAACACTGCCTTGTACCGACCTTTGCCAGTGTATAGATTGTTTTAATGTACTTAAAAAAATAATGAAGTGCAGCAGATTAATGAAATAGAAGATTCTGACTCCTCAGAGGGCGAATGATAAGATGAGCTTGCAGGATTAGAGGACAATCAATTATTTTTCAATTCCTTTTATAAATGTATTACTTGATAACAATTATTTCAACATAACCAAAAAAAATCTCTTATTACAATATTTTTTATATATATAGTCAAAGTTAGTCTAAACATTAAGATTTCTATATCAGTCAATGTGTATGTGTGACAAAATTACATCAAAAAGTAAATGGCAGTCCAAAATGAAGAAAAGTCAATCACCAGAAGTATT
The DNA here is from genome assembly GCA_903632075.3 of Acanthosepion pharaonis. Classification (NCBI taxonomy): domain Eukaryota; kingdom Metazoa; phylum Mollusca; class Cephalopoda; order Sepiida; family Sepiidae; genus Acanthosepion; species Acanthosepion pharaonis. The sequence continues at coordinate 59,470 of CAHIKZ030002225.1, read as the reverse complement.
TGAAAACAGTTCTTCCATCTATGATTTTTGGAAGGCACAAGATTTGGAAACATATATAAAGGTTATTCATGTTTTTTTTTATCAAATTAATGTACATTGCAATGTTTTATGAGGTTATTCGAATTTGAGAAACTCACACGACAATAGAAAGTAACGTTTTCATTGTTATGGCTTGATGCAAGTCATTTTATTTGCTGAAAATTCCTGATTAAATACATTAACACATAATATAAGAGCATAGATATATCAGCTTCTTGTTGATACACTTAAATGTGCTAAAAAACTTATTTAAGGTTCATTTTACATGAAGTAAACTATGAAAATGGACTTTTTCCGTAAATGACACACCCTGTATTATCTCCCCTTTTCTGAAGCAGTGCGCACATTTAGCCTGGAGATCTCTTCAGATTTGAAATCAGCACGAAAAATGCCCCTAGAAACACTTGAAATTTTTTCATATGAATAAAATGTCCACAAGCTCAAAATCTAAGCCCTTTTTTGGCCTCTGGCCCATAGCCTAAACAGGATTTGCAAATAATCCATTCAATATTTAAAAAGTAATATATGCAGGAACTTTGTAAATCCATTTTATCTTGAGTTTATTATCTATGTTATTTCTTGAGAAGTTGCCTAGAATTGAGGACGGTTGAAGAGGCAACTGAAGAGAAAAACAGCCATTTTTCAGGGCCACAAAATAATCCGAAAAGTCTTATATAACTGTTGTGTGCATACATGGTAGCAATTTATTTTTTCATATTGTCTGAGGAATTGGATTATGCTGAAATAAAATAAGTGTACAATTACCTAAGTAACAATAAAATTTAAGTACTTTAAAAATTTATTACATAAAATTACTTTAACATTTCATAAACATCAAGATATAATAACGAATAATAAAATGAAAAAATTAAATCTTAAAAAATATAAATGAATAAATACCATAAAATTTCAAATTATTGAGTTTGTACATTATTTACATTATTCGGACTATTGTCCTCATCTTTGTCGCCATATTTATCACAACGTTTCGGCCGTTGTACGCTCCGGCCTTCTTCAGGTGGTTGGAATGTCGAATTGAACCCTTTATTTCGCTCACCGGAGTAGGCTGTTTGTATTGGGGTGCTCTGGTTTACTTTGTTTTGAGATTGTTTATAAGGCTGCGTTTTTGTGTAAGAGCACAATACATTTAAATTTTGCAAAACATAAGGAAAGAGAACAAGAAACCAAATTGCATTCAACAATAAAATATATATTGAAAATCAACGAGTACAAACAATTGTGCTAATGTATTAATATTTAGGGAAAGAAAAGTAGCTTCCCTTGTACTGTTATCTGAAACAAGGCAGGAAAAATGTACTTAAGATATTTCTTGATTGAAATGTTCAGAGTTCGGTGAACAAATAAGATTTTGAATTCAAGAATAAGATTAAGTTAGTTCAAATTTGTGTTGTACAAAAGGATAACAGAATTTGGTGTGTGAACTTGGCTTGGTGACAAACAGTTAATAAAGTAATGTAATATTAGTTCTGTGTGTGCGTGTTGAGTAGAAACGTGGAAGAATGTAATTACGAGTAAGTTTCTGAGTTCTACTGAAATTATTTCTGGAGTAAGAACTGTTTTTATACCTTATTCGTAGGCTCCAGAGAGACAAGCGGGAAAAGTTGAAAAGAATATCTAAAATACACGATTGGACAAAAATCAACCAATCACTGATTTTTTCTACAAAATTAAGTTGGGCAAAGTCATGTCAGAAAATTTTAGTGTGGATACTGCGATTAGTAAATTGTCCTATTGTAAACAGTACTTATTTTCTAACCAATCATAGATGAGTATTTTGTAGGCGTGGTAATCGTAGTAGTCTCTACAAGTTACCATTGCATTTTACTATAACTCAGTTATTGAATAAAAAATTAATAACCGAGATAATATTATAATTAATATAATTATTATATTAGTTCAATTGTTAAATTAAAAATGTAATGACTATGATAATGTAATGACTATGATAATGTAATGACTATGATAATGTAATTATTTATTATGTTATCTCAGTTATTACATTTTTAATTTAATAGCTGATATAATTAATAAAATGCCATATAGAGGTAACTCAATAATTTGTAAATGCTGCTTATGTTGAAAAGATTAATGTGGCTGCGTGTTGAAGAGCATTTAGCATTTATACATTATTGAATCAAGGAAAAACAATGAAGAACCGATCTTTGTTTCAACGATAAAATATATATTAAAATCAACAAATACAAAACAATTTTGTAATGTGTGAATATTAAGGAGAAAAAGTAGTTTCCCTTTATCTGTTAGCTTGAATAAGATAAAATGTAATTAAAGATGTTTCTTGAATAGAATGTTCAAAGTTCTATGTTGAAATAGAATATTGTATTCAGAAGAACATACAGTTAATTCAGTTATGGGTTATTTGTATAACTAACAGTGTTGTTTTGTAACTTGGCTTGTTCACAGAGAACTGATGGCGAAATGTTCTGTGTCTGTGTGTACGCAGTGAGTAGAATCAATAGTCTGTGTAGACGCGTGTGAGTTGCTGAATTCTACTGTCTATTTTTGGAACGAAACGTTGCTTTTATTACTACCGGTAGGCTCTAGGAACAAAGGCGGGAGAAATTTGAACGAACACAGAAAATATATGATTGGATGAAAAATTAACCAATCGGTGATTTTTTTAACAAAAACATGTTTGTGAAATTCACGACAGGAAAAATTCAGTGTGGTGACTGCGATCAGTAAATTGTCCTGTGGTAAACAGTATTTATCATTTAACCAATCATAGTTGAGAAAAATGTAGGCGTGGCAAACGTAGTAGTAGTCACTACAAATTTATGAAATTTTATTAATTTAAGCAATTTTTATAGTATTTTACATTTTATTATATTTTCAGAAAGCATATTCAAATGTAAGGTTAAGTACCTAAAAATTCAATAAAGTTTAGATAACTGCTTAAAATATTTTGCTAATTTTTAAAAATTACCTGGTAGTTAAAAAACAAAAACAAAACGTTTTTTCTTAGAATTCGTAAATTTATGTTAATTCTGTTCCACCTCAGGCCGTCAATATATAGATTGAGACGTGAGAATAACAAAACCTCGTGGTTAAGAAATGCTTGTATACAATATTTTATGCTATAAGTGAGTAATATTTGCTTCAGAACAGATTAATTTAACTTACTAATTTTCCGCAAATAACGTTTCAGAAATATAGATTTTATTTTTGCAAGATTTTTAAAACTGAGTATTAACTTTGTTTACAAATATTTCAAAATGGCCGTTTCGATTGGTTTTTCTGAAAAATAATGAATCGACTAAAAATTATTCTAATTTCTGTTTGAAATACACCACAGTGTTTTGTTTTCTGGAATTAGAAAATTGAATCCTTTAGCTTACAATTAAATTTAAAATTAAAGAGTTCTCATTTATGAAAATTCATTTAAACCTTAGGTATAGCGAATTAGCGGAGGTTCCTACATTGGTATATCCACGGATGTACTAAAATAACTTTGAAAAAATATTTTAAATGTCTTTATGTTAAATTTTGGTTTTATATGGTTTTAAAAAAATAATCTGTTACAAAAAAAGAAAAAAGCTTTACGTTTTCAGTTAAAGATTTCTGACATTTTTGAAACAAGAAACTAAAAACAGAATTAAACTAGTTCCGGAGGCGGAAATGGCTAACCGTGAAGACAGAAATGGGTAACCGGGAAGACAGAACCCTGCTGTTGTGGTTGTTATTGCTGTGAATGGAGGCAGTGGCGGACCGGGGGTAGGGGAATTGAAGACGCGATCGTTTATTTTTATGTTATGGTGTTTCAAAAAAGAAATCTAATGTTTTGTCTTCTTAATTTAGATTTTTTCACATTCATTCCTTTTTGTTTGGAAGATCACAAACACATGGTATACTGCTCTGTGGATGACCTTAAACTTTTAATAAGCTAGGGCGACTGCCTTAAATGCCGTAAATCTGATCTGGCCCTGCTGTGAGTGACCACTTGCTGAGACTATAAAACCACACCGGGATATTCCAAGGGACGTCCCCACTATATTGTATATCTTGTACAACCGATATCTATATCTATAAATGGCATTCTGTTAGTGTGTCTGTCACCTTGTTACCTCATCCTGAGCAAATCGTTCGTCCGATTAGCATGAAAATTCACACACAGATCGGAAATTTATGGCATTCGTACTTGACATCTTCGGATTTTTCGATTGTTCCTCCAATTTAGGAAAAAATCGATAAAACCGATAGGGTGTCGAATATTGATTCGAAAAAAATTCATCAGTTTTTCAGTAATAGTTTTCACAAATTACAAGTGATATCCACCAATCTCACGTTGAGCAATGTCCTTACTTATAGTTTTGAGGTGCTGTTCTTTTTAAAAAATTGATATCAGTTATCGGAAAAATCGATCACTTTGGGACATCCGATTCAAATCCAATGTCGCTGATTTTTGGCTATGTTTTTCGCAAACTGCAAGGAATTTTCACGAAAATCATGTTGAGCATTAGTTTTATCAACAGTTATTAGTTGCTGACATTTTTCTTCAATATCGGTATCAATTATCGGAAAAAATCGATAACATCATGCTACTTTTGACTTCCAATTCAAGTCCAGTCTAGCTGATTTTTCGATACAATCATGTCTTCATCGGAATTTGCGAATACACCAATCAAACGTATGTTTAACTGAGACGTCTACACTACAAACTCTACAGCTGATTGCTATTCACACACGCTGCTTCACATAGCGGTATCTCATTGCTTGATTTGCAATACGCGGTCGCTGATTGGTGTTCGAGACCCTAGGACGCTTGCTGATTGGCACAACCGATTGTCCAGTAATACTTCGCATTTGAACCTGCTGTGCACAGCTGTGGGGCGAAGGTCTCACTTCTCCTTCTGTTACGCTGCCACCCGGTTGATACGATAGGCTCCTTCAACTGATCATTTCTCCTACCACAAGTTGTTTCTTACGTTTTTGTTTTCCGGTTGTTTGTTTAACTACATTTTTCCAACTACCATAAACAATTTATTCAGTTGTTTTACTTATATACCTGCCTTCCCGATTCTGGTTCACGCTTTGCGATACTAAGTTAGACTTTGTACTCCTGCAATTGAGCAACCCTACACAACTACTACTAGCATCACTTTTCCCCATGCCGCCAAAAAGGAGGGTACATTTTAGTCTTCTGTCTGAAAAAGCGTCTGCTATGAGGGCAAGAAGACCCGCGAGTCCCAGGAGCAGACTACAATGCGACAATCACAGGTCGCCCAACGCAGCGCCCTCTCGCAGTCACAAGAGGAGCGTGTCACATGCTTGGCTGGGAAAGCAGCCTACAGGGCTTCATTGCGATCAAGGCTCAAGAACGCACAACGGTCGAGAATGAACGCAAAGGCTGCATCAACCGCCTCTGCATCTCGGGTTTCCGAGACTCATCATCAAAGGCTTCTTCGTAACGTAAGAAACGCTACTGCCATTGCGAAATCAAGGGCAATAGAGACACTTGACCGCAGGCGTGCCCGTCAATCCAGGGACGCTGCTGCAACAGCAACTGCTAGGGCTGCTGAGACACTGCTCCATAGGTCTGTTCGAAATGCTACGAATGCTACCACCACTGCCAGGTCTAGGGCAGCTGAAACATTCGACCGCAGACGCGTCCGTCAATCCAGGGACACTGCTGCAACAGCTAGGTCGAGGGAGTCCGAGATAGAGCTGCAGCGGGCAACCCGCAATGCCCGCAACGCTGCCAGAAAACTCCAAGGGCCCAAAGACAAGGGCAAACAGACTTTCAAGGGCTGCTGCAAACATGGCCGCTGTGCGCTTATCGCAAACTCCCCCAAGCTCGCCGCATATGCCTCGACGGCGACATTCAACGACTTGCGGCCGCCCGTAATATTAGCTGTCCCAGTAGCTCTTTTTGGTCTCTCTTGGCTTTCAATTACGACCCCAGCATTAACTTAACTACATGTAGGGTCCATGACCTGCGTTTGCCAATTCTGCAACGTCCGCAAATGGGCCGGAAAGCCTGCCGGTCTGTGATGCTCCTCCGGCAAAGTTCGACTGCCACTTCTGCATGAACCACCTACCCCGCTGAGAGAACTAATAGCCGGCTCCCATCCCGACTCCAACCACTTCCTTAAAACAATTAGGAAGTACAACTCCTCTCTAATGACCTCATTTGGCACTCAGGTGGTTCGAGAAGAGGGTTGGATGCCCACTTTCAAATACAGGGGCAGGTATACCACCGCATTAGGTCTCTGCTGCCTGAGGAGACCTCTACGCCTAAATTACTTCAACTGTACTTTATTGCAGACTACAACCTTCAGGCCGAAACCCGGATTGGTATTTTGCCGCCGCCGGGAAGAGTTCCTCGCAGGGACGTCATATTACTACTTCAGTCCATGCTTCACGAGGTTAGCAGTTACATTCGCAGTTTCAAATATGCTTTGTAAAATGCTCCCTTTCCTTCCTTCAGCATTGTAATTGACGTCGACAAATGGCCTCATGATGAACACGAACACCTCTACAATGCTTCTGCGTGTAATGAAGTGGCCGCTATTATACATGGGTAACAAGAACTCACTTGCGATATTGCCCTCAAATCAAGAGGCGGTGCTCTTCGTCGGATTTCAGAGACCCATCGATCATTTAACGCATTGCAGTACTCTTTACTTTTCCCTTATGGTGACGATGGCTACTACTTCGGCATTCCACATCTTGCTTCGCGTGGCCAATCTGCAACGTCTTCCAAAGCCTTATCGTGGCAAGGCCTTCTACTCATATCGGTTCATGGTTAGGGATGGAGACTTCAAGCTGCGGGTAGCTTTTCCAGCCAGTTTGCGGTTGACATGGCAGCTAAGATGAAATCGGAGAGGCTTTGTTTTATATGGAATCATCAGAAACAGCTACGCTCAGACTCTTACACTTACGCGACATGATTTGAAATGTAGTCGATCCCTGCGACTTAAAGAAGCTGTGCATTCTGCCCGCTACCTACACTGGGGGGCGTTAATGCATGAACGCACGTAGGACGCTATGACATACGTTAGGCCATATGGGCCAGACTTATTTATAACGTTTACCTGCAACCCCAAATGGGTTGAGATAACACCTGAACTCCTAGCCGGACAGAATTACACTTACAGACCTGACATTACCGCCCACGTATTCCGCTTAAAACTGGGAAAAATTATGGATTTAATAGTGATGGGGCGTTTCCTACAGTGAAAACGCAACCACTATTTTACATTGCCAGAATGAAAAATCTTGACCGATTATGAACGGGTGGCAGTCTTTGGGTAAGCACGGAGCAGCAACACAGCAGCCACCTATTGCAACCGGTTGCCCTTGATCTTGCTACCAGTGAGATTCTCGGCCTGTCAGTGACCTCAACATCTGCGGATACGTGCGTAAGTTCAATAATTCAAACCCAAAAGCAATTTAACTACATAAAGCCCCGAGCAACGCCGGGCTTTACTGCTAGTGTATATATATTGATGTGGGGCCAAAGTCGGGACCACAGAAGGAAAACACGGAACACGGATTAGATGTAAGAAAGATATATTAACAACAGGTTACAGAGATAGTGTAAGCGGAGCTTACTATATGTTAGTGTCCAATACTGGTAGTCGTACGCGGCTCTCACTGTCTCTCTTTAGAGTGTTGTGTTGCATACTTAATATAGACCTGGAAGAGTCCATTGTGTAGGTAGGTCCGGTCTCACAATATATATATATATATATATATATATATGTATATATATATCTGTCGCCCTCATGTTTTGTATTGCGATAATCGACCTAAATAATTTTTGGATCGTTTTAAAAATATTTTTAATAAAAATAAAATGTCTGAAGATGTTTTTTTTTCAATCTGCGGTGGCGGTCACTCCAGTGTCGAATCTTGTGGTCACGGCACGAGGCTGAGACGGTTGTCGATCCGATGTTGAAACCCGTAATCACGATACCACGCCATGACAGTGGTCAAGGCACTAAGCTGTGACCCTCCTCCCGGTCGGTCGATTCTAACTGCTCCACAACAGGTCCAACCAGTTCTACACCAGCTCTGTCGTTCTCAGCTCGCTTCCAATGACTGGTTGCTAATGTAACTATGTTGATCTCAGGTTTAACCCACCCACGTTGTGACTTTGATCTTAGGTCGACGAGATCAATCAGACACCACGGCCGTCGTGCAAGGTGAGTCTAAACTGGAGGTGATGTCGCACAAGCAAAAAGAAGTAAATGAAAACCACAAAGGTTCGGGTATGTTGAAAGAAGTAAATCAGCTTTTATCAGTCTGTTCTATACAGGAGTGTGTGTTTTTCCCAACCCGTTTCTTCTGAGAGTGATACTTCTATATTTCTAGGCAAGTTCTGGTCTTCTAAGTCAACTGGTTTCATTTTTAGGTGTTGGATTGGCTTCATTCGTCAGTATAACTTGCTGTTTTGTAGAAAGGCGGGGTTGGAGGCCCGATTCGTGGAATCTTCTATCAGCTGTCTTCAATTGCAAAATGCAATTCCAGCGCGCGAACTTCTGCAACTCCTACTGGAGAACTGTCCGAGGGCGCTCGCTTATAATGGACTTCGACCAAAAAACTGGTGCAGTCTTAGATGCAGCCTGAGGTTTTCTCCGATTCTTACAAGAGTCCTTTGTTGTCTGGTTAGGAAAATTAATTTCCATTTTTGGAAAATTAATTACTTCCTATTTCTGGGAGGGGGGACCCCTTCGTCCGTGAGGAGATGTTGCAGGATAGCCATCCTCCTAAACTCCCTCCTCTTCACATTGGTACCTCACACCAATTCGTTTCGGTGGGCGTTAGTAACCTCTCTGCATTTCTTACCATTTTACCTCCGCCTATCACCATTGCTACCATCTCGGTCGTGCTGGTGTGGCTGAGCTTGCTTCATTAATTAACTCTTTGACACACTGCTTATTCAAGATTTCTTATCCATGTAGTTTAGATTTATCAACTTGAATTTTTCTACACAAATCCTTTCTCGTCCTGCCAAAATTCCTACAATTAACACATGGCTCTGTTGCCGGGTCACTTTCTAATATCTATGCATTCTCGAACGATATCTCCGTCGCTTGTGGGTATTTTGTGTTTTCTTAACCAGCACTTTTAACGGTCATCATTAATCAATTGTCAAAGCTCGCCACATTGCCTTTTCGTGAAATTATCGTTGACGCAATTTTTTGGTTTCTTGAGAAAACAGACTTTTTTGGAAAATATAAAATCTCCTTATATCAAACGGTACATCTTTCGGGAAATCTTTAACCCTTCTTTTCTGTTTTCAGTATTTTCCATTCAGTTTTCATGGCTAATTAGTTAATTCATTACCATAGCAAAATCAATTATGAACATGTTGAAATTCTAATGAAATTTTCTGTATTTTATTCCTTAATAAATTAACTTTATAATGAATAGCTTCTTTGATTTAAAAAAAAAAAAACCTTGCGAAAATATTTTTATCACTTAACAGGAGGGTTTTAACATTTGGCCATTTGATTAAAAAAATTCCAATCGCTAATTTTCACATTTCTACAAATATCAAAAATGAAAAGACCACATATATAAAAGAATTAAATTTATGATGTGAACATCCTGAAAAAGTTATTTGAAAATTTTAATTTTGTTTTTAAAAAACGCAGAAAAGAATTTTTATGCCGTGTATTTTCTAGTGGGGTTTTAAAAACAATGTTTTTTCTTTGGGTTGATCCAAAAACAAATTTCCTCTGATGCAATTTTCCTATATTTTACTCACTCATAAATTTTACAGTGAATTATGTAAGCCTTTGAACCCTTCTGCCTACGATGGAATATTTGTAATTAAATAAAGATTTATTTAATCCATCTAAAAAAATAACATTCTACATTAAATATCAATTTTTTTTTTATAGATTTTTAAACTAAACATTTTCAGAAAAATCAAATCTAGTGTCTCTTACAAGATTAACTGTTTAACGATTTTAAAAATATTTTAAAATATTCATTTAGGATCAACTATAGAATCTTCATTCCAACTCAACTGTATAAATCCCGACAAGTACGTCTGGGGGAAAGAGATTCTTCAATTGATCCAAATTATTTTTTTACATCGAGTAGTAGAAACACAAAAAAAGATTTTTCTCTAAAAACAGACACAATGTTAAAAGTCAGAAGTGTAATTATTTAATATTGACTTTTAATGTTTATTGTTTTTAAAAAAAACTTTATTTTAAAACACGAATATTTTTTAAATAACCGGCTGAACTGATGGAAATAAATAAATTGCTATTAAATATTTATGTCCTTATTAATTTAGTTTCATTAACATCTTTCATAACGCCGTAAGATTAAAAAGAGTATACGCTGGCAAAATAATGAGTAGGGTAGTTACTTTGTTGGGGATGTGCAGAATTTATTAATTATGCTTGAAAGAATCAGAAGGAATTTGTGTAGGTTGCGTGACTTTCTGCATCCACAACAAATAAACGAAATTTAAAATACGATTAAGAACAAGACATATTCAATTTAGAAAGTAATAAAACATTTATATACAATTCAAAACATTATACAAGCAGGATAATTGGTATATGTTATATTGGCAAAATGTGTATGATGTTTTAGATTTCAGAATGTCTCTCTTTGTAATCGTTCGTTCATTTGCAGTCCGTTTTAGATTTGTGTTGATATTAAAATTGTTAATATTATTAAGTGTCTTTTTAGAAGGAGTTCTTAAGGAGTGATCTACCTTTGACTGTAATGTTTTTAAGTTCGTTCGCACATTGATGTTACTTAATAGATAGTGAATATAATTCACTTTAGATAAGCAATGTTTGAGAATCGATGTCCACAGAGTTGGTTGAGTTTTAATTGTGAGTGAGTCAGCGTTGATGTACCTTTGCGCGGTAAAATCGTGATTTCGAGTATGTTGGCAATTTCTCTGTGGGTGTTCGTTACTGACTGCTTGGGGCAGTCGGCGTTTACTTTTATAAGTCCTGAAAGTCCGAAATTGGCTCACAGAGTTTTGGCGCAATTTCGTTTTTGCACGTGAACTTTCAGATTATTGTGTCATTAACCAATGAGATTGGTTGATTCGCCTAGTACGGTTTTTATTGGTTGAAGTTTTCCGTACGTAGGCGTAAGATATAGACTGTTCTGTTGCTAGGTAGGAAAAAGACGAGTCTACAACTTTGCCTAAATAATTAATTATCAGTCATCTCTCTGGAGAATAAGTTAATTTTTAGTGCAAGCAGCAGAGATGAACATTTCTTATTAAATTTTAATGATTTTTAAACGTAAATTCAATGAAAAAAAAAATACATTTGATTATGGGAAAATAAATGTATATTTTATTTACATCTAAAACTAGTAACTTTTATCTCTGAGAGAGATAGAGAGAGAGAAAAAAAAATAAAAAAATAATTATTGCTGATGGCTGTTGTTGTTTCTCTCTCAGCGGATGGTGTTGACATAAAGGCTGGTTTGTGTCGTATCGCTCGGCTTGCCGGTGTTGACGTCCAAGTTGCTCTCCCCTCCCCACTGAAATGGGATGCGACACAAAGTCATTTGTTTAACGTAGTGAACTCGAGCGCGTACATTCATTGGTCAAAGTATTGGGCAATTTTGACCCAGTACCCATTTGCGCGGGATCGGGCACAAAGCTTATCTTAGTTGATCATGGCAGTGAAACACATACTACAATAAGGTCATAGCATCTAACCGACTTGTGTTAAGATTTTTTGAATTAGAGACTATATAACCGTTGTTTGACTCCGAATTAAAGTTTTGGTTTTTGGAGCGAGAGTGGCTCTGACTGTTCAATAAATTGTTCGTTTTATTTGGTTAAAGCGGATGTATGCGTGGAGCCTATGCGCAGAAAACATATTTACACAGTCTGCTTTGACTCGTCGAGCGGTCAACATCCGGTTTGTGTACAAAAATGTAAGAGGCACGACATATTTTTTGGCTCAGATCGATTAGCGATATCGAAATTTGAAAAGTGCAAATGTTTAGAAAAAAAGTTACTTTTCTGATTTATTTTGAAAAATTAATGGCAGTAATGATTTTAGACAAATGATACAGGTCAGGTCAATAACATTGTCATAGACTGAAGCCAAGAAGACAAACTTAGTCTCTTTCGTTCTCAGTTCCACTAAATAATAGGGAGCTGAAGACCCTTAGTTCCCTATAGCGATGTGAATGATTTTATTTCAATATTAAAATCCGTTTAAATGTTCAAGTTATACTTTGGACGTTCAATTTGCTGTAAGATCATTAAAAATGCTTCTTTGAACTTGAGATAGAATGTCTTATTCTATTTCGTTTTCATTTGTATTGATTTGAATGCGATCAGTTTGGTTTTTTTGGGGGGAATAACGGGATGTAGATTTTTGGTATCTTAAAATAGTTCAACACTTTAATTTTGGTTTAAAAACAAAAGTTCAACTATCAATATAAAATACTAAAATCTATTAAAATTAAATATTAGTAGAAATTACACAATTCAAATTATGTAAGGAAAACTAGATAGGGAGAGGTTTAATCCATTTACCTGAGGTTTATCAATCATTTTTTCCAAGTCCGATTTTTTCCCTTGACGAAAAATATTGTTCCAAATGTTTTTGTTACAAATATGAATGGAGTTTAAATTAACTAACCATTTTGTTAACATCAAAGTGACTTTCCACTTTGAGGCATACAATTAACGGTCCAGTCTCCGGTGTTGGGGACGTCACCTCAGACCATAACTCTCCTTCTAGATAGGTAGAGGGTTAATCCATTTACCTGAGGTTTATCCTAAAAAGGGAAGTGCCAATAGGTCTGGACTAATTTTTTATTTAGAGCTCATGTACACGTAAGACTTCCACCTTAATTTCGGCCTTGTGCCACATTCTGTTCGAGTGAGGTGCCAATAAATACATTTAATTTAATCTAGCACAGTTCTATAAATATGGATTACACAGTTAGGACGAGAATGACGTCGCTTCCCTCTGTCTTTTCTACAACTTTTCTGAAGAGCTTTTTTTCCCTGGTGCCCCGACTAAATTAATTTAAGTGTTCTACTAGATTGACAACTAGCTCCCACAACCGCTTTACTCTCGAAATAGATAAATATATAATAGATAAATAGATAATAGATAAAATGTAAACGCCACTTCTACTCCAACAGTTTCTTTTCTTTCAGTTCCCACCTGTGGATCTCCTTCCCATTTTCTTGCTTACCTGATAAACTACAATCTTCAAAAAATTTAAATGAAAGGTTAGTTGCCATCTTCTATCTTCTTGTACCCTGTTCAATTTTTTTTATCCTTTCCTCAATCCTCCGCATTTCCAGTCTTCTCTTTCTAGTAGCATTACCACATTACTTAAGGTGAAAATATGAAAAAAAAAAAAAAAAAAAAAAAAACACATAGCAGAAGTAACGAAATTTTATACTAGCTCGTTAACCATTAATGCATTTGAATGTCAATTAAAAGCGACTCATTTAGTTGTGAGAAGAATAAGATTTGAGTACTTAAATCATGTGCAGAATAACAATTTCTTTCAATTTAAAACATTTTTTATTAATATTCGCTGCAAATAGTACAGTCAAGGGCGTCTACATTGATTCACTAAGGCAGGTTGATTTTTCACTTTACAAAATAAAAATTGCAGTCGGTGTGAAAGCTGGGATTTGATAAGCTAAGTACTGACAACAAAAATGAGATTCATAAATTTCACCATTTTTTGAGCAGTTAGTCTGGAAAAAGATAGAGAAATACCTAATTTTTGCAGGTTTTTGCTTACAAACTGACTTCAAAATTCTACTATTTCAAGAATAAATCCAAATAAATAATCTTTTGTATTACATACATTGCATGGACAATATATTAAAACTAGAATTCTTATTATGAATCACCACAAGCAAAATATGCATTTTTTTTACTGTATTCGATAAGTAAAAACTGTGTAACAAAATGTAAAAGATTACAAAAAAAGCTACTCAATGAATAAGATTTGTTAGATTATTTGTTAGATCATAAGAAATCAAAACAAAAAATAGATAAAAGTGTATATAACACCATTAAAATACTCCTGGGAACACATTATAAAACAGAATATTTAAAATTTTCATTGTTTATTGAAAATCACACTAAAACTACTGCACTGCACAACATAATAATATAGCTACATTGTCCAGTATAATTTCCATTTGAAGTAAATGAAGGTCTTATTTGATAATGATTTAATAATAATTTGTACCATGGATCTTGTCCATATAAATTTTGTAAAGCTTCAGAAAATTAGAAATCTTATAAGGCTGTGCTAGAAGGCTTTCACTGATCACCGAAATGAAATTTCAACGCTACGATTTTCTTAGCCATTAAACTCATTTCCTCAAAAAACCATAACGATTTGAAAAAAATATTTTGTGTCATTATTTATCATGTCAAACTCCAATTTTAAAATTGAGTACAATATCATGGCTCCGAAACTGCTTTTCATATTAGATCACATGATTCTACATGTGATGAGATGGTATTTTTAGATCTTACCTAATTTTGTTTGAATGACAAATGATTAGAAATTTTTATGAAGTAATTGGAGTTTAGATGACTAGAATGGGAATTGACGCCTTGTCTTTCTAACAAAGATGTCTTCTTAAATCCAATTGACGTAATTAGAACTTACATGACTAGAATGTGGCTTGACATTTTGTCTATATGACATGGACGTCTTCTTAAATCCAGTCAGTCTAATCGGTACTTAAATGGCTATAATGTGGATTGATATCTTGTCTATATAACAAGAATGTCTTATTAAATCCAGGTGAGAATTGGGGGAATTTTAATTATATTGAATTTACTCGAATCTGCTAAATTAAATGAGCGTTTGAGCTTTGTTCATTTTCTTTTCCCTATCCCAATCCTGTGTTCTAATTAGGACCCCTTAATTAATATATTTCTCTCGTCGGTCTCGGCTCAATATTACTCTTTTCCATGTTTTGCTCATGTATTTTTTTTTTTTTTAGGCGTAATGCATAATGTCTCGGAACGAGAATTCGGAGAACTGAGTTCGTTACATTAACTTATGTACAAATTGAGAAATTTATGAATTCATCTCCTCCCCCAGTCCAACTATAGGCTGAATAGCAGGACAGGTTGGATCCTATAGTCTTGGTTGGCAACCAGTCTACTGCAGAATGAAACAGCAACCTTCTGCAGGAAAATCTTCTGCCTAATCAGTCATGAATGCACAAAAAGGGACTTTGCCCTTTCACAATATTAGTAATTGGTGGCAATGAAAGAAATACGTAAGAAAGACTGCTTGCTGGTAGGGAAATATATATATATATATATTCATCTCATATTTCAAATATATGCATAACAAGAAATATGAGGTGCATTGCAGAAGTTTTGGGACTTTTTCAGGAGAGACAATAATTTTAAAGAAGTGCAAAACTCTAATCTACTTCAAAGCGGGATCTTTCGATTTTAATGTACTTGTTATAGCACTCCAACCACTTCATGAAGACTGCATGGATGTCATTCAAAGTGAAGGTATCTAGGACCCTTGTCGTGGCCACCTTCATCTTCTCAATGTCTTCGAAATGACTGACCCTGAGATTCTCTTTAACCTTGGGGAACAACCAAAAGTCACAGGGAGCAAGGTCTGGACTGTAGTGGGGAAGTGAGATTTGATACCCATCTCTGTCAGCACAAAGCTTTATTGAATGGTGAGCTTCCAAATTGTCTACATGTCCCGACTGTATTCTGAAAACTCGTCAAACGTGACAAGTGGTGTTTAATAGGCTGTGTTCAAAGAGTTGTTCCAACTGCCTCCTTCAATCTGACGTAACAAAAGTTAGCATGTCACTAAATTTACAACAACCTAGGACAGATATAATTCCCTCTCCTAAAAGAAAGTATCAAAACTTCTGCAATGCAGTCTCTTGATGAAAGAAAAGAATGAAATTGTGCGACTTTTGTAAAACGCCAGCTTAGAGGAAAACTGAGTAATGATTCATTTTTTAAGCATACACACATATTTCTTTCTTTTGTTTTTGACCTGATGAAGCCCAGTGAGGGTGAAACGTGTCATTTAGTTTCAATGAAACGGTTTTCAATTTGTCTTATTCTTCAAACTCGAATGAAATTCAAACTCAACTTTCTTATTCCGAGCCACAATTCTATTAAGTATCCTGCACATTCTCAAGCGTAGAACACTTAGTGTTGTCAAATGGTTACTCATCTAAGTAATCACCAAGCTCCGTTATGAAGGTTAACAAAGGTTGTACACTTGTTTGAATTTTATGTGGCTGCGTGTTCATATATGTAAACAATTAAAGATAAAAGTATACAAAAACATTGGTTTCTACTACGGATGTTTATTCTTTTTATGGTGACTGTTGTGAAACACATTTCTCAATGTCTCTTGGAAATGTCTTTTTCTTTACCATTTTATAAAATTTAGCCTGAAAGTATAAGATTATATACAAAATATCTGTAGATGAAAGCATAAAATTGTGATCAAATTATCTAGATTTCGGACTTAAATAACCCATCAGCCAAACCTTTTTTCATAAAGACTAAAAACTTTTTTGATTGTGAATAGTTGGAATAGGTTCTATGGGTTAATCAGTGATTGGTTTCAAAGAATGAAAAGCAGGAATATTAAATTTACTCTATATTTTTTAAGTATATTTTATTTTTTTGTAGGTTAGAAGAGTATCTATTATATTTGGAAGTCTTAATGATTGAACTTAATAAAATTATTTGCAAATATGGACTTCTGTGTCTGCAAAAAAAGAAAAAAAAAACAGAGTTTCAAAAGAACAGTTTTTATCATGACACCGCGTTTCATTTTAAGCACTCCTCAGCAAAAGCAATGATTTGTTTTGTAATAAATGAAAAATTGACAATGATTATGTAAATTATATAAAAACAGAGTTGGGATAATCTATAATTGGTATCGTTTTAGGCTAGAGAGTTAAAGATTGCCAAAACATCTAAAACGTCTTATCTGAAAGGTATGAAGCCATTTTTCTCTGCTCTTTTAATCCTAACACTTTTTATGACATGAAATATACTTTTTTTTTTTTTTTTAATAAAAAAGTCTTAAACATATTTTTTCATTTCAGAAAAGATGAACACTATAATATCCCAGACAGCTTTGGTAAGTTTGTTTTTATTTTAGTGGAAGGTGGCGAGTAAAAATTGTTATAGAAAAACTCATCCACAACACATCATAAGACAGAGAATCTTTTTATTTTTCATTCTCTTCAAAGTATTAAAAATCTCAAGACATTCAATTTCCTTTTTAGTAATTTATATTATAATTCTGCTTGTCCCTCCCTTCGTGGGTGCCTTACTTCGCATGACCATTACGCCTTACCAATACCTCATAAATAATAGACTATTTTGCCTTGATCACGTAAAAACATGAAAGAAAGAAAGAAAGGAAAAAGAAAGAAGGGAAGATAGAAGGGTTTAACGTCTCCTTCTAAAACCTCATAAATAATGGACTATTTCATTTTGATTGTGCGGAAAGACATATCAAAGATGCTAATTGGTTTCAGTAAGATCAAATAAAAGGAAGATAGAAATGTTTAAAGTCTGTTTCAGTGAAATGGAAAAACTTGTCAATTTCAATTCTTTTTATTCTACACTCTTACTCCTTAAAAATAACACTCGAATTCATATTGAATACTAGCAGTAGAGCCCGGCGTTGCCCGGGGATGTAACAGTAAGAGATAGATCAAGTATCGACCATCATAAAGACTGAAAAATAAAATTGACAAAGATTATTGTTTAAGGTTGATAGACACGTATGTCTTAATTAGTTTTTTGTTTTTTTTTTTTGTTTTATTTGACGAATTGGTCAAACCCAAACTCAAACAAAAGCATTGTTTTCAATCGTTATGAGTCTATCGATTGAATAGAATTTTATTATAAACAATTGTCTTGTAAATGGAATTTTTAAAGCATTCTGAATGTAAAAATAAAGAAAAAAGTGTGCAAGACAATAAGAAATACTACCTGCCAAAAAAAAAAAGTGAAGTTTTGTTGAAATCGGTTGAAAAATGTAGGAAATCCGATCCCATATATAAATGAACACACACACACACACAAACAACCTGGGTTTTATAAGTATAACTCGATATGAGTTGTCCCCCCTTTCATTCTGGCGACAGAATTGTGTTTTATCGTGTTTTCAAATTGATTTCGTGAAAAACAATTGTGCTTTTCCAATATTTGGCACTGTCAGAACCACCGCAAGATAATTTTACGTAGTCCTGTGAAGTTTTGTTGAAATCGGTTGAAAAATGTAGGAAATCCGATCCAATATATAAACGTACAGACACACACACAATTTGCGTTTTATAATAAGTAAGATTAATATTGCCATATTTTGTTAAATTTGTTAATCTAAATTATTTAACAAAGGGGAAATTTCTATAGATATTTTATTGTCATAGAACTTATAAGCTAATTCATTAATTATTAAGATTAATAAGAATATTAAAATAGGAAAATTGCAAATATTTCAGAGGTCTTTCTCGTATACTTTACATGTACAACTCAATCTCAAGCCTATTTCTGCAAGATTAACTTATATAAAATTCCTAATGAAATAATAGAGTTTATATTAAGTAAAGATAAGAAAAAAAAAACTTATGTATTGTATGTTGGTTGTGTTAAAAATTGATTTATTTATCCACAGAGAAAATAAACCCCATTTTTATCTTGGATTTCTTCCTTTGCAGCTAAGTTGCTTCACCTTTGTAAATGGTAAGTTGCAAATACGTTTTCATTAATGCTCTAAATATTTCCTAAACTTAGGATAGGGAATGGGAACCGAAAGTTTTTATCTCTAAACCTATGAATAGTTGTTCATACATAGAGTATACCCTTATTACATGGAAAATTTAAATTTTTATTTAACAATAACTTTTATACAGTACTGAATAAATGACCTAAATCTAGGTACCTCCACGAGATCACTAAAAAAGAGCATAGCATGAAGAAAAAGACGCCAAACTTGACGAAAACAAAATTTTATCGTCTAAATGTTTATGCTATTATTAAGAGGAAAGATCAAAGTATTTTGGGGGTATTTTTATTACATTTTTTAACCGTTCCTTGCACGTCCGAAATTGACCATTTTTTTCCATTTTATAAAAAACTGAAAATCTCCCTTTGAAATTCTTTTAATTATCAATTATCATTTTTCAAAACTTATTTTAAGAAAATCAGAAATTATAATGTTTATTTAAAATATTTTGAACCAAGCTTAACTTAGCCTCTGCGCCGAAAAGATGTAATTTGAAAATAAAACAAAGCAGGTCATAAACTTTCGCGTCACCTGACAAGTGATGAATGACATATTGGCAGATTCCGTGGGGATAATTTGTTTTACGGAAGGAGAAAAGTGAAATTATTTACATTTAAGTGAACAAATTATTTACCTCGTTATTTTTCAGGAAAACTTTCAGCGCTCTAATTTTTTTTTTTTTTTTTTGTACTTAGCTTTCACCTTTACATTTACGATGCTTTATGGAAAATATATTATAAAGAAATTAAAATAAGACTTAAGAGTGAGATTAAATTTTATATTTCATAAGAAAGGTATCTAATTTATAGGTACCTTTCTTATGAAATTTTATCAGAAGTTTACATAAAATACTATAATTTTATGTACATTTATTATATTTTACTGTGTTATTTGTATTTCCATTCATTTTATTATTAATTTTGATATTTCATTTATGGAAAAATGTCATAACTGAGATTAATATAAAAATAAGATCATATAAATTTCATAAGATGATACTGATACTTGTAGGTACGCTTCTCAGTTGAAATCGAAAAATCAAATTAACTTCTCTACACGTGTTTCACAAAAGTAAACGCCTTAACAGCGGTGAACAAAGCTTAATTCAAATAACGCAACTTAATTGTATTCTGGTTGGTCTTCCGTACTTTATAATTACAGTCCGATTATAAACACAAAATTACATTTCTTAATTACTGCGGGTTTTCTGATTAGTCAAAACGATACAATTTACAACGCACTAAAAAAAAGATCTATCTCAAAAAGACACTTAGGAAACCCGATGCGGCTTTTTATATTTTATAATATTTTAACAACTTAAATATAAACATCTATTATAATTAAAAATTAACAAATAATTGTATTAAAAATTCATTTTTCCTCGAAAATTTTTTTTGCTTTCAGAAAATATTGTCTATATTCATAAAAACAACTAAAAACAACTAAAAACAAATAAAAATTTGAAATTAAATAATATCTTTGTTTTATTGAGTTTTGTATGTTACAATTCAGAGCTGATTTTCAAGTAGGTGGGTCCAATTAAAAAAAACCCAAAAAAACATGATTTGCATTCCTCAAAGCCTTGTGCTTTTAACTATTGTAATCACTAAACATGACGCGATCGAATTTCTAGAGTTTTCATAAAATTAGTTATGGGGAGGGTAATAAATATTAAAAAAATATTTCTGCAATGACTTTAATAAAAAAAAAAATATTTATAATAATTTCGATCATCTGTGAATAGTCTCTGAAAGTTTCATTAACGTCAGACAATTATTTTTATTTTTGCAAAATTTTCCAAATTAATGTGTGTCAAAAAAAAAAAAAAAAAAAGTGCTAAAAATTGTATATGTTATTTTACTAGTTCCGGTGATACAAAGAGAAATAAAGTTTTTTTTTTTTTTAAAATCAAAATTTAGAATGTTCTAAAAAGTAGGGAAAATTTAAAAAAAATAATTAAAATAAACTTTGATCTTTCCTCTTAATAATATAAACATTTAGACGATGAAATTTTGTTTTCGTCAAGTTTGGCGTCTTTTTCTTCATGCTATGCTCTTATTTTAGCGATCTCATAGAGGTACCTAGCTAAATCCATAATATTATAGAATTGAAGTCTCTGAATAAATTACAGTATTATTTAGAAATTAATATTATAAAAAATTATGGATTACTTTTCATTATTCATTTTATTAGTGTTAAAATAAATGGATTTTACAAGGTTTTTAAAACAAATTCAATCTACTTTGTCTTTTCTAAATTTTTTGTACTTTTGTTTTTGTATTAGTATAATGCTGAAAAGCTACCAAAATCTGACCAAATAAACAAGAATCTATTTTGGAATTAATCTTGGTCGGGCTGGGAACTTTTCAGCACCTTATAAGTTTTCTTACAATTCTTACTGTTTGAAGAAAATTGGATTGTATTTAATATTCACTAAATATCAATATTTTTTCCTTCAGTTGTAGCGAAAACATTTTATCGGCATATACCTGAACAAGAAGTGAAAAGTAAGTATTATATTTTATTAGTAGGTATGATAATTACGTCAAATTAAACATTTCATCCCACAAAAACCTCTTTCGGAAAAAGCACCATGGCTTTCTCTTCTCTAGGCCAACTGCTGATATGTTAACAGTTATTGCTGAAAGAGTCTATTTAGCATTAGATAAGAATAGCGAAACTCGGTCTGTTGCTTTGGATATCTCGAAGGCATTTGACAGTGTTTAGCAGACCAGTGTTCTTCACAACTTGAACGGTTATGGTGTCTCCGGATGAATTTTTGAACTGATTCAGTCTTATCAAAATGAAAGTTATCCTGAACAGCCACTCTTCTCGTTCTTTTTGCATTAATACCGGTGTTCCTCAGGGATCTATCCTCGGACCTAGATTGTTCCTAATTTTCATCAACAACTTAATGGCATGAGTTCCCAACTCGGTATCGATGCTGATGACACAATCATTTCCTCCTGTGTTAATAGTAAGTCTGTGCGGTTCAATGAGATCAAATTGGGAGCTGATCTCAAAAAATGACTTACATTCTGTTGTTAAATGTGGCAAGGAATGGCTTGCTAATTTTAATTCCTCCAAAACAAAACTGCTTTCTATTAATCATCTGAGAAAAACCTTCCATCAGCATGGCTAGTGCCAGCTTCCAGCAGAATGACTTGCTGTGCTTTACGTGCTGAAGTTTACCACTGCTATGAAGTAGAAGCATTCAATCAAATTGACTGCTAAGTCTGCTGCTTCGAAGTTTGGTTCACTGTGTCATGCTAGACAGAATCTAACTTACATATTTACAAACATACCATTTGTTCATGCTTAGAATACTTTTGCCACCAATATTCATAAGACTTCTTTCCGTTACCAGCATGCTAATTGGGACACACCCAGTGATTTTTTTCAAGATGACCCCTTGGACTATATCTTTAACCTTTCATTTGAGAATTCTGACACCGTGGTTTCTTCTTGGGTTAAAGCCAGCATGGATGTCTTCATTCCTTTTCAGAAATACCAGGTGGAACTTTAATCCTATCCATGGTTCACGCCAACATGCTCTGCCACTATACCATGCAGGAACCACTATTTTCAGATATACCAGTGTGACAGCTCATGTCACAACAGATGCCTATTTGTTGGTAAAATGTAAATTCAAACTCAAAGGCGATAAGTCCCTATTTGCCGAGAGAATAAAGTACCACATTGCATCTAACAAGTTTGTTTCTTGTGATTACTGGCAGCTCTGTAATCAGATATTAAATAAGCGTAAAGCCTCTATTCCGTCCTTTTTCAATCAATTTGAGGTGTGAACATCCTCTGCTGATAATTTCGCCTCAAAGTCTACTGTTGACTCATCTGGAGTATCCATACTAAATTCCCACTTGGAACTGATTCTCTTTTGAGTGATATGCATATAATCCCTTCTATCATAAGTAACCTAGATCCCCACAAAGCATTTGAACCCTATGGTATCCCTATAATGGTCATTAAGAAGTGTGTTCCCGAACTGGATCCTGTTCTCTCGAAACTGTATAATAAATGCCTCTCTGCTCGAAATCATCACCTGTTGTTAACTTTTTTAAGAACTTGGGTGAACTGTCTGACCCTTGCATCTATCAGCCTATTAACCTTCTACCACTTTTGGGAAACTCCTAGAGGCCCTCATTAATGCTGAAGTAGTTCATCACCTCCCATCAAAGAGCAACTTTTCAGACAAGCAATATAGCTTTGGTTTTTCCAGATCAGCTACTTATATACTGATGATAATTGTGGAAAGAGTCTGTCATGCTCAAGATGAAAATGGTGAAGGCTAGGCTGTAGCTTTGGACATCTTGAAGGCACTTGTTAAGCTAATTGTTATTTTACTTAAACTGTTTGGAATTGCAAGAAGATAATCAACTTTATGTCTCTTATCATCTCACTCTCTATTTTTCATCAAGATATCTGATTCTCTATTACAATCACTATCATAGTACACAACACATTCATCTAAAAGCAACAGTCACAAGATGTAGCCAACTATAATCTACAGCACTTCAATCCATTCTGATACGAGGCACAGTAAAACATTGGTAGTAGATCCAACATGCATAAATCCCTAGGCCTCTTTTTTACAATATTTAGTGCTACGTAATCATAATTAGGATATTTCAATTTATTTTCTGCACCTTCTGCTTAAGGGCATCCTAATCTTCCTTAACATTACTAGTAGAAAAAATTAATAACTGGCATAAATCTCTTTGCCTCTTCATTGCATTTAGTGCTGCGTCATCTCAACTCGGATATATTTACTTATTTTTTTATTTTTTAATGTCGGTATTTTTTGGTAGTTGATTGTCTTTTCTGCAAAATGAAAATAAACCAATCTTACTCGTAGAGAAAACTTTCGACAATCATTCAATTGATTCAGAATGATATATATTTTCTTATTATTATTATAGTCATTTCAGTTTTTGGTTGTTGATTTTCCTGCCATCAAAATGAAATTGGCAAAAAAGTCAATGTTGCTTTGAAATAAATCTTTAACCACTACTTCCTGTCAAAATCCATAATTTTTTTTTATTGTATTCATATTGGTTATTATTGAAATGTTTAAAGGTGAGCTATTCTTATGCTTTTTAGGTAATGGAGAAATATTTTGGAGCAAGCCTGCAAATTTACAAGGGAATTATGATGTCAAGCTGGTGATATTTCCAAAGAATGAATTACATGAAGGTGAAATTGTACTTTTTGTAGGCGAACCTTTTAGAAATATCAAAAATAGCACTGCTTCATTTGAAACAATTGATGGTTTCTCGGTATTTCTGCTTGATACGTCTCTTAGTATCAGTCATGAAGATGATATAAACATCTACTTCACAGGAAGTAAAAGATTGTTGATAAAACCATATCCACAGAGTTATGTGATACTAACCAAAACTGCAATAAGACAAACGCCAAGATCAACTGTCAGTGAAAAAACGGAAATGATAACATTGGCCAAACAATCAGCCAAAACAAATGTATGGGAGTGTCATTGTGTGACAGCAGATAATGAGATTAAATTATTAATTGCATTAATAGTTATAACGATAGTAATAGTTGTTTTAAACATAAAAATATATATAAGACTTCGTAGACACCATGAACTTTCACTGAAATTGGCATGAAATGTTGAGAATTTAAAACAATGTCACCCTAAGAAATCAGAAATAGTGGATGAGCTCAAATTTAATCTCAGAAGTTATTGAAAGGAGAATCTCTCTCGATACACACACACATATATATATATATAATTATTTTTATAAAAAAAAATTTATAACATAAGTATGTTATAAAATCACTACAAAAATAGCCATTTTGTTTCAACACACTGTGTCTTATCAAGTGATGGTGTTGAAAAGAAAATAAATGGTTTTAAAAGTTTCAGATTAATTAACGATCCTACACTAGGGGAGCATTGTTACAAAAGCTAGAATAACCAATCAAAAACGAAGTACAGAAAGATTCAAAAAGCTTGACAACAAAATCCTGCTATTATAGCTATTTAGATCTTTAAATACGTGTAATATTAAAATAATTTTACTAACTAATAATTATAAATTTATATGTTAAAATTTAATATTAAAATTAAAACTGGCAATTTTAAAATCCAAATTAAATCACTATTAAGTTTAAAAACTACAAAATTATTGAGAAAAGAAAAAAATATATATGTTTATTCAATTCATTTCTTCATTGAAATTACGTCTGACAAGACAAAAAGCTACAATTCGTCCGGTCATCTGATAATACATGTATATATTTTTTTCTTTTCCGTTTTTATTTTAAAGTTTGTGAATATGGTCTGACACAACAAAAACACAATCAGATTATAATACATACACATCCAGGCATAATTAGATACATACACACACACACAAATATACACACACTTAAAAAAAAAAAAAAAAAAAAAAAAAAAAAAAAAGAAGAGGTGGGGAATACATGAACAACTCCACAGCCCTTTACGAAAAAAAAGGAGACGTGGAAACTAACACTTATACACACACACAGTTAAATGTGAATACACTCTACATACACATAGACACCGATATATACACAAACATACATCCACAATGGCATAGACATTGAGAAATCACAACCAGTAAATATTTCAGACTTAAATAAATGCTAACCACTTATTGAATTATAACTTAAGGGGACAAATATATAAAGATAAAATGTTTAAAATAATATTATTTAATATATTAAAACGAAAACTCTAAAACAATAAATATCAATAAAAATATATATATATTATTAATCATATAAGTTGATAATAGTTTCATTATATATTTGGCAAAGAAAAAACAGGATAAAGAAATCCACAAAATATACATATATATATATATATATATATATACACACACACAGCAAAAACAAATTAACACACATAAAAAAAAAAAAAAAAAATATATATATTCATACATACATATACGTACAGAAATACACACGAATAAATATATAAACATAAACATATACGTACATATACATATCTATGATAACAAGTACATATGTACATACATATACATATAAACCTAAATACACACACACATATATACACACATAGACTTTTATGCACACATACTTAGATATATAAAAACAGTCATGATATACCAAAGTTTCCATACCTACACATACACACAAACTCATACATAATAGGTTCCAACACACACACCTATATATATATATATATACATAAATATATATACAAAACATACATAAATATATATACACACACACATACATACATAAATATATATATACACACATAAACATACATAAATCTATAAATAAACATATATATATATCCACACAAAACATAAATATATCACACAAAACATACATAAATATATAACAAAACATACATAAATATATATACCAAACATACATAAATATATACATACACACAAAAATACATAAAATATATACACACACAAACATACATAAATATATTCACACACAAACATACATAAATATAATACACACACATACATAAATATATATATAACACAAACATACATATACCTTCAAACACCAATATATACACAGCAATATATATACATATAGTCTAACATACAAATATAAATATATATACACACATACATACATAAATAAATATATATACACACATACATACATAAATAAATATATACACACATACATACATAAATAAATATATATACACAATAAATAAATATATATACATACACAAATAAAATATACATACACATATAAATATATATACACACATACATATATATATATATATACACATATATATACATAAATATATATACACATACATACACAAATATATATATATACATACATATCTACAAATAAACATATATATATATCCATAAAATCTACACAAGGGGCATCCAGTGATATATACATGCATACATAAAAATATACAACAACTTTCTCAACCAAAATACATATATAAACGAACTAACATGATACATAAATATACTTCAAACACCAACCATTATATATGTCATATATAAACATAATACAAACAGAAATATATACATATAAATACATACACAATAAAATACACATACAGACATATATATACACATATATATATATATATATATATATATATATATATATTGTGGCATAAAATATATCCATAACATATATCTACATTTAATCATATACATATACACACATATATATATATATATACACACAAACATATATCACACATACATATACACACACATACATATATAGGCACACACATACACATATACAGTAATAATTATTAACCTTTTCTCTCATAATCTACCTTACCTTCCCACATAATATATATATACACATATATACACACACACTCACATATATATACATACATACATACATACATACATACACCCTCACATGTAAAAAAACAAAAAACAAAAAAAAACAAATACATTTATACACCAACCTACACATTCCTCAGTGCAAATACTCTAACCAACACATAAATAAATATATATATATATATATTTTACACCAACACTGATAACACTATGCAGGTAAACAATACACACTTATATCGTAAATTATGACCATTATGCAATAAAAATACTAATCTATTAAAAATACAGCGACATATCATTATCATTTAAAGTATACGACCCTACACTAAGTTAAATTTATAATTGTTTACAATTTACTGTCAGTTCATATCTTTGATTTAAGAGATCAGCCTTGTTTTTAAATCTAATAATTTCAAATTTTTCATTAAGGCATAGGTAACATGGGGTATATAGGGAGTTACATGTACGAGCTTTCGTAACCAAACTCCATTTAATCGTAGGTGTTTTGTTCTTATCTTTTAGATTCCAAAATACTTGGATAATGAAGTCATGTACCTATATTCACTGTGATTAAAGGATTGCATATGCCCCCACCAGCGTTCCTTGAATGTTTTCATAGTAGAACCAATGTAAAACTTCTTTATATTTGGATTTTCAATTGTTGAAATAGTACCAAGATAGACTACAGAAGTAATCCCACAGTTATTTTGTAGTGACAATTATTCGGATTCCTAAATTACATAAGTTGTTATTTGTATTCTTATAATTAGTATTGCAGTTAGTAACCTGTTGATTAGTCAAGCCTTTTTGAATTCTATACTTGTTAAAGACTATGTTGTTATGTTTTTTAATTATCTGCTCTAGGTTATCAGCACAACTATAGCTTAATTTAAGGGTATTAGGATTAAATATTTTACTAAGTGGGTTAGTTTCAGGGTTGGGAAATGTTTTTGATTAGGTTAATAAATATACGCCCTAACTTAGTTTTGACCATAACATTGAAAGGGGAGTGAACCAAATAACCTTTCTAGATCTTCTTTTCTTATTATGGTTTTGCAATTAACAGGGTTTTTATATTGAATAGTGGTATTTTTGTATCCACTATTTTTTAGTGCAGAATTATAAAAATCACTATGTTTATTGAAAACCTCCTTATTATAAGAGTTAGCGCTAATTCTAAATTCAATGGAAGTGGGTATATGTTTGATAACCGAAGGGGATGGTTGGAATTAGGATGCACGTATAATGGGTTGGAATTAACTTTCACATATGGTTGGAAAATATTGTTAGCAAGATCTAGGGTGACATCTAGAAAATCTACTTGTCTAACATTAGTAGTAACTATTGTCCTAAGACCTAAATCCTTAAATACCCTATAGATCATTTTCCTAATACGGTCTACCTTAATTTTAGATGAGTTTTAACAACTAATAATCCATCATCTCTATATAATCCTACACTATCTGAATCTAGACAATCGAAGGCACTTAAATTATATAAAAGAAATAATCCAACCAAGTCCGAAGCTTCAGCAGAATCCAAGGAACCCATGGAAATGTCAAAATTGTTGTTGGAAGACTTTTTGGTCCACTGTTCATCCTTGTAAATTAGAACAGAATTTCAACACTTCATGATGATATCAATTTCACTCTCAGAAATAGTAGAATATTCCCGGGCGAAGTCCAGTGCCAAGGTGAAAAGATCCTTCAATATAGATGGATAATAGTCGATAATATCGAACTGTATGAATGAACATTTTCCCTTATATCGTATGTTGTTAAACCAGTCTGAAACTTTTAAAACCATTTATTTTATTTTCAACACCATCACTTGATAAGACACAGAGTGTGTTGAAACAAAATGGCTATTTTTGTAGTGATTTTATAACATACTTATGTTATAAATTTTTTATAAAATAATTATATCTGCTCTACTTTGTATTGAGCACTCTTTTAAGAATAGTAATTGTTGGTTATTGGAATTCATTCCGTGTATACCAATTATATACTTTGAGATATATATATATATATATATATATGCATAAATAAAGACAAAAGGAAAACAAAAGCGCGCATATTTGTCTAATAGTTTTCGTCAAATATTCAGCTGGCATATAGATGGAAATAAATATGCGGTTTAATATATCTACTCAAAAGTATCCATTAAAAAATGCTTATTCAATAAATCCACACATACACGCACACATACATATATATTTGAAATTATAAGTTAATGAAGGGTTTGGTAATCCGTACGGATAATTCCAAAAAGGACGTAATTCAGAGAGCACAATATAACCCCAGAGCAAATATTAATTAATTAAATTAAGAAAGAGACAAACTTAAGGATCCATGACTATAATTTATTTTCCCAGAAAATATTCTTCCTGTTTCATCGGGTCACATCTCTAGTTCTAGAGACATGATATGTAATATCAGATCCGTAAGTGGAAAGGGCAATCCAAGTACGTCTTTTTAATATAACAGATACATCCATGAAGAGAACTCAATGTATTGCATACAGAGCAATATGATATGCGTAAAAGGAAAAACCTTAAGACATCACGAAAAATCTCATAATAAATATATTTCAGCAGGTAAGATTTTAATACCTGCCTCATCAGCTGGAATTAAAAAATGGCTTTATTTATACAGAAAATAACAAATGAAAAAATAAATCATAAAAAACAGGAAGTAATTCTAAATTGCTTGACCTAGAAAACCTACACACAACCCATACACCCAATTAAAAAAAAATAAAATTCTCCTTGATAATGGCTAAAAGTATAGATGAAAGCGCTCGGAATTACAGAACATGTGGACAGTTTCTACACACTCTGTGTCCAGAAAAGAAAATATTTGTTCAAACATAAGAAAATTTTAATAAAAAGTAACTTGTCTGTCGTGAAACATGTATATATATATATATATATATATATATATATATATATATATATATATATATATATATATAAACAAAGAATCTCTTTTCAGGTGTACACAGTTTGACAATGTGTTTCATGTCTTTAAGCAATTGTCAGTCGATCGGCAACTGTAATGCCAAATTAGGAGCCTTTATACCCCTAGGAAAGACTAAGATAGTTAAAAAATATGTGGACATAAAAAGATAGGAACAAAGACTTAACATAGGACGAAGAGAAAATTATTTCATTTAAATAATATGTGAAATAAAGACTTTTCCTCATGAATGTTAGAAGATCCAAACCCGTGTAGCCAAAAAAATATATATACAATAAGGTATATAAAAAACATCAACATTATAATAAAAAACATTTATGCATCTTCTCTCTCCATATATATATATATATATATATATATATATATATATATATATAATGTATGTTTTAGCAGCAAACTTATATATATTTATATTGATATATGCTCTATCCCTGATAACAAGCAATTTAAGACATAAACATAGTATACTATATTTTTGTCATCTTTATCTATAAAAGGCAGGATGTGTGTAACGAATGCACGGCCAGAGTCAGAGCCAATAACTGGCTGCCACGAATAGGCAGGAAGATTCTATTGGTCAGCATGAGAGCCAACAGCTGACTGACACGAATGTTAACTAGCATGCCTAATTGCTTTAAGGAAGTGGTTGGAGTCGAGATGGGAGCCGGCTATTAGTCCTCTCAGCGGGGGAGGGGGACAGAAGTGGCAATCGAACCGGAGGAGCAGCACAGACCGGCAGGCTTACTGACCCATTTGTGGGCGTTGCAGAATTGGCAAACGCAGGTCATGGATCCTACATTGATGTTGTCACGCGTAGTTAAGTTAATGCTGGGGTCGTAATTGAAAGCCAAGAAAGACCAAAAAGAGCTACTGGGACAGCTAATATTACGGGCGGCCGCAAGTCATTGAATGTCGCCGTCGAGGCATATGCGGCAAGCTTGGGGAGTTTGAGATAAGCTCGACCTGGCTGTTGCAGCAGCATCCCTGGATTGATGGGCGCGCTTGCGGTTAAATGTTTCAGCTGCCCTCGACCTGGCAGTGGTGGCAGCATTTCTAGCATTTCGAACAGACCTACGTAGAGGTGTCTCAGTAGACCTAGTGCTCGCTGTTACCGCAGCGTCCCTGGATTGACATGTGCGCCTGTGGCCCAATGTTTCAGCTGCCCTCGACATGGCAGTGGTGGTAGCACTCGTAGCATTTCAAACAGATTTACGGAGCGGTGTCTCAGTAGCCCTAGCGACCGCTGTGAATGCGCGCTGTGTATCAAGTCTTGCTTTTCTTAAATATTCGCATAGAATCGGCGAACGAAATTGTGGGCAAGAGTGCTGAACGATCGGCAGGAAATCATCGACCAGTTGAATTCCATTTTTGACCTCCTCCGCCATGACTATTTCAGATCGTTCATCGGCGGGCTGAGATCGTCTCCAGCCTGGTCCGCGAAACATTCACACTCATAAACCGGCTTTCCTTGGTAACCCCAACCTCTAGATAAACAATGGCACACAACAAAATTGGTAACACAAACGTCTTGATAAGGACTGGCACAAAACAAAATTAGTAAACCCGACGTCTAGAAAAAAAAAAGAAAGGCACACGACGAAATTGGTAAACCCGACGTGTACATAAGGACGGTAAACGGAGGAAAATCCTGAAAATAAGGAAAACAGTTAATAGAAGTGACATCCTTACAATGAAGAATATCCTTAAAATAAGGAAAGTCTTTAAAATAACGAAAAAACTTAAAATAAGGAAAACTGTTAAAATGAGGACAGTCCTTAAAATGATGAAAATCCGAATAATAAAGAAAGTCCATAAAATAAGGAAAACCGTTAAAATGAGGAACATCCTTAAAATATGGAAAACCATTAAAAGGAGGGAATGCTTATATAGGGAAAATCCTTGAAATAAAAAAAAAACCGTTAAAATGATCTAAATTCTTAAAATAAGGTAAATCTTTAAAATAAGGAAAACAGATAAAATTTGGACAATTCTTAAAATAAGGTAAATCCTTAAAATGTGCAAATTCCTTGAAATAAGGAAAATCGTTAAAATGAGGACAATTTGTAAAATAAGGCAAATCCTTAAATAAAGAAAATCGTTAAAATGAGGAAAATCCTTAAAATGAGGAAAACCATTAAAATGCCGAAAATCCTTAAAATAAAGTTCTTAAAACAAGGAAAAAAGTTAAATTGAAAAATAAATAAAGAGAATCTTTAAAATAAGTAAAATCATTAATAGGAGGAACATCCTTAAAATAAGGAAAATCCTTATATTAATGAAAATCCATGAAATAAGGTAACGTTAAAATGTTTAAAGTCCTTAAAATATGGAAAACTGTCAAAATGAGGAAAATGCTTGAATTAGGAAAATCCTTAAAATAAGGAAAACCGTTAAAATGAGGAAAATGCTTGAATTAGGAAAATCCTTAAAATAAGGAAAACCGTTAAAATGAGGAAAATTTGTAAAACAAGGAAAATCCTTAAAATTAGGAAAAACGTTAAGAGCAAAATCCTTAAAATATGGAAAATCTTTAAATTAAGGGAAACTGTAAAAAAGATAAAAATCCTGAAAATAATGAAAATTCCTAAATTAAGGAAAACTTAAGATGAAAATCCATAAAATAACTAAAATCCTTAAAATAAGGAAAACCTTTAAAATGAGGAAAATCCTAAAAATAAAGGAAAACCATAAAATAAGAAAAACCATTAAAATGAGGACAATTCGTAAAATAATGAAAACTGGAAAAATGAGGAAAATTCTTAAGATAAGGTAAATCCTTTAAAAAAGGAAGATCGTTAAAGTGAGTAAAATGCTTAAAATAAGGAAAGTGCTTAAAATGAGTAAAACCGTTAAAATGAGGAAAATGCATAAAATGAGGTAAATCCTGAAAATAAGGAACACAGATAAAATGTGGAAAATTCTTAAAATAAGGTAAATCCTTAAAATAAGGAAAACCGTTAAAATGAGGACAATTCTTAAAATAACGTAATTCCTTAAATAAGTTAAAATGAGGAAAATTTTTAAATTAAAGTTAATCCTTGAAAACCGCGAAAATGAAAAATTCTTAAAATAAGAAAATTCTTAAAATAAAAAAAAAACTTTAAAATGAGGAAAATTCTTCAAAAAAGGTAACCCTTAAAATGAGGAAAACCGTTAAAACGAGTAAATTCTTAAAATAAGGAAAAAACTTAGAATAAAGTAAATCCTTAAAATAACGAAAATAGCTAAAATGAGGAAAATTCTTAAAATAAGAAAAATCCTTAAAATGAGGAAAAATCGTTAAAATGAGAAAAATTCTTAAAATAACGTAAATGCTTAAAATGAGGAAAACCGTTAAAACGAGGAAAATACTTAAAATAAAAATAGAAAAAATAAAATATAAAAAAAAAAACCCTTAAAATAAAAAACAGTTAAAATTGTTCTTAAAATAAGAAAATTTTAAAAAAAGAAAATTCCTTAAAATGAGAAAATACTTAAAATAAGGAAAACCATTAAAATAAGGAAAAACCGTTAAAATGAGGAAAATCCTTAAAATTCTTAAAATAAGGAAAACCATTAAAATAAGGAAAATTCTTAAAATAAGGTAAATCCTTAAAATAAGGAAAACCATTAAAATGAGGAAAATTTGTAAAATAGGGTAAATGTTTAAAATGAGGAAAAACGTTATAAAGAGGAAAATTCTTAAAATAATGTAAATCCTTAAAATAAGGAAAAACCGTTAAATTGAGAAAAATTCTTAAAATAAGGTAAATCCTTAAAATAAGGAAAACCGTTAAAATGTGGAAAATTACATATAATACCACCCTCCATTGTTAATTTACACTTTATTTCTTTACATGTAATGGAAATGTGATAGTACCACCAGAAACAGTAAGAAGAGATTTTTAAGACAAAGTAGCAAGTACTAAGGGCGCTAATTTCTTTAAGCAAAGACATAACATGGCCATTATATCAAACAAAAAAAAAAAAAGCTTGATGGCCCATTCTGACCAGTTAAGACCCAGAATTGAAGAGGAAGACATCGTGATGGAAGAAGACCAGGACAGAGAAGAAAGGATGAGTTCTTCATATCAGGATTATGCAATAGAAGATGAGCCTATGGATGATATCAGGAGTGACTCAGACATGTAAGATGATGAAATGAGACCAAGATCTTCATTAAAAGAACAGAACATAAACTTCAAAAGAGGAGAGGAGGAAAGTGGTTGTAGGAGGAGTTTGAGAACAACCAAAGGCATTAAACCTCTTCTGTTGAGGGAGGTGTAGTGGATTGGTATATAGGATTGTACCTATTTACATATATAAGTATATAGTAAACCAAGAGACAGGGAAGAAGTTGATCATGTGTTATAGAACAAGACAATACAATAAGTTGTAAGGTGCTCCCTAATAATAGGTATAGTTGCTAATTAACTAATTACTGGATATTCCTTGCTGAAAAAATTCTCAGTAATTGCTATTTTGAAGCAATTCAGATCTCTACATGTCCACCTCCAGTCAGGGACCTAAAATGCATGTCTGTTATAGGTATCACCTTAGTATGACCTCATTAAAACATCTGTAGAATGCAGAAAATGGCTATGAATTTGCTAGTAATGGGCAAAAAATCAACTACCACTTTTTATGAACTTGAAATTTTATACCAGGAATGAAAAGGTTCTAGATTCTTTAATTCCAGCAGTGTGTGTTCATCAATAATATTGGGATGGAATGACAAATTGTAAATGTGTCACTCTAAGAATCAAGAAAGGAAAAATATTTGAGTTCAAGGAAATACAATTACTGGATGGAGAAGTCATGAGATCTTTAAAAGAGGGAGGGGGGATCTATAAGTATCTTGGCATTTTACAGGCCATCCAGCTGAAACAAACTGAAATGAAAGAAAAAGTTAAAGGAGAGCATTTCAGATGTGTAAGGAAAATTCTTAAAACAAAACTAAATGGTGGAATTATCATTAAAGGAATTAATACTTGGGCAATTTCTCTGCTACATTATTCTGCAGCATTCCTAGACTGGAATTATATATAATTAGAGAAGATGGATAGAAGAATTCAAAAGTTGATGAATATACATAAGGCTCTGAATCCAAACTGATGTCAATAGGCTGTATATTCCAAGAAAGGAAAGAGGCAGGTTAATGAGTTCAAGTTGTGTCATTGTATTCTGGAACTAGAGAATTATGTTGAGAAATTTAATAAATTGCTTTTGACATTATGAGTTTTTGAGGATCTGGAAACACAAAATATTGAGCCAATTATTGTAGCAAAGCAGCAGCTTATGGAGAAGTGACATAACTAGTTGAAAGAAGTTTCACAGTCAGTTTTTTTTCAATGGACAAGAGATAGTTACTGGACCTGAAAGTTGGCTTTGGCTAAAAGATGGTATTATAAAGAGAGAAACAGTCACTGATAGTTGCATCATAGGCCAGGAGAGACAAATCACAAGAAAGCAAATCCTGATTAACCATATACTGAGTGAATGTCTCAAGTTGACACAGAAAAAGTATAAGTAATGACATCATTGAATTGATAAGGAAATCCATTGGGAAGTATGCCATAAATTTGGTTTCATTGTGAAAGAAAAATGGTATGAATATCAGCCAGAATCACAAGATATGGAATTTTCTTGGTTCAGACAGGTCATGCCATTGAGGTAAGAAGAATTAACTTTATTGTTATAGATAAGGAGAGTAGAAAATGTCAAATTATTGAATTTGCTGTTCCATATGATACTCAATTAGACTCCAAAGAAACTGAAATGATTAAAAAATACCAGGATCTGGCTAGGGAGTTGAAAACTATGGAACATAATTTTTGAAGTAATTCCTGTATTAACGGATGCACTTGGACCATCATCTAGAAAATTGAAAAAGCATAGAGGGAAAATTGGAATTGAGACCAAGGTTTTAGGCCTTCAAAAAACTGCCATCATTTATTTTGTGAGGATTCCCTGAAAAGTTCTTGGATTGTGAGGAATCTTGTTGACACCATACCTCAAGAACAGAATTCCGATTGACTACATCAATATTCAATACCAGCATAATAATATTGTAATAATAATTGCCATGCAGTATAGTGCAGAGTTTCTAGATTACCTCCCTTGAAGAGACTCTCAGTAAGTGGAGAATAGTAAATGCTAAATGGAAAAAGAAAAGAAAAAGCAACTGCTTGTTACATAACAAAGTAGACCTGTTATATTGAGTTACAATACAGCTAATTTGTGTTTCCACAGCCCCTGGCTATGAACTAGTACAAACCTTATAAAAATTACATTACAAATACAAGGACCTATAACAGTAAAAAATACTAAATAAATTGAAATAAGATTGACTTCAAGTTACTGAGGAAGATCATGATTGATAAAATATATTTAAACTAAAATTAAATGAAAAATCTTAAATGACATGCAGCCATATTATTTGTGCAATATTTGTGATTCAATTTCTGTAATTCTACATTAACTTTGGTTATCTGATTCCTTTTGTTGGCTGAAGGAATAAATAACTTAAATTATCTCACAAGTATTTCCTTCATCATTTTTATTGTTCAACTTCTCAGTCAAGAAATGAACTTGCCAGTTTACATTTTTTTTTTTTGGTTTTGACCATGACATTCTCTATTAGAGGCCTTCTTATGGCACAACTGAGAGCTGGAACTGGAGGGATATTTTGGAAGAAAATTAAGTTAATTACTTTTGAAAATACCTAGAATGATATTTTGACCTGTACCTGAGGATAATAGGATGTGCTGAAAGATAAATAAATGAAAATATATACTTTTGTTGTGGACACTGATAAAACAAAACAAAGAGACAGTTAAAATTTCCGGTAAAAGACATGATCCACATAATGTTGAAACAGAAACATTCACACTAATTACAGGTCTCACTGAACCTGTTATTCAATCTATTCCCAGGGATTGAAGAAAGAGTCTGGTTAAAATTTTCATTGAAATTTCCAGGTTCAACAAGCAGTGCCTGAAGAAGGATGGAAGGCATTAGTCGAAATGTTAATCATCTCAGAAATATAGACATATAAAGCAAAATTACTCTAGGACAGTTTCAAAACCTTTAAAGCAGGTTCTTTGTCTGATCTGGGTATGTAATGTTTGCAAACAAACATTTTTCAAAACTATATTTGCAAAAATATGAAACTGTTTTCTCTCCATGTTGAAAAAATGAAACTCAGAAATAAGCATAAAAATGTTACTTAATGATTTATAACATACTTGGAAAAGGATGAAACAAAAAAAAAAAATAACCATTGGCAAATGTGGTCAGAAGGAACCTTTAGTTCTTCATGCTCAATTGAATTGCTATATTTTCCATACTTTTTATAATAAAAATGAGTTTCATATTCACTGGGTTGATTATCATTTCTTGTAATATATCCAGCTATGTACATGAGAGCAATTTTTATTTTATCAGAAAGAGATGGTTTTAAATTTTCCAGATTGTCATATTTCTGAACCTTATTCACAAAGTTTATAATCACAAGATGTACATTGGTGACCTGGCTTAACATCAAAAGCATCAATATTTTCATTTAAAAGTAAAAAATGTCTGCTTAATATGCAGCTTTTCAATACGCTGTTGGACATTTATAAAATAGGTTGCCACTTGATCTTTGACGAAGTTCACAAAATTCTTTTTCTAATGGATCAGTTGTAAATTGTCCAAGTAGCTAATATTTATACCTTGTAGCTAAAAGGTGTCGCCATAGACTAACAATTCCATTGCAAGTATGGTGTATGGTCATAGTGTGTTTGAATAATTGTTTTATACGATTACCTAGACTGCCAGTCATATTAAGAGCCATTTGACCAAACAACGATAAAATCACGTCAGCTGTCATTCAGAGGTCTGATTTCAGTTTATAGAGGGTAATTGTATAGTTTGTCAATTTGAAAGGTCTTAACATTTAAAATTTTCCACCATATCAAGACCGTATTTATCATTCTTATCAGTACTTATTCCAGACTGAGTGAGAAGTACATTATATGCTTTTTCTGGAAACACCGAGGCAAATAGAAACCTGTTGTCTTCCTATTGACTTTGGAGCAATGGAAATTTCATTTAAATCTGAAAGTTTAATTAGACTTTCAGATTCAAAATGATATAAATGTTTAAGATGTGCCCATTTTGTAACTTGTTTTACTCCATTATCATCAAAGATTAGTTCTCTTGTCTTTGCTGTGAGCCACAAATTATGAATATTTTTCAACTGATGTAATGGAATAACCAGTCACTCCCATGAATGATTACACTATAAGTAGTAAGTACCTATAAAGTCAACCGTCTATGAGAGATTCAAGAGAGGAGGTGTGAGTGCGAGACGACGCAAGCACGTCCGACCTTCTAATTAGTGGAACTCACTGCTAGATTGACCTGTGTGTATAACTGTACCGTTATTTCATATTGTACTTGTTGTGTACAATAAACCTTTCTTCTAGTATCCACCTGGCGTTATGTGTTTATTCCCTTAGCATGGAATATAACAGTGGTGATGAGGATGTTTGAAACAAACTCATACGGAATATAACAGTGGCGACGAGGATGAGATCTGAACTTACGCGGGGAAACCCCAATGGGTTAGCATTCCATGCACTTCGAGGGGAGGTGATGTAATGGAATAACCAGTCACCCCCATGAATGGTTACTTTATAGGTACTTACTACCTATAGTTTAATCATTCATGGGGGTGACTGGTTATTCCATTACATCATCAACAGATGAACATAATCAAAATTTGTGTTTATTATCCTCAGTTAACCATGGTTTTCAGGAAGTGTGGGATATAATTAAAAAAAGCTTGATTTACACAGTTGCCATTACATATAATAGCCTTTACCTCATGGTAATAGCTGGTATAAAGGTGTTGACTTGAACTCAATTTGTTCAAATAAAAATGTTGATGTTAATTTTGAAATTGGAATCAATTTTGTAAGAAATATTTAAGACATTAATATTATACCAAGTACTGTTTGTGCAAGTAGAGATGGATTGTCAACTGACTTACCAAATAGTTGTTTGCCATGATATATCCTGCAACATCTTTTTGTTTACATTGATATATACTTCATCATGGAAATTATGTTGCCAACATTTTTTGACTGGCATTAAATATTAGAAAAAAAGTTATTAAATACAGATATCAAAAAAATTTTTTTCATTAAGTTTTGAAACTTTTGATATGATTCTTCTTAATGTTGCTTATGATAGTAATTGAAAATGCTGTCTTAATCTATTATACAATGGCCGTGATGTTGTATAGTATAACAAAAGCATGTATTACTATATCCGAGCTGTATTTCATTCCAACCATTTTATGAGCCATTGCTGAAAAGTGCTGACAAGACATCCTTCTTATAATCAAAAGCCATAGAATTTAAATATCGGATAATTTCTTCCAATGTTGACCAAGTATAAATTGTATTTATACGGTTTTGGGACAGGCTATTAATATATAACACTTAACTCTATAATGAAGTTTTCAAACTGAAAATTTTTATAAATTCTTAACATAGAGGGATGCCATCAATAACTTTTGATGACTGAACAGTTAAAATATTTTCAGTATAAAATGCTACAACTGGACACACAAAGCTTTTTTTGTTGTTGAATAGACTTTCTTTCAATATATTTGTATATTTAATCTTATATAATTCTAAAAAAGAATTCATTTCATCATCAATTTGATTTTGAGCAGTGCTGTAGGTTTTTTTTTTTATATCCATTTGAACAGCAGAGAGTGTTGGTATTTGACTCTTTGGCACACCTCGCCATACAGATGGTGGATTTTGGGGGCACATTTTTCAGTGAACTTCTATGGTATCAACATTCAAGGCTACTGTAGTTGACAAATAACTATTGTTTGTAACATTCAGATTGGCATTTGGAACTGATTTTCTCCATCGCTCACTCTCATCTTTGCCTTTTGGGAAACGATAAACTGACATTTTATTCATTTCTCACCCAGTTTTGTCTTGCTGGCTTCTGTAAATTGTTTTGCAAGAAACGACACAACACTTTCGGGGCACTGCTGGAAACTAGGTAATATCTGAAATGATAAATTAAGCTTCTTAAGTACAATTATTTCTTTTACTGCTTCAATTTAGGGGTAACTTTTCAAGCCAAATTAATTATATGATTAATCCCAACATTTACCCCAATTCTTACCAATAAATTAAAAACAAATTTTAGAGGGTTGTCTTAAACCTGGAAATTTAGTATATTGGTTTTGGGCTATATTGTTAAAAGTTTGCAAAATATTACATAATTTTTTTAATTAATTATTGAGTTAAGTATCTAAATTTCTCCTTGTGTCAAAAATTAGTTTTGTGCTCAACTTGAGTAAATAAATAAAAACTAAGAGGAATTCCACCACCATTATTCTTTTGATGGTGCCATAAAGTCTGGAGGAAACCTCTCAGTTTGTTCACTCCAACTTTTTTCATTACTTTCAAAACTGGCTCCCAAAGCCTTGATTCTTATCAGAGATAAGAATATATTTTCTGACCAATGAAGGGGCCAGGAAATTTGTATAACAATTTTGGAGGAAAAAGTCCCCGATTCTTCTGAGCCTCCCAAAACTCGATAAATTTAGAGAATCTTTGCCTATTTGGCAGTGAGAATTCAGCCCACCGTCTGTGAGGTCAGCGATAGAGAGCACCAGTCAATTTCAGAACCACTTTCAATCAAAGAACTACCTACTAAAGGGCTATCGAGAACGAACATTGGCCAACTATTAAAGACCAGTCGAAAGATTCCTCCTTTCATCTACTGTTGTTGACCTATGAGTTTTTGGAGTTTTAAGAAAACAAAGATTATAATTCTTTGGGTTATTCTTTTCAAACTCCAAAACCACATTGAATTCTTGTTGTTCCTGAAATAAAAGGTACAAAGGGAAGGAGACAGAGACAATGGAAATGAATTCAGGAACATTATTACAGTAACAACGGTCTGTTGACGGGAAATGACTTCTCCAGCAAAAGACACACGTTTGCTCATTGAAAGTTCAAGGGAAAAAGAAGCACGATTCTTCTCGTTTGTCTTTGGCGCCAGGAAGCCCCTCTTTTCTCACACATGTGCCATTTGTTGTTCTTGTTGGGGGGAGGGGCATCCTGGGAGATTCTTCTTTTTATTTTATTTTTGTTTTATCAATATACAATCCCCACAACACATCCCCACCTGAAAGTAGTGGAGTTATGGTAAGGATGCATTAGACGGAAAGTTAATTTCTTATTAAGTCTGCGTGTCTAAATGCTTGTTAATTTAATTTAATTTTTTTTAATTGTTTTTTTTTTTATGTATGTGTATTTGTTTTTTATGTGTAGTAAAAATGGTCGTTATTTCTTGCAAAACGAACCTGTCTACCTGAGCGTGTGACGACTGGTTCCTGGACAATTGGTTCTTGTGGTGTGTTTTGCAGTGTGTCATGTGTTGGATATGAAGTATTTTCTGTTGGGCATTGTTTTTATTTCTTTCTTTGGCATGGGTGAATATTGCTAGTTTCAATCATTCAATTGAAACTGTTTGCTCATCACCAGCCAGTGTCTCTATGACAAAATATCTATCTTCTTTTTTAATCACTTTGTATGGCCCTGAATATGGTGCTTCCAATGGTTTCCTAATTCTGTCTGTTCGCAGCCATACGGATGTTGCCGTCTTCATTTGTTTGGGTATAAAAGTGTTTTGAGTTGTATGCAACTGTCCTTCTGAGAGGAGGGTTAGATCCAACTCTTGCATCTCCTTGGCAATTTTTTATGTCATCTTTTGGCAGCAATAGCTTTTATTAATTTGGTTGTTGGCATAGGTCCTGAATGGGAGATGTCATGAAACATGTCAAAAATCCTCCTACGTAGTGGTCCGGGTATTTATGGTCTGGGAGTGGTTGTCGATAGGTTGCACCAGATGGAAGACCCTTGCATGTCCTACAGCTTCAGTCGACATTTGTATGAGCTGATTTCCTCGTCCTCTTTTTGTGATTCACTAATCGCTGATAGATCACAGGGGTCTTTGGTTATCGAGCACGTGGGTCGAGACAGCAACAATATTTTTGTCTCCTTTTATATACAGTACGTCTGTGACATACTCTGTCATAATCGACAATTATCGTGGTTGCTTGTTTTATTTCATCG
Source organism: Acanthosepion pharaonis (assembly GCA_903632075.3). Classification (NCBI taxonomy): domain Eukaryota; kingdom Metazoa; phylum Mollusca; class Cephalopoda; order Sepiida; family Sepiidae; genus Acanthosepion; species Acanthosepion pharaonis. Next base: position 17,197 of record CAHIKZ030002225.1, on the reverse strand, counting down.
GTGTCTTTTTTAATGCCAGGGAAAGTGGTTTGTGGTTTGAAAACAAGGTGGCATTTCTGCCTTTAATCTGTGGCTTGAAGTGTAAGACTGACTGGTATGCTGTTAAAAGCTCTCTATCAAAGATGGGGTATCTCCTCTGGTTTTCAGACAGCTTTTTGGAGTAAAACCCAATGGTAACTGGATCACCATTTATTATTTCATGAAGGGCTGCACCTACTGCATAATTAGAGCTAACAGTGACTAGATGGTATTGCTTGGCATCTGGATCAAGGTGTGTCGAAGCAGATACTTTGGCAAGAATGTCTTTCATAGCTACAAATGATTCCTTTTCAATGATTCTTATGTTGTTTGATATGTAGAAAAAGAAAAAAAATCACTTCCAATCCTTGTCACGCACGATATATGCCTTAAATAAAATCATGAAGATTGTGGTTTTTAACCCTTAGTAGTAATACAAGTCTCAAAATGACGATTTTAAAGTTCATTTTTTCATAATCATTTTATTAATGATTCTTATGAAATTTGATGCGTAAAAAATCACTTCCAATCATTTCCATGCCTTAAATCAAAGCACGAAATTTGCGGTTTAGCCCATAGTAGTAACACAAGTGTCAAAATGACGATTTTAAATTTCATTTTTTCATACTCATTTTATTAATAATTCTTATGTAGTTTGATGCGTAGAAAACGAAAAAATCACTTCCAATCCTTGTCACGCACGATATATGCCTTAAATCAAATCCTGAAGATTGTGGTTTTAACCCCTAGTAGTAAAACAATTCTCAAAATGTCGATTTAAAATTTCATTTTTGCATACCCATTTTATTAATGATTCTTATGTAGTTTGATGTGTAGAAAAATAAAAATGGTTATGTAAAAATGAAATCCAAATCCACCATTCTGAGTAATACTAATACTACGGAAAACCTCAATTACGATTTTACGTAATAATCATACTTGAAATTGGTCGTAATTGATTTTTTGTATTACTACGCTTCAAAATAAATCAGAATCAGTAATAAAACGGGTATGTAAACATGACATCCATATCCATCATTCTGAGGCTTGGAATACTGTTACTACAGAAAAGCGCAATTATGATGGTTTGATTTTACACATTAATCATACCTGAAATTGATTGTAATTAATTTCTTCTATTTCTACGCTTCAAAATAAATCAATCATTAATGAAATTGGTATGTAATTATTAAATCCAAATCCATGATTCTGAGGTTTGGAATCCTGATACTACGGAAAACCTTAATTATGAGGGTTCGAATTAATGGATTAATCATACCTGAAATTGATTGTAATTGATTTTTTGTATTACTACGCTTCAAAATAAATAAGAATCAGTAATAAATTGGGTATGTAAAAATTTCATCTAAATCCACCATTTTAACGCTTAGGATACGCAAAACCTCAAACTTGATGGTTTGATTTAACGCATTAATCTTACATATAATTTATTGTAATTGAAGTTTTCGCTTTCTATGTATGAAAGTACACAAGTATCAGTAATAAAATGGGTATGTAAAAATTAAATCCAAATCCGTTACTTTGAGCCTTGGCAAATTGTGTTAGCATCAGTCCTAATGATAAAAGCTAAACTGTCTTTAGTGGTAAGATCCTTATTGGCTGGTCAGTTGTTAGCCTTAAATGAAGATTAGGTCTTTCAGGTTGACAAGAGAATCGCCATTTCAATACTCTGTGAAGTTAATCATATCGCTTGAATTTTGATCCTGTTTCCTGGCTATTCTAACATCTGTGAAAAGCCTCTTTGCAGATCTCATATAAATCCAGAATTTGGCTACTGTACAAGAGCCCTTCCAAAACAGCACTGTCGCAAGAGATGAAACAAAAGTTTTATGCTGTGCGCTAGAAAGCAATGATCAATAATTTTATAAGGAGATATATTAAAAAAAAAAAAATTTTTCTTCTTCATTTACTATTTTCTCCATGATGGAAATTATTATATCCATGATATAATATCACCGTAATTAACTGACAGAATGGAGTGGCTGGAAGGAAAACAATGATAAACATATCTACACGGTAATCAGAGTGAAAGGAGAAATAAAACAGAATCTATTACATATTACTTATAATATGGAGATTCTTCTGTGTTTCTAGAGAAGCTATGTTTAAAAATCCAGATTCAAGCAGGTTGGATACATCTTCTGTCCCAAGCGAGGACATATTCTGCAAACAGGAAACGGCGAGGCTTAGGGTTTCCCAAATTGAAGAGTGCTAGCAGGAGATATTTTCTTTCAACATCTGGGGAAGATATATTCTCAAAGGAAAATGGTACCATGGAATTGTAAGCTCCTGGTGGAGTCAGATTTAGCCTCAGCCAGGGCCGAGAGGCCTGAGCAAAACAAACGTGGGTTTTATACTGTAAACCGAATTAAATTAACTGTCACTTTGGTCATTGTATGGAGTGACGTCACTAAGCGACTGTCATATTACTCGACCAAAGGAAGATAATCGCCTTTTGTATCCCCACAGAGACTCACAGATAAAGGTATCTCGCTCCACGTAGAAAATGATGGCCAATATGTTTTGGAACAAGAAGTGAGTCATGATGTTATGAATGTTATTATTGCCATTTCTGATTCCTATGTGAGGACATTCTCAACAAATAAAGCAAGATATCTTTGAACTACGCCACATCGGAAGAGGAGTGACGTGTTTTTGGAACACATAGCAATGCAAAACAACATTATCTTAAATCAATATATATATATATATATATATATATATATATATATATATATATATATATATATATATATATATATATATATGAATAAGCTTGTCTCATATACCCTACAGTCTTAACCTGGTGCCATCAGACTTTCATATGCTTGAAGAATAAAAGGCTCAGAAAGGAGATACCGACAGTTCTTCAATAAGAGATATTCAACAGTTTTGATAATGTTGAGAAGATTTAGAATCCTGGTATATTTTCTATAATGTATGTGCTTCTACTATGAAATCAATTGTTATTAAATAGTAATTGGACACTATATATATATGAGAGAGAGAGAGAGTAAGCCTAGGAAATAAAAAGCAGCCCAGAAGTATCAAACTTTCCTACAATTTTTACATTCAATTTTACTGTATACAATTTTAGCGCCAAATATTGTTCCAATTCCATCCTGTTAGACTCTAAGCCAAATTTAGTTTAAGATTTCTATGACGCATCCAATCTCCCTGAAACTAGCAACCATCAGCAGACAATGATCATGCAGCACACAATAATTATTCTTTTTATGTGCATGTCCTTCCAGGACATAGGCGATCATGGCTCTCCACATCCTTCTATCCCTGATAGCTCTCAGCAAGTTCCTTCCCTCTGCTTCCTCCACTAGACCATGTTCTGTCCTCCCTGTTCAAGCCCGCCAGGAATGTCATGCGCTGATTTCCCTTGCCTGTCTCTCCCTCTATTCGACCCGTGAATATCAGATTCTTCAGGCCCTCCTTCCTCATTATGAGTCCCAGAAACTTCAGCTGCCTCTTTCTGATGTTTATAAGCCTTCTCCTTGTTTGGCTCCTCTCTAAGATCTCATTGCAGCTCAAATGCTCTGTCCATGATAGCTTTAGCATCCTTCAGAAGAACCACATGTCCGTCGCTTCGAGTCTCTTCTTCATCTTTGAGGAAATCTTCCAACATTCGCTGCCGTAAAGAAGGACAGATGCCACGTAACAGCTCCATATTTTTTTCTTTGTTACCAAAGAAATCCTCCTGTCTCGCAAATCTTTCCCTTTTTGATTTCTATTTCTATTTGGTGACTTAGTTGTATTTTATATTCTTAATTTCGAGCATGCGCCTCGTTTTTGTTAGATTTTGTCAACTGCACAGTATAGTAGGATCAGTTGAATATCGTCTGTGAGAAAAATAGCAACATGACGCAATTCCCTTCACCAGAAATTTGGAAATGGCATGCTGTATTGTTCGGCATTAGCACCGGAAGCTCTAATGCGAACATTTCAAAGTGTTTAGATGTCAATCTAAGGAGGGTGCAGAGGAGTTGGATGAGTTTAATGGTGTTTACAATGGCACAGCAGCTCAGAAAATTCACTCTGATTGTTCTGATAAGAAAAAAAAAACAAAACATCAGACTCGACACGGAGGCCTACTTCAAGATGTAGTGCAGCCCTGAATCAAGATGGTGGCTGCTGGAAGGTCAAAAGAGCTGTTATTCCCTTGATAATACTATTAATGGATACATTTTTTACTCCCTCAGTTACGGTTATTTATTTAGATTATAAAAGTATATGATGCGATATTTATCATTTACTATTTTATAAAGAAATAAATTGGAAACGAAATATTTTTATTAAAAAAATTTACAAAAAATACAATATCTATATCTATATATATGAGTTCAAATGCCCTTTAAGGAACTGTGTTCCTGATGAAACCCGACTCATAAATAATTACATCAGTTACACAACTACATGCTTATCCAGACGTCTTACGTTACACCTATCTGATCACGGCTCCATTAGAACCCATTTAAACACACACACAAATTTACCAGGCTCCATTAGAAACATACTAGTAGAAAACACAAATATATTAACTGCATCCACTTGCAAAAAAGACTAAAAATAATGGAAGCTTTAATAATAAAAAAGAAAAAGCCAACTCTTAACTATATTAACTATGAACAAGGCCACAATGTGCTAACTGTATTCGGAAATTAAAACATCTCTACGACACACTAATACATATGCTTAATGCACACACTCAATTAAGCTGAAAAATTGAATCATCCTTGATAATGGCTAAGAGTATAGCCAAAAGTGCTCGGAACTATAAAATATTTGGACAGTTTTTACACACTCTTTGTCCAGAAAAGAAAGCACTTGTTCGAACAGAAGAAAAATGAAACAAAAAGCTTAAGAGTAGTACACTGTCAATTTTAATGAAACATGCATATATATATATATATATATATATATATATATATAAAGACAGGATGTGTGTGTCTGTGTAATGAATGCACGGCCACAATTTTCGACGGATTTGCACCAAAATTTACATGCACAAGCTCCAAGTTAGCAGGAAGGCCAAGACTGACTTTGCATTTCCCAACTCCCATGGAAATAATTTATTTTTTCATGCTTCTACGGCAGTTTTCATGTAGTTTGCGGCCATTTTGTACTGGCCAGAATCAGAGCCAATACCTGGCTGTCACGAATAGGCAGGAAGATTCTACTGGTCAGCGTGAGAGCCAACAGCTGACTGACACGAATGTTAACTAGCATGCAAAAAAAATTCGATAGCTGCATTCGTCACAAGTGGGAAAAAAATTAAATCTGCTTGGCACTTTACTCCAATTGGCTCATTCGCTTGCTTAAACTCAACGTTGATTCCGATTCTGCAGAACTGGGTTGGGTGTGAAAAAGTATTTGTTGTGTGACAGTTACACACCTGGCCCAGGGTCGGATCCTTTGGTTACGGCGCCAACGGTGACGTCGCTCCTCCTGGTCGCTCCTCCTGGGTCCAAGCGTGCCGCTCCAACCCCTTGGTCAGATGATCACCAGCCTCGCCTTTCCCGACTCGCCCAATACCTGGTCACTAAAGCAACTGTACCGATCTCCGGTCTGTCTACCCACGCTGTGTTTAGATCTTAGACAGACGGGACCAGCAGGATTGGGGCCGATACAAGTTGAGTCCGACGGGGGTGGCAAAACACAAATAAAGAGAAATAAACTCACGAGACAAAAAGATTGCTGATGAAAAAAAAAATGGGTAACAACCCTTTATATCTTAATGTCCGCTACATAAAAACAAAATTGTTCTCATTTCCCGACCCGCTCTGTGGACTATGGCACCAAGCTTCTATCACACAACCCTAAAGATTTCAAATTGCCTACTCTTTAGAATTGTGTATGTCGGAGTGTGGTTTGGTTCGACACTGGGGCTAATTTCTATCGATCATTCGCAGTTGATTCTTCTCTCCGACTTGAGTTGTATTTCTTCTTCTTCGTCTTCTTAGGCTGGAAGTTCTCTTGTCTTCGACTTGGGTTGTATTTCTTCTTCTTCTTCGACTTAGGCTGGAAGTTCTTTGTCTTCGACTTGGGTTGTATTTCTTCTTCTTCGTCGACTTAGGCTGGAAGTTCTCTTGTCTTCGACTTGGGCTGGAAGGATCTCTTGCCGCAACTCAGCCGCAACTCTCTGTCGTGGAGGTGATCTCTTCTCGCTGCCGTCCGGGGCTGAACTCTTCTGTCTTCGACTTGGGCTGGGAGGATTTCTTGTCTGAGGATTCTCTTGCCCGCAAAAGGGGCGAGTGAATCCAGGCCCGATGCCCGCGTTCAGGCTCTTTCCCTGCCCGCGGTCCAGCTGCAACTCAACTCAACTGATTTCTGTCGACTGGGGTCCTGCTTTTTATTGACGCCAAGAACAAACTGGGGTGGGTCTGTCGGCGTCAGGGTTTTCTCAATAATTCCAATAGCTGCCTTATTTCTGTCTTCTCCATTATCGCTATTGTTTTCACCCCTACTTCCTCATAGTGCTTTTGGTGGGGAGGCGCATATCCATCTCTCTCGTCTCTCGTATGTCAGGTGACCGCTTTTCGACTAATGAGATTCTGATCGAGCATTTCTTTCTTTTCTTTTCCGCAGCCACGTGACCGTTTTCGCTAATGGGATTCTGGTTGAGCATTTCTTTCTTTTCTTTTCTGCAGCCACGTGACCTGTTTCGGCTAATGAGATCCTGATTGGGCGTTTCCTGCAATCAATCGGGGCGGGCTTATATCGTTCTTGTTCTAAAAAACAAAATCTAATTTTTCCTTTTTTTCGCACGCATTTAAAAATGACCATCTTGGCCTTCTCTCACCTGGACTTTGTCAAACAGCCCGCCGCTAATTAGACTTGACTTCAGAAAGGATCTTTTCCGCCTTCTTGGCACCCTCTGTGAGCCAAAAGCAATTGTCCCTCTTTTTACCTCTTTTGTTTTTCCTGATAGTCAAAAATCTTAATTATCTACATTGAAAATGTCTCCACTTTATTATTGTGGGGGTTCTAATTTTTAACAGGTCAGAGCCTGTATACCGTTCCACCGGTCCTCCCCTCAACCCAAAAGACACTTTTTCTCTGATTAAGATTGTTTCATTGTTCCCAAAATTTCTCTTTATCCAAATTGATAAGGTGTCTTTCCATGCAAAAGTAGGCTAGGTGCTTTGACCGATATCTGGCTTCCATCAAGCGGCCCGTTTTGATATCATGTCTTTTTTCCCTTTCTTTCTTCTTATTATTTCCAATTCTATTCTTCCAATTGTCTTTAAAAAAAATTCGGTCAACATGCTAGCTAAGATATCTTTCTGACTCGTGTTTTTGTTAATGACCGTTTTTTTTTTTTTTTGTATTTCTCGACCTCTCTCTTTCCCCTTCCTTCTTCTTCCCTTAGGATCGTCCAAGTACAATCTTAGTGAATTATTTTCAACTCAATTATTTTCCGTTTTAAAAAAAAATCAACAACCTGTTTAGTAAACCGAATAAGAAAAAATTAAATCATATTTCTATGAATATTTCTAATAATGCAAGGTGCCACAGTTGTTAACATTCTTTTTTCATTCGGTTTTTCCAGTTACGAGTTCTTTTTTAAAGCTGATCATTTTGTGTTCATTTTGTTTAGTTCTTTTATCGTAACAGATTTAATGTTTAGTATAGAGTTTAGAAAAAATTCGCAGTGTGAGATAGGCAAGAAGTAAGGCATGTAGCAACATAATCTCGGCAAAGGGCACTCCTTTAAAGGCAAGGAAAGGCAAAAATATTTTAAGTCAAGTGATAGCGATTGCTGTATGAGTCGTATGATTTTTTAATCAATCATGGGCAACGCCGGGCCATGCTGCTAGTATATATATATATGCGGCACAAAGCCGTTTTTTACGTGGGCTCTTCTGAGCTCGTTGGCTCGAGCAAAAATTACACAGACCCCAGACTCGTCTGTGTTCTATTCTGCCCGAAGTTAGAGAGGTCAACAAGATCTAAGAGTTTGAGAAAACCCATCTTCTGGGTATTTACCTTTGACTCACCACTGAATCAAGTTGTGACACAAGGTCAGTTGGTTTTAACGTAGAGACCCGTGTATCACCACTCAGGCCAATAGGTAAAACTGGTCTTAGCTAGTCACAGCCGGTCATACCACTGCCACGGAACAGATTTTAAGGAACAAGTTTGAGGATTCTGTCCATGTAGCAGGGGAGAGGATAGTCACCGGCACGGAACAGATACTACGACAGCAGCATCTCCTTTGACGGGAAAACCCATCCTCTGACCGACTCGACTACCTCGGCATTTATCTGAGACCTCCCCACGAGGCAGGGTGTGGTAAAAGTCGATTTTTAACGCGGGGCTTTCCGAGAGAGTACGCTTGGGTAAAAATTACCCGTAGACCCCGCATACACACGGTCGGGAAGTTGTCTACCTCTACAGACGAGACGGCCATTTGGCATAGCCTCGTCTGAGTATCTCTCCACCCGGATGCAGAGAGGTCGACAAGAAAGATACTACTGGACTAAAAAAAAGCATCGATATAGTTCACAATGGAGAGAGAAATCGTCAAAAAACTAGCATTGATGGATGTACTAATATCTCGATCAGAACCTGGGTTCAAGATATCCTTCTACCGTAAGCCAACATTCACCGAACTATACCTCAACTTCGACTCCAACCAAAGCAAAAGAAAGTGTAAAAAAAAAAAAAAAAAAAAGGATTGTCCGAAGCCTACAGCATCAAGTAAAAGTCATGTGGCGATCCAGAGACATATGAACACGAAATGGTCAGTATAAGCAGTACGCTACAATGTAACAACTACCCTGGGTAGATGACAAGATCCCCCATAAAGTGGGAATGATGTGTACAAGATGATAAAAACACTCAGAAAACAACCTCGGTCTGCCTACCCTATATGAACAGTTTATCGGGATAGATATAAAAGATCTGTGGTCTATATAACATCAGAGCAACCTTTAGACGTGGTTTAACACTACGTAAACATCTCTTCCAAGTAGGACCACTCATAGAGGAGAAGAGGATTAAGGACTGTGCGTACATCATCCCGTGCAGTTGTGGCAAGAAATATGAAGGGCAAATAAGTCGTCGCCTGAAGATAAGACTACAGGAACACCATCAGGACGTAACACAAGAGGAAATAGGAAGATCAGGCATGGCTGATCATATATGAAGGGAAAAGGGAGATCACCGCCTCTGTAGGACGAAGCTGGTATAATAGACAGAGAACATCAGTGAAAAATACGAAAACTTAATGAATCAGCGCTAGGCTACAAAAATCTTCCAAGCCGGCCAAACAGACATGAGTGAAATATGGCAACCAGTAATACAGAGAGCTGGTGAAAAACAACAATAACAAAATTTGCATATGCACTCTGGTAAAAAAAATAAATAAAATTGTTTACTGATCAATTACGTTTATAAGTCCCCAAAATTAATTCACTGAAGTCTCCAAGGACACATGTGTGTGGATAAAAGTGTTGGTTAAGGGATCCAAAAGAGGAGAAATAAATAAATAAATAAAACAAACATGGAGGCTTGCGAATTAATATCCAAACTCATGACACGTGGAATTAGAACAATATACCCCCATGGACTAAATAAATGGTTTGGCTCGAAATTCTAGCGTATATCACCTGAAGAAGGCCTGAGCGTACAACGTCCGAAACCTCGTGAATATAGCAATAAAGATCAGGACAACAGCCCGAACAATATATATATATATATATATATATATCATTGAATACGGCTGTAGTGGTATTGACGGCATAAATCAACCCACACATTTTAATTTACGAATGTGTAAGAAAACAAAAAGCAAACAAGAGAAAGAACACAAGAAAATAACTTTTCATAACAGGTACAATAAATGACAACAGTTTTACAATAACTAGTTACTTCCCTTTGACTGGGCTAAAGTTTTTCTACTAAAATATTTTTTTACCTTAGCTCACAAAAGCTGAATTATCTTGTCGTTCAAAATGTTCACTGAAAGAGAGTTTAAAGAATCTTGTAAAGCTGAAAATATGTTGATAAACTTTTAGTTTTAAAGAAGTTGGAGAAGTGAATGTTCCGTTTGTTTTCGTTGTTTGTAGTTGAATGTATTGTTCGTAATTGTTTGTACTTGAGTTTCGTAAGATTCAATAACGTGATTGAATAGTTTTAGTAAGTTGCAGAAGTTGGTGAGTGAGTTGTTTCGTTGAAATTGTAGCTTGAATTACAGCGAAGTTATTTTGTGTTAAAGAACTTGAGATTCTAACTTTGTACTTCGCTACAGTAATGATACAAGCGTCGTGAACTCGTTTAGCAAATGCTAGTCGTCGTAGATTCTCACTGGTTGGGTTCGCTCGTACCTTCAATTTATATGTTTTTTTAATCACGTAACATGATCCTGAGAGCATTGTTTTTTCGTCAGGTCAAAAACTAGGTTGATGTTATTCGGATGTAGTGGTGAGCAGGTAAATTGTTTTTTTAATATCTGTTAACCACTCAGAAAGCACCTTACAAAACTCAGTCTGGAGCATGATATGTTTTGTGTTGCTTATTGAGAACAATGCACGTGAAGATATACGAGATAATTTTAATATTTATTGTCCAACGAGAAGTTCAGGTTTTCAGAAACATGTATGAAGATGTTGTAGTGGTGCTGTAAGTATTGTTGGCTAAAGTCACCGTGAATATAATAAAGAAGGAAGGCTGTGTTCTTGTAAAACAACACCCCACATGAATAATGCACAAGAAACACGAGAGAAAAATAATCAAGCTCAGTGAACATTAATAAAATATTGTATTAACAATGATATACAAATATCAACAATAGTATAAAGAAAGTTGCTTCCCTTCTTCCGTAATAAAAAGGGTAAGTTTAGCTAATTAATATTGAGTGCAATATTGAATGTTATTTAAGTACAAAGTTCAATTGAAGTCTTAGCTAAATAAGGAATAGTTCCACAGTGTTTTATCAGTGTAGAAAAATGTAATGTTCATGAGTGATATCAATAGGAATTAGTATGATTACTCGATTGAGTTATAATTAAGAATTAAAATGTCAATATAGCGCCGTGCCTCATTTTCCAAGAATTGAACTGCTACTGGTCTTTTGGTTGATAGTGAGAGTCTTTTTATAACGATGGATAGGCTCCAGCGAGCTTGGTGCTAAAAATATAGAAAGATACTAAAATACACGATTGGTCAGGAAATTGACCAATCCGTGATTTTAGAGAAAATTTCAAATTACCTGCGATGGCAAAATTGTCATATGATAAGTATCATATATTGAAGGAAATGGAGGTGTGGCACATGTAAGTGATCCCCACAATACCCTGTCAAGATGGAAAAGTCAGGGAAGAAAGAGTTTTCAATATGTAATAAAAGTTCTGAACTTCTTAGGCCAGTGGACGGTACGTCGGCTAGCAGTCCTAGTAGGTGCTGGTGACGAAAGCTGAGAACTGTTTAACGAAGGGCTCTTAGGTTGATTGGTTGATCCATCGCGTTCAATACATGCAGGTTTTAAGTGATCGATAGAGAAAGTCGATCGGCCGTGGTTAGTCTGTAGAGTATAATATTTATCGGTCCGGGCAAGGACACGAAATGGACCTGCATAATGTGGTGTCAGTGGCTTTCTAACAGAATCCTGTCGTACAAAAACGTACTTGCATTCCAGGAAGGAGGTACATAAACGTCACGTGAAGTGTAACGGGTTGGAGTAAAAGCAAGGGAAGACATTTTCTTCCGAAAATAGGTGATAAAACTGGACAAAGGTTCCTGTGTAAATATTACAGAAAAATATTGACCTGGTAGTACCAATTGTTGTCCGAAAACTAGATCAGCAGGCGAGCATTTTAGATCTTCTTTTACTTGTGTGCGAAGTGAAAGTAAGACAAAAGGTAAGTTGTCTATCCAAGAAGATTGGTTAGTAGTGCCTATGCTGGTCAAAGCAGCCTTAAGTTGGCGGTGGAAATGCTCAACTAGGCCATTGGAACATGGGTGGTAAGCAGTTGTTGATATATGACGAGCTCCAAGTAGATTAGTAAATTCTGTGAATAGCTGAGATTGGAACTGCGGTCCCCGATCGGTGGTAATGATCGAGGGGCATCCGTAAATGGAAATCCAATGTTGAAATATGGCTCTTGCCAGAGATTCAGCGGTAGTGCTGTTGAGTGGAACGGCAACCGGCCATCTCGTAAATCTATCTATAATTGTCAAAATGTATTGACGTCCCCGAACTTCCGATAAGGGACCCACTAGGTCCGCATGTAGATGTCGGAAACAACCATCAGGTGCAGCAAAACGACCAACTGGTGACTTAGTGTGTCTCTGGATCTTGTTTTGTTGACAAACAACACAACATTGAGTATAGCGAATAATGCCTTTACACATCTTAGGCCAGACGAAACGGTCTGCAATTAACCTAAGTGTGGCATTAGAACCAGGGTGGGACAACGAATGAAAGTGGTCGAATATTCGTCGCCGTATGTTGGTTGGGACGACTGGTCGAGGATTACGTAGACTGGTGTCGCACGCGATAAGCTTATCAGTAAAGGGCAAGGGATGATGCTCAATATGTAGTGACGAATTTCGAAGTGAGTCGAGCAAAGTTATCTCCCGTACTTGTTCATCCGCGGTATTTTCCATGTCTAAAGTATCTTGCAGGCTTCCACACAAGGATGCTCTGGAAAGTGTATCGGCAGCAATGTTATCCTTTCCTTTAATGTGACGTATATCCGATGTAAACTGAGATATATAATCAAGATATCTGTAGTCTCGAGGATTGTACTTGTCTGATTTAGTTGAAAGGGCAAAGGTGAGGGGCTTGTGATCTGTGTAGATCACAAAGTGTCTACCCTCTAAAAGGTGTTTAAAATACTTAATTGACAAGTATATAGCTAAACGTTCCCTGGAAAAGGTACTATACTTCTGTGTGGATGTCAACTTAACGGGAAAGAAGGAAACTGGCAAAGATTTAGCGTCAACATGTTGGTGTAAAACTGCGCCTATGGCGTCAGAAGATACGTCAGTCGTTAATGATAACTGAGTGGTAACACTGTCAGTGAGGCATGAAAGTTTCGTAAAGTTGACCAATGTTTTATGAGAGTTGTCAAATGCTTACGCTGCGTCGTTGTTCCCACAAATAGGAGTATTTTTACGATCTTGCCCGCGAAGAATATTCGTCAGGGGGTGCAAGAATTTGTGAACAACGTGAGATGAATTGACAATAATAATTGATTAAGTCAATGTATCTGCGAAGTTTTCGAAGTGTGGATGGCTTCGGAAATTCCTGGATAGCACGTATCCTTTCAGGTAGGGGAGTAATACCTGTAGCATCAATGACGAAACCGAGAAAGTGGAGTTGCGAAACGGCAAACTCGCACTTCTCTGGGTTGATTTTTAAAACCAAAGTTCTAAAGACGATCAAAGACTTGCTGAATATGTTTACGATGCTCCTGTAAATTAGGGCTAGCTATTAGAAGATCATCAATGTATGCGAAAGTGAAAGATAGTCCACGAAGTACCTCATCTATAAGGCGTTGGAATGATTGAGCTGCATTACGCGGTCAAAAAAGGCATACGCAGAAATTCAAATAAACCAAATGGCGTGGTGATCGCAGTTTTGGGAATATCTTCGTCAGCGACTGGGATCTGATGAAAGGTTTTGTGCAGATCCAGTTTGGTGAAGACAGTTGCTCCCTCTAAGGTAACAGCAAAGTCGGTCAAATTGGGAACTGGGTACTTATCGGGTATTGTGAATTAAGTCGTCTATAGTCGCCACATGGCTTCCAGGCGCCCTGCTGAGCCTTAGTGACCATGTGAAGCGGTGAGGCATATGGTCTCGAGGAGGGGCGAATAATCCCGAGGTCGAGCATGTGTTGGAACTTGGCCCGGCAATCTTTGTATTTATCCGGCGCAAGACGGCGAGGTTTAGAATAGACAGGCTGTTCAGTAGTTCGAATCCTGTGTACAGTGTTGTGCTTGACAGGCTCTGTAAAAAGTAAAAGGTTGTATCAACGAGGGAAATTTATCCAAAATATCTTGAATCGGATTATCACGCGGCACAGCGATGCGTAATTCTGTAGATGTTAGCTGTGATACAATTCAGCGGTTAGATAGCTTCGTGGTGGTGTCAGATAACTGACGCTGTGAGAGGTCCACGATGAGTTGATAATGTGCCAGAAAGTCGGCGCCTAATATGGGGAATTTCACGTCTGCAATGGTGAATATCCATTGATATGTCCTTCTAAGTCCAATATCCAGTGTTAACGATTGCTCACCAAAAGTCTTGATGTTCGTGCCATTAGCGGCGCGTAAAGTGACTGAAGAGTTAGTCTTAGTGAAGTTGGGTGATGGTGGAACAACGCTAAGCTGTGCTCCCGTATCTATTAGGAATGACATGTTAGAATTCCTGTCTTTTATATAGAAGAGACGGTTAGTAATATGTGTCCCAACAGTAGATGCCGCCTTCAAGTGCTGCTGGGATCGGCATTTCCACCATCCGTAATGCTTTGGGGGAAGGTTGGCGCTTGAAGGTACACGGTTTAATGCATCTGTGAGCTCTATCACCAAAGTTAAGATGGTACCAGCATAGCGTGGGTCGGCGAAAGCGCAAGTAGCAGAATGAGAGCGCCGCCGTACCTTGTATGAGTTTTATCCTCTGTTCTGGTAAGATGCTGCACCTGAGTGGAAAGCCTCTCGAGTTGCTGTTTCAGCTGTTCTATTACATCCATCATAGCAGCGTCAGTGGGTACAGGGGAGTCCACGCTGTTGATGCTAAGTACGTCATTAATTTTATCAGCGATCTCAGCAATTCTCGAAAGATTTAAGTCATCGGGAAGCGTAGCCAGAATCTGTGAAGTGTATGGCGGTAACTTGTCCAGCCAAAGTTTGCGGAATAGTGATTCTGACATTGAGTTCTTTCAAACAGACTCTTCATTCGTCCAAGTAACTGCAACGGGCGGCTATCTCCTAGCTGTATAGTATTAAATAGATCGTGCAACCTGCGCTCATGCGATTTTCAAGTACGGTAGATGATGGCTTTCTTTAGTACATCAAAGGGGTTATGAGCGGAACGGCTTTTTTTCTGGTGCTAAAAATATAGAAAGATACTCAAATACACGATTGGTCAGGAAATTGACCAATCCGTGATTTTAGAGTAAATTTCAAATTACCTGCGATGGCAAAATTGTCATATGATAAGTATCATATATTTACGAACCAATGATAGTGAAGGAAATGGAGGTGTGGCACATGTAAGTGATCCCCACAATGTGATCCGCTTTCTGCATGAAAATCGACATTGATGAAAAAGTGGTAGCGGACAGCTAAACGGCCAACAAGAAAGATTCTTTCATTCTTTTCTATCCGATAAAAATAAGGAAACCAAAAATGTATCTGCTAAGTTGTGAATTATTAAAAAATAAATGGTACGGTGGTGATTTGCAGTTTAAGATCATTCTTGATTGTTATATATATTTATATATATTTCTTTATTCTATTTATCTGGCCTTTCCTTTTTTGTTAACAAGTTTTGTTCCGCTAGACCAGTGGTTCCCAAACTTTTTTCTGGGTCGCATTTTCGCTATGAAAACTTACTTGTGCCTCAACAAATGTTGTGATAAAAAAGTACATTTATAAGTAAAACAACAGGAGACGGTGATCTCACTTTTCCCTTCATATGTGGTCAGCTCCGCCTGATTTTTCTATTTCCCCTTGTGTTACGGTTTTTACGATGTTCTTGCAGTCTTAAAGGGGCAGCCCGTTTTTCCTTTATATATCTTACCAAAGCTGCAGGGATGGTGAACACATCCCTCAATCAAGTTCTCCTCTATTTCTTAATCGAAAGAGGTGTCTGCGAAGTTTTCAACAACTTTGGAAGGTCGTCCAGATGTTATATAGATCACAGATCTTTTGTATTTTTTTTCCGATAATCCCTTCACATAAGTTGACCGAAGCTGTTTTCTGAATATTGTTATCCTCTTGTACCCTTCTATCCCAGTTTGTAGAAGCTGCTGTCATGTACCTAGATTAGTTGTTACGTTGTAGAGTACTGCTTATACTAACCGTTTCTTGGTCATATATCTCTGAATTACCACTTATGACTTTTGCTCGATGTTGTAAGCAGCGGACAACCCCTTTCTTTACACTGTATGCCTGTTAGGAGTTGAAGTTGAGGTATAGGTCGGTGAATGTTGGCTTGCGGTATAGGGATGTCTTGAAGCTATGCTCTGTTCGAGATATTAGTGCAGTTTGCGAGTTTGATGTCGTTTTCTCTGTCCACTGGGAACTGTTTCGATGATCTTATTGAGTTCACATGGTTCAGGAGAAATTGGACTTCTTCCTGGGTTGACCAGAGTATGAAGGGGTCATCTACGTAAAGTAAATGTAAGAATTTTGGCTTCTAAGAATAAGTTTTTAGAAGCGGGTATAAATAATTTAGAAATATTTTTGTTATAAGTTTCTATATTTTAGGACTGACATTAGTTAACGAATTTATTTCATATTTCTTCAAATCAATTGTTCTCGTCTGGAATTACTACACTACTAAAGTCAAGCGGAACCGAAAAAGTTCTACAGAATTATCTAAATAAATCAAAATAATGTACTTAATTATTCTGTGAAAACTGCCTGTATCGAATTATTTAAACAGATGAAAAACAGCAAATTTTAAATTATTTGTTGTAGTAAATAACAATTCGGAGTAAATAACAAACATTAGTTAATTAGTTTTGTTTTTTTTTTTTTTTTTTTTTTTTTTTTTTTTTTTTTTACATGGTAACTCCTAATGTCTAAAGTTTGAAATTCAAATTGACTTCTCATAATGGTAAAAGGAAATTTAGAAAATTGATGTCTTGCTGAACATGTTTATTTTGAAATATTATAGAATGTAATGTTGAAGAGAAAAATAATAAAATGTACTGCCTAAGCGCAAGGATTGAACTTATAGCATTCAGTTAACGAGCTAGCGATGTTAGCTCTTAGTGACTTAGTGCAAATGTCACCCCTGTTGAGTGAAATAAGATCATCCATAGAAGCTGTATAAAAGACAAGACTTTTCCTCTCTCGTTAAACCTTTTGAGTTGCTAGGGAATCTTTGCTACTGGTCCCCAAGCCCCACTTAAAAAAAAAAAAAAAAAAAAAAAAAAAAAAACCTCAACTGGTGTTTTTTATTTGCTGAAAA
>CAHIKZ030002224.1:7692500-7705059 GCA_903632075.3 Acanthosepion pharaonis | reverse complement strand
TCTCTTTTTTTTTTGCATCTGTGAAGAAATTTTCCTTTTCATTTCCTATGGGAAAAGCTTTTTAAACGTGAGTTTTTTTTTTTCATAAAAATTTTTTAAACAACAGCTCTACTGAAATCAAAACATGTGGCCAAAACTTTTCCCACCATTAATTTTTTTAAGGTTCTTCTAAATATGATTTTGCTAATGTTTTGTAACTTTAATTTTTTAAAAATATATAAAAGTTAAGAAAAAAATATACAACAAATTTAAAAAATTTTCTACTTTTAAAATACACATATATATATATATATATATATATATAAAATAGATATATATTGGACCTCCTCGTATTGAGAGGGTTAACTTTAATTTTTTTAGAAGCTGATATTTGTTTTTGGGAAATTGGTGATGTTTTTGCAAAACCCTACCACAGATTTTAAAAACCCCAAAAAAGTTCCCAACCCGACCCCCCAAAGATTTTAAATTTTTTAAAGAACCGGGCAAAGCACTTTCCCCCAAGAAAGGGGTTCATAATTTTTACCAACGGTATTAGGGAAGGAAGGGGTTCGACGGGAATTCGAACTCCCCCTTTTTTTAATCCAACCCGATATCTATATTTTATATTTTCATTATCTATCTATCTATTATATATATATATATATATATATATATATATAAATTTTGAATTTTCAAAAAGTATTGAAACCTGACCGTTTCTGACCCCTTGGTGAGGAAAAGCTTTTAGGTATCTTTAAAACAAATAAAATAAACCCCAAATCAGTTAGTGGGACCCAACTTTTAGGGAGACTTATATATATATATATATATATATTTTATTTTTGGGTGTGTGACTATATATATATATATATATATATATATATATATATATATTTTTGGATGTAGAAAAGGGGAGGAAATATAAATATCTTCCTTTTTTCGGGGCAACATTTTCTCGAGGGTTTCCATAAAAAATGTTTTTTTTTTATATTGTTTCTCGAGAAAATTTGGGATTAGAAAGGCACCAAACTGTCTATTTATTATCACGGTTTGAGAGGTAAAAAAATATTTTTGTGTGTCGCCGTAACTGGATGACTTTCCGATTACAATTGATATTTTGTTGTTCCTTTTCGACTTTTTCGTTTATTGAAAGTTATTTAGACATTGCATCAAAAATTTTGACTGAGTTATTTTTGGGGAAGTATAAATACACAAAAAAAAAGAATAAAAACCCTAATAAAAGGTAAAAGCCATCGAGGGAAAAATTACCGAAAGAAACTTTCATATGATAATATGGAAAGAATCCTCAAAAGTTAAATAAAAATAATAAAAGAAAAACTAAAAGAATAAATATACTGATAAAATGAACGTAAACCATAATCAAATTATTCTATTTAAAAGAAAGAACTGATATCGCATATCTGCAAGTGACTAAAGGAAATGGATTTAAACAGCTAAACAAATTTATTCTTACTTTGCAAGTTATTTGAGTATTTAGTAATAATGGCAATTAAAAGAAAAATGGAAGATGAAATAAGACAGAAGAGAGACGTTGGTAAACGAAACCCCAAAACTTCAAATATCTCTGATTATTGAAGGGCAGATTTCAAACAATGCTTAGCATACTCTTCTTTCTCGAATAAAGAGAAAATTATATTTACAGTTGGCTTCACTGCACCTCCATACAGATATCACATTCTAATTCTATATTTTATGCGTAGAGAATATGTATTTCTGATATTTTATACTCTTCTGAAAGATTAAGACAGCGATAGTTGAACATATGCTTTTATAATGTTAATCTATAAGAACAGATAATCTGAATTCCAGAAATTCAATAAATTACTTCTTATGGCCATAAGAAATACGACAATTATTCCAACAGGTTCCAAACTAAAAGTACCTTTTGCTCGCTAAGTTTTTAGTTGCTTTTTCACGAAAATAAGTTTTCAGGAAATAGCAGAAAAAACAAATGAATCTAACTGCTTACATAAAACAAAGGAGATGGATTTACAGAAACTGGTTGAGTGAACAACCAGCTACTCACAGGCCAGAAGATTTTAAGTTCTGGCTTGTGAAGAGATAATTAATGTAACTTTTCTAAGAAAGATGTTCTAATTAGCGGGAAATGATTCCAGGCGAATGTATAGTAACGACACAAAATCATATATTAAAAACATTATTTCTTATATTGATTTCTGTTTTAATCTAATCTTAACTTTAATGCACATATAGATTGTACTTCAGTTATATTGTCACGTTATTTTGAATTATTAAATACTTGTATTCTGATTGGTCATCATATATTACGTAACAATGTTTACCCTACTTGATTGGTTTCTGAATGTTTAAAACCTTGTTTTTAAATCAATGCCATCACTTTATATGGTAGCTGTACTGTTGAAACAAAATTGCAACTATTGCAGCGATGTTATAACATGTGCATGTTATAATTTTGAATAAATATATATATATATATATATATATATATATATATATATATATATATATATATATATATATATATATGTGTGCGTCTGTGTGTGGGTGTGTCGCTGAAAAGATATTTAAATTTAAAATCGATGTGTATAATTTTAACAGAATAAGATACGCGATTGATGCTGCACTGAGTGAAAAATTGGGAACATTATCCCAAAATATACCCTGTAGATGTTAATCAAGAAAGCAAGAAGGTAGGATTAGACATTAACTATAAGAATATGAAATGGCTAGGGAATCGGAGAGTCGTGTTCAATTCCTGTCGACTTTACTGCATTCAATTACGTGCTAATGTCCTTGGGAAAGCTATGAATCCATAAGGTAAATAGGGTAATAATTTTTAATTTTAAACTTAACTGCGAAATTAAAACAATTTAATATAAAGATTTCTAATTTAATTTTATTGCATTAAAAGATTGTACTTTGGTTATATTGTGACGTTATTTGGATTTATCACCTACGTGCATTCTGATTGGTCATCATAGATTACGTAATAATGTTTGCTCTACCTAAGGCGTTTGATTGGTTTCTGAATGTTTAAAACGCTTTCTTTTGCAATCATCATCATCGCTTTATGTTGAAACAAAATTGCAATTTTTGCAGTGATGTTATATCATGTATATATTATAATTTTGAATATATATATGAAGGTCTGCTTAAATGGTAAATTACATAATAATTTATGATGCGTCGCATAAAAATGTTTTTTTTTCCTAATTTCTTAAGATATGATATATTGAAATTCTTTAAAGGCAACGCAGACTGGTATTTGTGGTCGGCAAATTCCTAAATCTTCTTGCAACTTTTCTAAATCCCAGCTCTGATCCATTTGCTGGCAGGCACACTTGCAAGATTTCTTAAATCTCAGGTTTTGGTCACAAAAAACTAAGCTTAATAAATATCTGAAAAATATTACAAATGATGAAATATTTCAAAAATTTCCCCTTCGGGTAAAGAAATGTTTGAAACAGAAAAAGAAATTCGAAAGAAAAAACGTAGCGAAATTTTTGGATAAAAAAAACCAATGAAAATTAAATAAGAATAAAAAAGAAAACAACGAAAATTAAACAAGAATAAATAAAAGATGGCGTTAAGAAATACTCGGTTCGATCCACTTCCATACATCTAAGAAAATGAACGAATAAAAGAATTTTGTTTTGAAGGGCTTTTGGATCAGGGATTTTTTTTTTCAGTAAAAACGTCCGTAAGGAGATTAACCAGGAGAAAATAGGAAAATTCATAATTAAAGGAAAAATTGTGGCGAAGTTAAGGAGGAAAAGAAACTCGGATAAATCATTATCATGGGAAAAGAAGAAAATGTTACATTTATCGCTATAGAAAATAAAATAAATATTAAAAGAAATAAATGTGGTGGGGCGACAATGACGCATAAGATGTTTGGAAGGGATTATGTGTTGAGGTGAAAGAACATGGTAGAGACGAAGGCGGTGTATGACAAGATACGGAAAATACAGAGAAGAAAAGTAAGAAACGCGTATGTCGAAAGGAAAAGAGAAATAAATTAACTAATGATTCATTAAAAAAACTAAGGAAATTAAAAAATTGAATGGCATAGAGAAACTACTAATGCTTTGAATGTATGAAGAATGCTTCTTCTCAATTTAAAAGAAATACAAAAATAGAATAACTTTTGTGATAAAATTAAACAATAGAAGACCTCCGAGACTAATGGCGGAAAAACGAGGTGAATAGGGCTAACAGGGCTTTGCGTGCCATACGAGGATTTTATGAAGATGGAAGGACTTCAAGAATTTAGGAACGGAATCCAAAAGACACGAAGACACTCAGAAAGAAAATATTTTTTTTTTTAAAGGGATTCAATTAAAAGAAAAAAAGGTGGGGGAAATTATGATTAAAATTGTAGAATAAGTTTATGCTTTACAACAAAGAAAAATATTAAATATTGATTCCCAAAAAATGTTAAGTAAATATAAACGCAGGAAAAATTCCTAAAAATATATTGCCAAATATAATAAAGAATTAATGAAATATTCGAAAAAAATAATTTCAAATATATATTTTTTTCATAGCCGGTTCTCTGTAAGCAGATCTGAATAAACTATATATATATATATATATATATATATATATATATATATATATATATATTCATGAGGAAATAAATCCGTACAACAACGGCAGTGAAATCAGTATTAGTTGTTGAAGAAGCCTTCATCAATTTATATCCTGGGAAAGGATTGGCTTCGAAGGGGAGAAAGAATTACCAATAGCTACGGAGGATACGATCGATCATAAAAATTATGCAAGGCATATATCCACAAATCGCTTCAAATAGAATTGGTTTCAAACTTAACTCGTAATGAATCTTTTTATCTGTTGACAACAAGCTTAGTTTAGCCATAAATCAGGAAATCGATATGGCAATAAAACTTATAAAATATCTTAGCAGTTTTTGTATAACACTAGCATCGTCATCTTTTCTGTCAATTTCATCAAAACAAGTTCAATGTAGATTGAAATCATTTTAGCAATCTATATCATAAGTTACCTAATGGAACGCATTGGAGCAAACATTATCTTTAACATTAATTTACTAACTATACGTTGACAGATCTGCCAATTATGAAATTTGATATAGAACATAAAAAACGAAACGGGTGTGAGGATTTAATTCAATAACCTGGGGGTGAGGTTGTAACAAAACAAAAGATGACGTAATGAATATGCATACAACTGGGTTCCCTCTCACACTAATATGATTGGCTGTTTCAATCATAAATACAGACTGATGTCGAGGTACATGACTACGACTATTGACGACGCCTATTGACGACGCCTATTGGCTACGCCAATTGCCTACCACTACGACGAGGACCAGTCCATTACGGTTACCTGCTACATTGTCTTACTCTGTTACAGTAGTCAACAACCACTTTGCTACTTCGAACAAATATATCCCTTTCCGGGACATATCAAAAGAATATCCTACGACATACACCGTATGATAGGGAGTGAGATGAGCTTCTTGAATTGAGTTCCAATAGAATTTTACTGAACACTTGAATTCTATTGCTCATTGAAACTTGAATTCTAACCCCATATCAGCCAATATCTCTTTCTTCTGTTAAAGACAAAAAGAACACTCATTTTTTCTCCAAATAAGAACGATAGTCGCTGGGGGAATGCGATAGGATTTTTCATAATAATGAAGCATCAGAATACACATGCTTTAGTTTAGTTAAAGATAAAAAAAACGATCATCTGAAAGATTGTAAACCTTTCTTGAACAGAAAAGGTGTTATTTGTTCATTTATGTTTTTTGTTTTAACTATTAAAAAAATAACCTGTTCTTAAGCGTTGGATCAAAAACCAAGATTGTGTTGCTCCAATCTTGCTAGCGAGGAGGAATTTCCATCTTTTAAAACCTGGGTTATCATTCAGTGACTGTTGATGTATTGACTTCTATAATCATTTTAGCTATGAACATTGCGAGACATTTTTTTTTCATTATCTGCCCCTTGTATTTTTATATAAAAACCTATTTCTGAGACTGAAATATATTGTAAATGTCAAGGGCACATATACAAAAAAACAAAAACATTTTGAAATTTAAGTAGGTTTTGTGTATTTTATTGTGTATTTTATAGTGTGTTCATTTATGGTTGTCTGTTATTACAAATATTCTAATAAATCAATGAAGTAACAGTTTTATTTTTGTTTAAAATACACTGATTTGTGAATATTAGAATTTATATCACTATGTGTTTGGGTTTTATTTTAATGTTGATTGATTCGGAAGATGGCGGCAACGATGATGATATATCACTTCCGATTTTGTATCTTTCTAGTTGAAAACATGTCTTGTAATTTTCTTATTGATTACTAAGGAATCGTCCAGGTAAAAAACAAATAAAATACACACACACACATTTCAATACAATGAAGAATATTGAGTTTATCCCGTGTAGTGTATGTATATGAATCACTGTAAGTAAATATTCATCTAAAATATTCCGTGTCCGAACATCTTGACACATTTTCAATGACTGAGGTTTACATGATGGCGCATACTGCAATAAAGTTACGACTGATGAAGAAGTCAATTGCAAACAAGGGTCTCTAGTATGATGACAAACGCATACTGAATTTCTTCAATTGAATCCTCTTTGGGGGATTGGGGTTGTAGATATTTCGGGAAAATACTAGTCATGCAGGAGATGAAATGAATTAAGAACATTAGCTGGAAATCGCAAGGGTAGCATGACTTCTGTTCTATCAGCAAGAATGCTTGGGAAATTGTTTACTTGGAACGGAAATCTACACGTACTTGCATTCATGTCACATTACCGCTGGGCATGTCACCAGAGATAATGCGTTAGTTCCATCTGGAGAGTAGAGTTAAACAGTGCTCTGTAAAGTATAGGAATGAATGAGAGTAGGTACTGGCTTCATGAGAGCGATGCTTATTATAAGTTTGGTTATAACCTTGTCGAGTGATATTTTCCTGGGTGTATTTACCCAGGAAACACAAGAACAAACTTACATTAAAATTTGATATGAAATCATATACACTATTTACATTATTCGGACTATTCTTGTTGTGGATTGCGAGATGAAATCCGATCTCCAATAAATGACAAACGCAGGAATGAAATATAACAAATATTGCTACTAACCTTGTTCCTGGATTTACTAAGAGTATTACCAATTGTATTATTGTGTAAATATTTTTAATTTCTTATCTTTAATTCCTGCGTTTGGAGATCGAATTTCATCTCAGAATCCACCACAGTTACTTAGTAGGCCATTTATCAGTAAATCATTATTATATTCTAAAGATTCTTATGAACTAAAATATTTTCTGGCTTTAAATAACCTCCAAATAGTTTTCAGTTTAGCTTATTTGGTGTTAGATAAAATCTTTAAACATTAAGACTTGAGTTAAAGACCTGTTTTCTCTGAAAATAAGGTTGAATATATTCTATTCGGGTAGTGACACTGTTTATGTATGTAAAGCTCATGAGTAAATCTTTCTTTCCAAGATATTGTGATTATTTCCTAGGATGTGTTTACTGATATTTGTCTGTATCGCTTTCCACCTATAATATTACTCCTTGTTGAGATGTTGTGAGTTTTCCCGCGTGTCGGTGTATGAATCAAGACAAACACAGTTGTAGAGGAAAATACTGGTATATTTGTAAAAGCAATTAACAATAGAGTGATTAGTAGAACGAAGGTTGTTTAGTACGAAACAATATCCAAAGTCTACAGTCCAACGGTATGTAACGGGTAAGCTTATCTGGACTGCTGACTCTCGCTCTCCCGTCCTCTCTCTAAAGCTGACTTATATAAGAGGGACCAGTCCATTTCTAGTTAGAAGGTGGGTGCGCCACAACACTCCTATTGTTAGTATAATTGAAATAGTGAGAATATCTTGTGTTGCAATTTCTTATATCCGCGTGGGCGTGTGGTTAGACCCTTCTTATCATGACAAGCCCGTCTCGACATTTTGACAGCTTGGACAGGCGAATACAGAACCCGCAAACTTTGGAAAATGTTTCGAAGCCTTACTACGGTTTGACCAAAATATTCTGAGGGATATTTTTTGGGCGGAACTATTCAGAAATGGTTCGATGCTTGGATGTAAGTTTCAAGGCATCGTGATCGAGAGTTTGTGCGTACGGCTATTGCTAAAAAATTTAGTCACGCCTGATTAGGCGTTCCCTCCCAGAAACTGAAACTAAAACTGGCTGTGTATAGATGCAGAATAAACAACAGATTGGTTCAGCGGCTTGAGCAGGAGTCTCTAATAGAGATTGGCTATAAAATAGCACTTCTCTTTTGACATAATGCGGTCTGTAATGTGAAGAGGATAACATATTTATTTTCTAAAAATGGTGCTGGATTTTGATAATATCATTTTTATGAGCGAGATTAGACATTTAGCACATTTCTAATGCAGGTATTTCCTTAGACAACATTTCCAATATCTAACGTTATTTGGGGTGAAGGCAGATTGACAGATATTAGATGTTCAAACGTTTCCTCAGAGTTTGTGCAAAAGAGAAATTTGTCACTTATCCTAGTCATTAAAATATGTGGCTGCTATGATCTTTGAAGTTTTCTAACCAAATCAATTGCTTATATTTAGATCACAGGCGTTTACTTACTTTCTTTCCGTTATTCGTAGATGGTAGATGAAGTGGACAATAATTTCTGGCTAACTACTAACGGTGTCAATTTTTGTTGTTGTTGTTATTATTATTATTATTATTATTATTATTACTTTCTTTGATTTCTGGTGTGTACATATTTCTTTCCGGGTCCCGCCCAGGACCTAGCGTTAGAAATGGCATTATGACATTTTACATTGTAATGATTGTTCTGTATTTCGCAGTCTTATAAAAATTGTAACAGGTCATATCACCGTAACCAGGTCTGGGTGTTGTTCATACCAATTTCTTCCCGTAGTAGTTGCAGATTTTTCAGTGCAGATATTGGCCCACTCTGTCATCCCAGGTTTTATATTCAGTGGGTGCCAATACCGTGTAACCTGATACAAAATGATCAATTGTTTCCCGATACTTTTCACAGAATCTGCGTTTGGGGCTAACATACTATTTATGTGTGCTTGATATTTTTCGTTATTATTATTATTATTATTATTATTTTGTTTGATTTCTGTTGTATATACATTTCCTTCCGGATCACAAGAAGAGAACAACGGTCAGAGATGGCATCAAGATATTTTCCACTGAGCCTTTGAAAAAACCGAGATCATCCATATTTTAAAAATAAAAGTCTTAAACTGCGAGCTGCACTTGTGACCCAAACTTTTCTTTGTATTTCTTCAAAGAACGAGGAATCCATTCACTGAGTTTATCGAAACCTTTTCCAATCAAACCGAATTATTGCTGTCCCCATGTGTCACATTTTCTAGATTTCGATTTCAACGTATTTGTATTTTTGATAATTTTTTTGAAGATCATCAGAGGTACTGTACACTCTGCGGAGAGTGCTGTGTCTTTAAGAAAACATTCTCTTCATGTGGACCTTGATCATGATGTCAGAGTCGTAGAGAGAAACATCGGGTAAAATACGTAACAAGAAGGCAGGCAGAGGAATAATATGTTGGGGTGGAAGCCTGCTTAGAACTACAATGGATGGGTTGTTTTAGAGCGTCGTGACCATATCCCCTTACTAAAGGGACACAGTAGATAAGAGAAATAGCATTTACCAAGTTCTATGATAACCAAACCAACAAAAGCCTAGCTGCTAATTATTCTTATTCATGCATCAATCTTCTATGACGTCTACCGACATTTGGTGCATCGCGCTCACTAATTTATTTTCTAGTTCATACGTTAACGTTATTAATATAATTAGTAATATTAAAAATACTGTGTTATTACTACAAATGTAACATCTGCTAGAAATGGAAGCAAAGTATCAGCTATAGGCAATCAGTAGACTAAGGTGGAATATTTCCATCATAATTTGAGAATTCCTCAGGGTCAGTCACAAACATAGCAGTTTCTGTAAGTGTTCAATCTTGACATTGACTCCAAGCTTGTAGTCACTACGAATCCGGAGTCCTCATGGTACCAAGAGGCAAGAAACAATGGATATGTCGTCCACGAATTCTATTGATCACTAACAATACACTTGCAATTTTAAACTGTTATACATTTCCGGATTTCATCTTCGTGTCAATATCGCCATTATCTCCGGGGTATGCAATATCTCTGATTCTCCTTTCATTATCTAAGATCTTCTTTCATTATCTATCACCATAATGTCTTGTTTTCTGTGTTATTCTTCCGGATCGCACTGAATCGTTACAACCATCTTTCTCACCTCTCCATATAGCACTCCGTATAATTCCAGTTGTATAAATCTAGCGAAAGTATCATGTCTCATTGTATTCAGTATACACCATATTTTTGCATTCATTTTGCGTCCTTGGTCCTTTAAAAATGGATAGTCTGCACTTATTTTCAGGTGTCATTTTAAAATTTACAATTTTTTCTGAGTGTTTCTTAAGCTGCACAAATCAAATCTTTTGATTTTGGTACAAAATCATCATCAACATCATCAATATTATTATTATTATTATTATTATTGATAATAACAAAATAATAATGTAAAGAAATTTAACGACAACATAGATAGGTTACAGAAAGGCGTTGACCAGTGTTCCACACTAAAAGAAAAACCCCAAAAATAGACAGTGTATGCCACACACCGGTCAAATTCATAACGGAAAGCATGAAGAACTGGAAGACTATACCATAGAAACGGGTCATTAACATCGAGACCAATCAGCAATCAAACGCGGGATCTTCCAAAGAGATTCATTATCACCACCATTCTTCTGCCTTGCATTAGCACCACTCAGTTGCCTACTGAACAACGATACATGACACAGAATGGAAAACTGAATCACTTATTTTAATTTGATGATCTCAAAACGTTTACCAAGGATGACAACCAACAGAAAAACCTAATCATTGTCAAAACCTTCAGGGAAGACATTAGGATGGAGTACCGAATCGGCAAATGTGCCAAAACCACATTCAAAGGCGGTAAACTAACGAAAACTACGGATTTAGTCTTTGATATCATCAACAAGATTAAGGAACTAGACCAAGATGGTACATACAATTACCTAGGAATTAATGAAAGTGACGGGATACAGCATTCAACTATGAAGAAATAGATCCGAAAAGAATATTATAGGAGAGTGCGTTTGATACTAGAAAACGAACTTGATGGGGCCAATAAAATGAAGGCTATCAACACCTTAGCTATACCTGTAATATCATACAGCTTCAATGTTATTAAATGGAAGTTGAATGTCATCAAAAGATTGGACGCCAATTGCAGAAAAATGCTTACCCAAATGAGGATGTACCACTCAAAATCAGATGTTGATAGGCTGTATGTACCAAGATCTTTATGAGGTTGAGGTCTAATTAAATTTGAATTAACTCTAGAAACTCTACGTCACAAAAAAAATGAACCGCACCTATAACAAGTGAAGCACCAAATCTACTCCATCAAAGAGCTGCAATCTTCAAGAAATGCTTTTCAGAGAATGAAAAGGGTGATACTCAAATCTGTCAGCATAGCGAAAGATTACTTCCAAATCTAATCAAAGTATTAAGAAACAGAAATATTTCGTTAGAAACCAAGAAAAACGTACTGAACTGTAATGTAATAACAATCTTCTGATATGGCAGTGAATACTGAACAGTCTCATCAAAGATAAAAAAGTGTTCAACAGAAATGTATTTCTACAGAACACCATGTATTGAACGGGTGAGTAACGATGAAGTTTTAGAGAAAGTGGAAACAAAAAGACACTTCTACTTAACATCGGAAAGAATTGAGACTTCTAGTGCATATTATGAGGAAAGTTGGCTTAGACAATTTTATACTCACAGGACGATTGAAGTCAAGAGCGACAGGTGGAAATGCAAAACCTACTTAGTGAGACTGGGAAAATGGATGGCGTAACAAGTTTTAAGAGAAATATCAAAAAGAGAAATTTAAGAGCTACAAAGGACAGAAATTTATGCGGCATAATTAACAACGTCCTGAAGGGGCACGGCACATAGAAGAAGAAAGGGGAGGAGGAGAAAAAGAAGACGTGTTCGTTTTACAAATATTTGTAAATTGTGTAACAGCAATTTTGGCTTAGATATCTAGCGCTTTCTCTGTCCATTCGGAGAATTCAGCAGCAGCTTTTTCTGGGCAGTTTTATCACCCCAATATGTTTTTGAACAGTTCAGATGGGCCATATATTATCGGTACAAATCTCATACTGTTAGTAGGATCAGCGTTATTTTGATCATTGCAGTTCTTATTATTTATTGTTTTCTTTTTGTTATTATATTTTCTCTGAAGAAACTTACGTGTAATCAGTAATAATATCTTTGCAAAATTTCATTAGTGTTTATAGTCATTTCATTTCCCTTTCTGTTATTTGCTGTTATTTATTATATTTTCCATCGTCTTTCAACCTTGCTAATTGCTCTTCATTCTGCTTTTTTTTATTCGTTTACACGCATTGAAGAAAAAATAGAATGGCTGACAT
>CAHIKZ030002224.1:7647500-7687500 GCA_903632075.3 Acanthosepion pharaonis | reverse complement strand
TTCATATATACACTGCTGATTTAGACCAAACTTTTACCTACCAGCGGCTACATAATGCAGGGTTATAAGCTGAAACCGAAGGTTGTTTACTTGCTGCACAAAATACGAATGATTCCTAAGTAGAAATTATCAAGCACCCTTTCTGAAAAATTGTGTTATCCCAAAATGCAGGTTCTGTTATAAATATCCAGAATGAATTAATTTCCTGTATCAGGTTGCACGGTATTTGCAATCCACTGAATATAAACAAGGCATGACAGAGTGGGCCAATATCTGCATTGGAAAATCTGCAATTCTATGGAGAGGAAAAGTGAAAGAAATTGGTATGAACACTAACTAAACCCGGTGACGGAAACAGGACCTGTAACAATTTTATGGTTTCTTCACAATAAGACAGATCATCTAAAGCTATACGCTCAGACATCGTGATTAGAGACCTCAAACACATAAAGTGCCTTCTTATTGATATGGCAGCCCCTGCAGGCTGGAATGTATCGTTGAAGATGTTAAAAAGACTATCGAAATACAATGACCCTGAAAGCCAAATCTCAGAAATGTGGAACATATGAACAACTACAATTCCGTTTGTAGCTGGAGCCTTCCGATTGATTGGAAAAGATGCCAGTAGACTCACTAAAGCGATCCCTTGTAGCGCATGCTTTAAAGAAATAAAAATGTCTTCTCATGAGTACAGCCCTCACCTTACTTATAGAAAAAAATCTACGTAAAATATGTGAAATTGTTTTTTTAAATTACTCATTGCAAACATTGCATGACGCCATTTCTGACTTAGGTCTCAGGGCGGGACTCGGAAAGAAATGAGTACACAGGAGAAATCAAATGGAATAAAATAATAATAATAATAATAATAATATAAACGATATCTAAATTATTCCTATATCTCACATGCTGCGTAGATTTTCTTCCTATGTAGTGTGCACGATTGTATTTCTTTCATTACATGGCACCTCATGTGTTTGTATTTTCAAATAAACAACAACAACAAAAAAAAACTGTTGTATTTTGAAGTCTTTGATTCACACTTGGGGACAACTTAATTAAAAATGCATGACACTACAAAGATGTTAACGATGAAGACGACGATGATGATGATGATGACGATGACGATGCGACGACAATGATGATGACGATGATGATGGCGGTGACGACGACAATGATGATGATGATGACGACGACGACGATGATGATGATGACGATGACGATGATGATGATGATGACGATGTCGACGACTATGATATTGATGACGACGACGATGATCATGACGATAACGGCGACAATGATGATGACGATGATGATGGCGGTGACGACGACAAGGGTGATGATGATGACAACGACGACGATGATGCCTATGATGACGACAAAGAAGATGACTGTGACGATGACGTCGACGATGATGATGATGGCGATGACGGCGACGACGATGATGTCTATGGTGATTGCGGTGACGACGACAATGATGATGTTGATGACGACGACGACGATGATGACGATGCCGAAGATGATGATGATGATGATGATGACGACGACGATGATGACGCTGATGACGACGATGAGGATGATAATGATGACGATGACACTGACAAACATGGCGATGATGATGACAATGATGATGACGACGACGATTTGAATCCCGAAAGATGAAAGGTACATCTAATAAATGCGAAGCTGGAGAAATAGTTTTCAGATGAGAAAAGGTCGGAGCGAATTAAGTGCTAGAAAAATAAAGAACGTTGATCTCAACGGTGATAAACAGAATAAAAAGAACAGAAACGTATAAGAAGAAAACAATAAAAATCGCATGTCACATCTTACTGTAAATAAATCTAAACAGTTATTGGAAGGAGAAAAATGAAGAGAAGAATATATATAGACAAAATCTATTCCACCATGAGAAAAAAAAGAAAACAAAGTAAAACTACACATAGCTGACTATGAAGAAACAACGCCGAATACTCGAACGTGAAGCATGAAGGTGAAAGAAAAAAGAAATCGAAGTAAAAGTAAACGCATCTTTATCCAAATGTCCTTGTGTTTATTGCAAAGAGCGGCACAAACAAAAATATTTGCTAAATAAGTTTTTCTTAAACGATGGTGCATTTTTTAGAGAAAGTCTCCAATTCAAAAGTCTCTTTGAAGTTACAGAGATGCTTTTCCTGAATTCTGGATTTCAGCTTCGAACAAACAGCGTTGATTAGAAAAGAATAATGGCTGATGATTTCTCTCGTGTTGTACAGTCGTGTGAAAAAGAAATCAATCAATAAATAACCAAAACACGTTATAATTCAGACGATGTATCAGTACCGAGAAAAGATAATATCCACAATGTTGTTTTTTCTGAAGAATCAGTGTTTATAGAACTCTCTTTAATGTTCTCATGAAAATACGTACCGTTGCTCATCTAATTACTCATGTTGAATACCAGACAGTCATGGCAAGGAAGAAGCAACGAATGTTCAGATAAATTGTCGGATTGATTGTTTAGAGTTTTACGGTTTATCAATCATTTGCAGGTTATTTAAAGCCAGAAAAGAATATAAGATTTTCTCAGAGAAAATAATGATTAACTAACACAAGTCCTACTAAATAAACCATAGGTGAGGAGAGAGGTTGATTATTATTATTTTTCGAAAGGCTTTTGCATGTAACTGAATGCAATGAACCTGACTGGAATTTGAAAGCGCCTCTCCAATTTCTAATTACCGGGCGTTATCTATTATACCACATGCACATCGATACATGCAGACAGTTATTCCCAAGCGGTCACATACATAGCTACTAATCAGAGTCCGTGTTGCTTAAATTCGTGATATGACTATAAGCCTGTTCAGATAAAAACTAAAAAAATCCTTGCTAGCAGATATTTCTTTCTGGTCAGTGAAATTTTATTTCCTACCGGATTCATTTTAATCTTTATCTCTCCATATTGCCCATGATTTAAGAATAACAGTGAATTTGAAGTCAATTTACTTGTTGTTGCGTAAGATAATGGCATGTTATTGTTTTTTTTTGTCTTACCTTTTCAGTTTCGAATTCTCCTATGCTGATTACTCAAGGTAGACTAGAAAACAGAGTTCACCTTATGAGTTATTCAGAGCTAAACGTAGATGACATTAATTCTATCCCTTCATTACGGAATTACCAAGTACGGAAGACAACTGAGTTAACCGAAATTCGGATGTAGCTACTCTATTCCATTTTCTGGCTTCCGACAAGATGGACTGCTAAATATGTATAACGGATTCATTACACGTTAATTTATTCTGAACACCCACATGGAAGTAAAATAATTTAAAACATGTATTACAAATATAACATATAAATATATAAAAAACATTATGTGTTTTTCCAATAGATTTGGGATAGACATTTATAACAATTTCACTTATATATATATATATATATATATATATATATATATATATATATATATATGTATAAATTCACCATTGTGCAAATTAATTGAACACAACCGCTGTAGTTTTCCTTTCGTTCTCCATACGGTCAGTTTTAGACCTACTGGAGTGACAGGGTGCAATCGATTTTTTATTTTTCCTCAGATAACTTAATTTGCAGAAGGGTAGTAATATGAAATTTGTTTGACCATGAAAAAATATGGCGTCACCCATGATTACATCAGATTATCATCACGCTCAGACACTACTGTTTCGACTGTTGATTACTTGTCATATGACCAATGCTTGCGATGGACTTTACTCCAAGGAAGCGCACAAAAATTGTAACGCTTCACGAACACACTGTAAATATTAACGGAATTATTCGTTTTGTTTGATTTGCACAGGGTGTTTATCTATACTAACTTTTTAAATATATATATATATATGTGTGTGTGTCTGCGTGTCGGTGTGCCTGTGTGTTTCTGTGCGTACATGTAGATAGATAGATAATGAAGAGAGATAGATAGATAGATACTGAAGAGACTGAGATAGATAGATAGATAGATAGATAGATAGATAGATAGATAGATAGATAGATAGTTTTTTTTAGAAATCATCCAGCACATCAAGAAGTAATTCTATAAGAAATCATTTTTGCTCAAATCCTCACGTGTTATGGGTCATATAGAAAATATTTCAGCCATCGGATACATTTTCATGCTATCTTCAATGTAAACATGTTGTTGCATCACTTTTAATATTACTAGAATTTTTCCAATAAATTTCCAAATTCTTCATTAAAATTTTAAAAGTCGAATGTCTAAATTTTTGTC
Source organism: Acanthosepion pharaonis (assembly GCA_903632075.3). Lineage (NCBI taxonomy): Eukaryota > Metazoa > Mollusca > Cephalopoda > Sepiida > Sepiidae > Acanthosepion > Acanthosepion pharaonis. Next base: position 7,683,251 of record CAHIKZ030002224.1, on the reverse strand, counting down.
TCTGATGAAGAAATCGCATTTTTCAAAAGTGAAATTCCCCTCACACTTTCCGCCTGACCAATCAGAAACGGATTTCCTGCATTAGAGTATTTAATAATTAGAAAATATTAATCAACTAAATCTCTGACTCAACTTTTTTCATCATTTAAATTGCTTCGCTTCTTAATTAAAAATCATCATTTTACGTCAAGTCGGCTGATGCCGCCGTTTCTCCTTTATCTCAACTTGTGAATAGAACATTTTCTTTTATTTATTAAGAAGGCATTACTTATATATTGAACTGCATCATTTTGAGAAACGATACTTTCTAAATAGATTAACTTTCAACACCATCATCATTGTAATATAGTCTCCTCGGGCAAGTAAATATGTAGAACCACGGATCTATTCCTGTCATCGTGTAAATTATCCTGATGATCTTCTTAATTAATTACCTTGAATGAATCAGTTTAACAGAACGGCTATAAAATAGGGTGCATTTTCTCTGACGCAGGGTTAAAATAATTATTTATTAATTAAATATAGTTACCTCCAGGAATTCAGTATACATAAGGTTTACTTTTTTTTTTAAACGAAAAAGCATTCTGAAGCTTTCAATTGAGCTTGAAATGAAAGCTATATATTTTATCCGGTAAGCATAATACTTTGGTCTATTTCAGACAGAAATGTTATTGAGGTTCCTTTTTATTTCATTATAGTCGATCACGTCAGGCATTTTTCAGATATTTTAATGAAAACATGTTTTTCTGTATTAAAAATCTTAAAAAAATAAAATGGATATTTCTGAAAAGTTTTTGAAGAAAATTAGCAAATTCAATGTTAAGTTAATCTGATTTGAAACAAATATTTTACCATTATATCATAAAATGTCGTATACAAGCATTTTCTAACCACGCGGCCATGTTTTTCAGACGGGTTAAACTATTTATTGATGGAGGATTGACCGCCGAAAGTGATCAAAATTATCTATGGTGTAGTAGACATCATTTTTCATTAGGGTTTTGTTTTGTTTTTTTCTCGTAAGTGGAGGAGTAACCATTAGACATGTCAACTTTTCTTAATAGATTTACCGATTTGTATATCTATATTTCAGCAATTCTGTATCGATATACATATATAAAAAATAAACCGATATTCTTTTTTTTAAAATAGGTGTGGACTTCAGAATGTAATAAACTTTAAAATATATGATTAGTAAATATAGTTTTACTTAATAGCAATACTTCCTAAAATTATCTCATCAAAATTTAACTTTAAAAGGTTTAAAAACTTTATAAGTTATTCAATATTAAATTGTAAAAACTGTAAAAATAAAAACAAATCTTGTAAAATTACATTTTTTATCCATTTTTTTCATCTTCAGATAACTAAAAGCTTATCTCATTACATAATATCTTAGTTTTATTATGTTTTTTATTTTTCGATTCAGAACAGATTTTCGGGAAGACAGGTGTCGATTTTGAAAAATAATATTGATGATTCAAATTCTTCCATTCTACTTTTAAGTAATATATTCACTACAAATTATCTCAAAGAATTTCTTGAGATTTCAGAAAATTAAATAATGTGGAGAAATAGACGTAAAAAATACTTTCACTAAGATTTTTTATTTGAAAAGATTTTCAAAAAGTTTTATTGATTTGTGAATAAGTCCTGAAAATGTTATTAAACTCCGAGAATTATCTGATTTTTGCAAGAATTTCTAAATTAATGTTTTTGTCACCGCAAAAAAGCCGTAAAAATTTGCTATGGTAAACGTTAGTAGAACCGCCGACGAAAGCACAAAAAAATTTGTAATCAAAATTTCGAATGTTCTAAGAAAGAGGAAAAAAATTAATAAAATAATTAAAAAAAAAAAATACTTTGATCCATCCTCTTAATAATAGCATAAAAATGTTGACGATAAATCTATATTTATTACATTTGGTGAATGTTTGGTTTTTTTAGCGATCACGTGGAGATACATAATTAAATTCTTCATTTCCCCAGCGATTTCTTCAGAGACTTTTGGCACAACGTTAGACAGAGGGCGGCATCACTTAAACATAGTGTGTCAAAAGAACTCATTATCAATAGCTTACTGGAAAAGGTAGTTTCTCTAGGCACGAGAGATATTAAATACGATTATTTGGTTACTTATTTTAGCGCATTATTTTACTTGCAATAATTGCGGCTTTACGCAATCAATTGTCAGTGCATTATTTAAATAAATTAACGTAAATAATGAAAAGAGACTGTTATAACTAATTCTTACTTATATAATTGCAATTTATAAATGCTTTTATATTTAGAAAAGTAGCGAAGTAATTGTTCTACGTATCGCGTAATTTGTTGTGTTTACTATAAGTTTCCTATAAATTGTTTATGTAAATATTTCCTGCACGTATCCAAATCATTCGAACGCGTTCAATAAAAAGACCTGAAATAAGTATCCTCATTATTATTGGTTAGAAGACAACCTTCAATGCCTGTCTTTTCAGGAGATACTTGCTAATAATTACGCTGTTTCCGGCAGGTAATCAGGTGATAAGTAGGAATAATAGAGGGACTTGTTTATTTCGGAAAAGGGAAACGCACCAATATGGCCTGGGCGGGAACAGATGAATCTAATTATGCGTCAGGTTAGGTGTTTTTCTTAGAGGAAAAAGTAAGTGGAACTGATTTAGTAAGTATTACAGTCAGATTCATAAATAGGCTTTGTATATTGGCAAGTGTATACGGAGCTCTGCCTATTTGTATTGCTGACTGAATTAGCTAAGAAAAATAGCGAAAATCCACGAAATAAATTTTCAGGTAGCAAACGCGCGAGAAGATAGCAGATGAAACAAAATGAAAATGAGTGAAGAAAAAATAGAACGAGAATGGACACATCGAATGAAAAATATCTACAGAAACTGCGTATGGATATTTCCATGAAAAATTCTGTGTTGAAAAGAAGTGTTGACGCCATTTTGTGTGTTTGAAAGGAGCATTGCCATGCAAAACGTTCCTGTTTATAGCAAAAGAAAGAAATGAAATGATCGTTTAAGATATAATGCATTATTTACATTTTTGTGCTTTTCTTTGTGTTTGCTATCATGATCATGTCTAATGAGCTAACGATTTCGAGAAGGCGTGATAATTAAGAGTTTCGTTGGTAAATTTCTGTCTTTTTTCTTTTTCTGCATTCGTTCTCTTTGTTTCTGCTGTGGGTCCTTTCTTCGTATTTCTTTGGTCTTTTCGTGATTTTCTTTGGCAGGCTTACTCTTGGTAGAATTGCTCTACTAATAGCTTTGTATTTTGTTTGCGCACACAAACACACACACACACACACACACACACACACACACACACACACACACACACACATATATATATATATATATATATATATATATATATATATATATATATATATATATATATATATATGTTAGTGGTAAATATACACATATATATGCAAAATATATAAATATATATACATAGATGCATACACATACATATATATTTTTTGAGTAAGAAATTCCAAGAGGATAAAATCCTGGTAGAACTAAATGTCCAGGACAGTGTAGGGTTATAATAAAAAGGTTTAAGCACTAATATTCCATGGTCATAATTTATTCCATTGGAATCGTAAATACGATCCAATTCATCAGACCTACAAATTCAAAAAGAAAACCGAAAAAACAACCCCGGAAATAAAAATAGAATTTAGAGAGAATGTAAATATGAGAGTGTGGGACGAATGTTAGAGTTAAAGAGAGGGGTAAAAGACGAGAGAAGGTAGGAGATTAAACCTTAACAGAGAGAAGTTTTAGAGAGGTGAGTTGAAGACGGTTTAAGTGAGAGAAATATGAATGTTGTCGGATGTCAAATACATTAAAGATGTAACCGGAAATGATACATTTTGTGGTGACATACACACGCAATAGACGATCTAATCTTAAAGATCAGAAGAGGGAGGGAGAGGAAAAGAAAAGAAAAAGGGGTGGGGGAGAGAGATGGGTTGGGGGAAACGAAAACTGAAGGGCATTTACTGAAAGGGCCGCTGTGTAATTAAGAAAATTTGACAAAATTAATATCGGTTATGAATCAAATATAAACATATAAAAAATAAATATAACGATTATCTAATCTAGCAAGGACCTATATTTTTATGTTCAAAAACACATGCGTATACACACATACACAATAACATATACACGTACATACATACATATAGGCGTGTACCCACATACAAACATATATGTACCCATGTACACACATACACATATATCCACATATACATAGGTATATATATATATACATACATACATACATATATACACATATATATATTCTTATATACACATACATACATTCATCCATACATACACATACGCATACATAGACACACATACAGACACATATATACATATACACACATAAATACACACACATACATATACACATATATATCAATGCACATCGACTCCTATATATATATATATATATATATATATATATATATATATATATATATATATATATATATATACACATTTACACACATATATACATACGGACATACACATACGTGCACATAAACATATATACATAAAACTTTACATCTTCATACAATTACATACACCCATCTAAACAAAAAAACAATGTATACCTATATCTATCCGTCTAACTATACATACATACATATATACATACATACATATAAACCGATATACATATATATATGTGTACATACATACCAACACATACACACACATAAATATATACATCTACCTGCCTATACATCCATCCATATACGCATACATATATATACATATTCATATATACGCATACACATACTTATACATACATACACATAAATATACCTATATACACATCTACATATATACACATATACACACATACACTCACAAGTACGCACATGTACATATACATATAAATCAGAATCTAAAATCTAAAAAATAAAAATTTAAAAAAAATTTGGTCTCAAAAAAAGATATATATATTAAAATACATAGCGCGTCACATATACATACACAATGATATATAGAGAGATAAACGTAATAAACATAATAGTCATTCCACTAAAATGTCATGCCCGATGTTATTGAACCAAGATGGAAATGACATAAGTGACAACACGTTACATGACGGTGCTTATGTTTTGAATCGTTTCTTATGTCTACATTTAGAAAATATCTCATTACGAAGATTCAGTAATTCATCTTGATTCTTATCTTTGATAATAAAAAAAAAATCCGCCATGCACAGATCACACCAATCGCGGAAGTTATTACGTGTTCTAGCTCTTGAGAAGTATCTCCATTTCAAAAGTGGTGTTAGTCCCTTATCCACCAGATCCCAGTAGTGTTTGGATAAGGAAGTTTGATTTCTGAGGTATCTATACCTAAATGAGCGTTTATGAATGTATAGACGCTTATTCCGATCACCGGCGGGTATACCTATATATCTTTTTTTCTGGTTTATATTTTTCTCGGGAAAGATTGTTGCCTCGTATACATCATTTTCATACTTACATTTACCCACGATTGGACAATGGTCTTTATTCCTACAATTGCAGGTAGGGTTACTAGATTGAGTTTCATTACTATGATAGTTTCTAAGTATTCTACAATTATGGGAAGATATGATTTTCTCTATATTTCTAAGGGATGAGTAACTATTTTTCAATGTCTTCCTATTGAAAATTTTACGTAGTGGATGTTTACTCTGAAAGTGTTTATCAATTAATTTCAGAAAGAAACTTCCTATATCAATGTTAGAGAGCCTGCAATATGGTGGGTTGAACCATATTACCTTCCTCTTTCTGTTTTTAGTTCCGTTATTATTCTGATTTACAAGTTCTCCGTTAAAGTTTAATTCTTGTATAAAACCACTATTTTTGAGCGCCTGATTGTATATAAATTTATTATCATTAAAGATTGTTTGACTAGAAGATAGCCTATTTATTCTTGTATTCACAGTTTTGGGGATGTGATCTATCACATGTTTAGGGTGGTTAGAGTGAACGTTGATGTATAGGGGTGTTTGATCAACTTTATGGAAGGGTCTAATGGTATCATTCGTAATGTAATATCCAAAAAGTTGACTATTTTCAGTTTGGAAGATATTTCAATTTTAAGGCCTTGGTATTTGAAGGCCCTAATTATCTTCTTATGTAAGCTGGAAGTCAAGGGACGATTGCTACTTGGGACAATGATTAGGCCGTCATCTCTATAATTCTGACTTGGTTAAGGCTAACTACTACACTACTCAATTACGGAAGAATCAAAAGCTCCCATAGGTACATCGAAACTTCCATTATTCTTCACCCAAGTAGCGTCATTGTATGTAAGTATTGATCTTCTTGACGCTAAAATAATGTCCAAATCATTATCCGTTATTTCGGTATATCCTTTGGCGATATTAAGGCTGCTAATTAATAGTTCCTCCGAAATAGGAGGGTAAAAATCCAAGATGTCAAATTGGATGAAAGTGACTCTTCTTTTCTTAGGTATCTTTCGTAACCATTTAATCGTCTCGGCCGAGTCTTTCCAAAGGTTGGCAGGGTATTTATCCAGGACAAATGATGTCATTGTCTTGATAATACTCTTGGAAATTAATCCCAACTCAGATTTGGAGGTATTCATTAGACTGGACTGCAAGCTATTGATAAAGTTCGGCTTATGATCTTTGAAGAGAATGTATGCATCTTTCATATTAAATTTGCCCATTTTGTCAGCAACACCACATTTGTTAGCAAATTTGCAGATGTCTTCATTGATAGATGATAAGGTGCTATTGTCTTTATCTTTTTTATAAGAGCTGGTAATTTTGTCAGTGACCATTTTGTCATATTCAGAGGGTTTACTTTTATAGAAATCTTTGGATTTATCGGCTTCAATCCATAATTTATTGGATTTCTTTATGTTTTTAATGCCTCTACTAATTTTAACTTGGAAGTAGTTAGGATAATTCTTGAACTTAATCTTTTTAATTAAATCGATTAAATCGCCTTCGAACGGTACAAGTTGCTTGTTACACGGGGGAATTTTCTGGGATTTCAGGTTATATGTTTCAGGATTTATTTCTCGGTCATTTTTTGGATTACAGGAGAAAAAAGTTTTCACTTCATTCTTTTAATAAGATCAATGATTCTGTCTGTAAGGCAGACAGAGAAAAAGTGCAATGAAGAGTAAGGAATGTTTTTCAAGGAATAATCCGGAGTATATATTTCCATCTCCATCTGAATAGGTTCGAATAAAAGCAGTTTAACTGGAAGTATACCAAAGAGAGCTCAAAGGTAATGAGCAATATGTTGATAATATTAGTGGTAAACATACACATACATATGCAAAATATATAAATATATATATAGAGAGATGCATACACATACATATATAATTTTTGAATAAAAAATTCCAAGAGGATAGAATCCAGGTAGAACACAATGTCCAGGAGAGAGAACAGATATAATAAAAAGACTTAAACACTAATATTCCATGGTCATAATTTATTCCATTGGAATCATATATGAGATGTAAGGTTTTATGCATATATGTTTATGTGCACGTATGTGTATATCCGTATGTAAATATGTGTGTAAATGTGTATATATATGTAAGAATGGATGTGTATGGATGTATGTGTATATGTATGTATGTATGTGTGTGTATTTATGTATGTATATGTATATGTGTATGTGTGTCTATGTATGTGTATGTGTATGCATGTATATATGTGTATATGAGAATATATATATATGTATATATATACATATATACGTGGATATATGTGTATGTGTATACATGGGTATATATATATGTGTGTATGTGAATACACGCATATATGTATGTATGTACGTGTATATGTTATTGTGTATGTGTGTATACGCATGTGTTTTTGAACATAAAAATATAGGACATTGCTAGATTTGATAATCGTTATATTTATTTTTTCAATTTTTATATGTTTATATTTATTTGTAACCTGTAGTCGATATTAATTTTGTAAAATTTTCTAGAATTCCACAGCGGCCCTTTTATAAATGCCCTTCAGTTTTAGTTAACCCCGCCCCATCTCTCTCCCATACACCTTTTTCTTTTCTTTTCCTCTCCCTCCCTCTTCTTCTGATCTTTAAGCTTATATCGTCTATTGCGCGTGTATGTCACCACAAAATGTATCATTTCCTGTTACATCTTTAATGTATTAGACATCCGACAACATTCATATTTCTCTCACTTAAACCGTCTTTAACACACCTCTCTAAAACTTCTCTCTGTTAATTTTTAACCTCCCACCTTCTCTCGTCTCTTACCCCTCTCTTTAACTCTAACATTCGTCCCACACTCTCATACTTACACTCTCTCTGAATTCTATTTTTATTTCCGGAGTTGTATTTTCGGATTTCTATTTTAAATTTTTAGGTCTGATGAATTGGATCGTATTTACGATTGCAATGGAATAAATTATGACCATGGAATATTAGTGTTTAATCCTTTTTATTACATATATATATATATATATATATCACATTGAATGAATGTTTTAGTAGATGCACATATTTCAGTAGACGTCCTGTTTATTTATTAAACAGTACATTTATTTATTTTCATCTATTTGAGAAACCTTATTCATGAAAATGATGAGCTCTCCGATTCGCCCAGGAAGAAGCTCTGCCGAGCAAGCGATGTCTAAACAGTTCCTTTAAGCAAAATCCTTCGGTTCAAGGTACCTTTCAGATCTTGCTTGATCAGAAAAGCTTCTTCGTGAACGGTTCGGTTAAGGCACGTCGGATATAACGACGATTTCTCCCTGAAAAATTGAACACTATTAACAGCAACAAACAGTACAGTAATTGTCATCTTTGATAATGGCTTATGTAAGCCGAAAGCATAAATTGGATTAAAAATATCTATGAATATTGTGATATACTTTCTTCGTTTAATGATAATGTTTTTAAGCTTATCAGACATTATTAAAAGAATTTACATAAAATAAATAAAAAACAATTGGCTATATTACTTAATGAAACATGTATATATATATATATATATATATATATATATATATATATATGTGTGTGTGTTAGAGTCAGGTTCACCCTGTACACAGGAGGTAGATGTTTACAGATTAAGAGGCAGTTTATGAGGGTATGTGGAGAAAGATAACGGTCATCCCTAGAAAATGAAAATGTTAACATTGTAGTGAGTCGGGAGTCATCCACTTGGGAGTCGGTTCCACAGAGCAATGCTTCGCTGGAAAAAGCTGCTTGAGTTTAGCTAAATTCTCACCGGTGGAATACGGTGGAAATGAGAGTGGTTTGTTGCAATGTGACCGGCATGGAACATCCTAGACGTGAAGGTTAGAAATTGCGCAACCAATTAATACAATTCGTTCGAGCAATTGCCATGAAAATAACGACAAAGCAACGAGAAGCATGATACAAACTGTCTGCAAACACAGACACACACACACACACACACACATACCGAATACTTTTCAGATGTCTGTTTTATCATAGTAAAATAATAAAAGTGTCTATGTAAAATATATAAATAAATTTATATAATAAATATAAATAATACACACACACACACACACATATTTATATCTGTGTGGATGTGCGAGTGTGTGTGTGTGTGTGTGCGGGTGGTAAAACAGTTTAAAAGTGTGCTATATTTATGGAGTAAAATGCTCAATATCAGGGAGGGAACATATGTAAATTAAAAATGTGGATATAAAAATCACCACCTAGACGCAACAGCGTATTTTACGCTAAATGCAATCGTCAGGCTATATATATATATATATATATATATATATATATATATATATATATATATATATATATATATAGACCAAAAAGGAAAACTATATCCATCTAACTTGTTTCGTTATTATTAAAGCTTCATCAGCGAAGATTTAATAACAGTCAAAGATGTTGTAAGCTTGAGACGAAGGTAGTGAATTAAACTTGTCTTCTGATTTTAAAAGACTTAAGTTAAAAGCCTTAAGTTAAAAGACCTACATATTACTTTTTACTTTGATTTAAGTTTTTCATACATGTATTGAGCACTATTAATATTATTTCCTGGCCTGATTCAACTCTCACCATTAACCTTTTATGTATTATAAATACACACACACACGCACACATACATACATTCAAACATACATACATGCATATATATATATATATATATATATATATATATATATATGCATTTATGTATTATGTGCATGTTTATTTGACTATTAATAAATAATAAGTAATAACAAGTGTAATTTGTTAACGTCTTTATCTGTCTATTTATTCCGTACGAATCGTCTCATCTATAATCAGTTTTAGCCTGTTACCCTCACCTAGGCCAGTTGACGCCCTCCCACATCTTTATTCACTCATTCCATTTTGATAATTTGAGCAAGCCAGTTGACATTATCAGGACACACATTGAAGAAATCGTGACAAGAGAATTTACCACTCATTGGTCCTAATAATTGCAAGAGAACTAGGGTAAACTTCGTGTAACCTAAGTGGAACGTTTGTGAAAATACATGGCATAACGGACTGTAGGCTGAAAGATGGAACATTAGATTGCGCAAAATTTGCAGCAACATCTCAAAAAGAAGAATAGAAAGCAGTGAACCAAATGTTGGGCGTTGTTTTCAGTCACACAATGTAGTATGTAGTTTTAACCTGCAGACACACGGTAAAGTAAAAGTAGCCAGTCTCACTATAGTTTACAAAGCAGCATTGATTTCCGATGCAAGTAGGTTTATAATTAAGTGTTGTCCGTCTCGTAGACTAGTAACTATTAACTCTTAGCTTGTCAAAAAAAAAAAGAGGATAGATATATGCATACACCTCGATGGATACTTTTGCAAAATCAAAAACAACTGACTGTAATTGAACTCAGCACACCTAACACACTTTTAAAGATAATAGTCGTTAGACTTCCCATATACCCGATGGCTTCGTATTATATCAAAATAAGATATTCTATGCCATCAGCACGTACATGTGCTTCTGTCAGTTTCTGTGTAGATATGTGCTGACGGCTGTCTATGTTTATATAATAATAGTCATGAAGGCATACAGAATGTCACATAAAAAAATACTCAAGTCAATCCGTGTATAAAATTCCTGATCAATATAATAAAACAAAGATATAATCTTGGGCATTTTTATGACATGCAGACGCTAGAAAGTGCAAATATTTAATAACTATTTGGAATTAATATGGAAAACATAAAACCAAACTCACAAACTTTCATTCTAAAAACATGGCAATTTAAAATTTAATCAAACTTCATTGTCAATCAATTCTCATATTAATTCCAGACATAATCAAAGTTTTAAACTTGTTGTAAACGGTAGAATTGATTAATTCTCAAATATTTTGGCAAGGCTAAATCAGCTGAAAAGTTTAATTTTATAAACAACGGGCGGGCGAAATTATATTCCTTCCTTCATTGAAAAGGCAAGTCCGTCTCACGCGGTTGATGGCAAAATGTGCCTCACCGTAGAGCAATCATAGTCTTATATGATTAAACAAGAAAACACACACACACACACACACACACACACACACACACACATATATATATATATATATATATATATATATATATATATATATATCAGTATAATGGCCGAATAGTTAGAAGGTTGGCATTCTGACAAAGAGACCAGGATTGAATCTCGCCATGGTCTATTTGTCAGGAAGAAGAATTCTTGAGGTTATCGGGTTCAACTTGCCTGAAACCATTCCACGGTTTGACCCAAGACTTGTGAGTGAATCGATACAACTTTCAAGTTCGCTCTGTCACTGATATTGAGCACTTTCAACTAAGTACCACGCATATATATATATATATATATATATATATATATATATATATATATCCAGGTAAGATGAGAAGGAATAGAGTACAATTCCAACGTTCGAAACATGTAACTTAAAAGACTGCTCAATACAGAGTAGAGCAACATCAATTACTTTAGGATGTTACATCGAAAACATGTCAAAATCGATACAAAATGGCAGTCCTGATTCAGTACATATAAATGCATTTGATCTGGTGATTGTAAATTACAATTATAAAAATTGACAAATTTCTGATAAGATGCATTGATACACGACTGGGAATCTGTTGCGATTTTGTCACGTAATATAATACTACTACTACTACTACTACTACTACTATATATATATATATATATATATATATATATATATATATATATATACATACGCAATAGAGGATATAATCTTAAAGATCAGAAGAAGGAGGAGGAGAGGAAAAGAAAAAAAAAGGGTATCGGAGAGAGATGGGGCGGGGTTAACTAAAACTGAAGGGCATTTATAAAAGGGCCGCTGTGGAATTCTAAAAAATTTGACAAAATTAATATCGACTACAGGTTACAAATAAATATAAACATATAAAATTGAAAAAAAAAATATAACGATTATCAAATCTAGCAATGACCTATATTTTTATGTTCAAAAACACATGCGTATACACACATACACAATAACATATACACGTACATACATACATATAGGCGTGTATTCACATACACATATATATATACCCATATATATATAAATACATTCAATTATTAAATATTTTACATTTTAGGGATGGATAATATCAATGTCCACACGATTGGGAAAATCTTGCAGTTACACCTATATATATATATATATATATATATATATATATATATATATATATATATATATATATATAATATTAGGGAAAATATACATATATATGCAAAATATATATATAAAAAAATACCCATACATGTATATTTTCAGAAAAAAATTTTCCAAGAGGAAATTATATATGTATGTATGTATGTATGTATGTAATGGTCAGAGAACGCTCAACCAATGAAAGCCGACCACTGTCAGAATTAAAGCACCATTGTGATGTTCACGATCCTTTTATTCGCTGCATTTAACATGAACGTCACTCGGCATACATGCGTATTTTTTATTAATTCATGTTTGTCCTACTCTTATAATGCTTGCTAACCAAGCTTGAAGACTCTAGAAAGCTCCACTATTTAACCCATAGCTGGACGTGTAGATTCATTTCTTCCAAAATTCTATTTACGCATAAATGTATGTACCAAACTCGAATTCGAACTCGGCTCACATATTTCTAATTCTTACCCGGTATCCATTCCAACAAATTGACATCCAAATACAAAAAGGGGAATAAATACAGTCTGCTGATCGCTTAGGACGTGAAACTGCCAGTCACTACAGAGTAGTGATATCTATCGTCACACTAGTGATATATATATATATATATATATATATATATATATATGTATATGTGTGTGTGTGTTCTTTAGTATAACTTATGTTGTAAGATAGGTTCTTAAACAGAAAATACTAAGGATTCTCTAAAGAATTTTTTTCGTTGGCTAAACTGCCTTGCAGCCACCATGAGCTTAATTGTGTGTTTCTCTGCAAAATACAAAATAAAGTCGATTAATCGGCTCGATTTTAACTTTCGATGATGTTTCTTTTTTTATCCACGCAAGGAAAGTAAGAATTGCTGGTTGTTATTGAAGGCCGTGGTTTTTACGCAAAAGCCTGCCGGCGCACACCAAACCCAAAGACGAAAACATTTTTCTAAGAGAGTAACACAAAGTCTGAAATAGCATGAAAAAGGTTACTTAATTCATCTCCATTGAATGCGTAAATAATTCCTGCCTTTGGAATAAGAGGATTTTACAAGTGTACAGTCAAGTATATATACCTTTCATAAATGGTTGATATAGTATATATCAGTTCTTACCACAAGCATTGGCATTAAGCTTAATCAATTATCGATGAATAGTTAGTTCAAGCAAAACAAAGATTCCATCTTTCCTTTGTTTGGAGTAAGATAACATTAATTCACTTTCTGTCATTAAAATTTAAAGAAACAAATAAACATTTCTCAATGAATATTCTGATTTAACCTTTGCACCCAAAAATTAGATTGTCTCGTCAAGTCAATAGCAAGAATAATTACATTTCTGACAAATCGATCAAGCTGATATTCTCGTATCACATAGTAGTAAAGTGAATATTCTATGCACACATTCACGCGCCCACAATACACAGATGTACATGCACACACGCACGGATATACAAACACACAGGTGTTCTAGCTGGTATGTTTGCTTTCGTAAACATTTTCGCTTGCCTATATTCTGTTTTTAATTTTTTTTATGTGATTTTCGCTATTTTCAGGGCTCTACTGTTATTCATATATATATTTTAACAGATTTCCTTTGGATCCTAGCGAGGCCTCGTTTATTATGTTATTTTGTAATCACTCACTATTTAGTTGGCTTTCGTACGGTAGTTGTGGGTTATATGTTTTCTAATGTTGTCTATACTATTTCTCTGTACATAAATTAAATTTTACATTAATTATATTGAAGTTTTTGTGCCGTCTACTTGATTTGGTCAATTGTTTAGCGATAGTATGAATATGAATAATTTATATATATATATATATATATATATATATATATATATATATATATATATATATATATATTTTTGCGTGAAGCGTATAATGTTTTAATTTAAGTTGAACATATTTGTTGTGTTATGTGGAAACGTTTTTTTAGTAATAATTTTTACTCAGTTTTTTACTTTCTTGAGCATCTTTTTTGATCGACGATGAGTTCACGGATTCCTGCGTGGAGAAGATATTTTATGTTGCTCGAAGGGTTCACAGATGAGTGGTTTAACTTTTCCTCTATGCTACAGCTGATATACACCCTTTGGTCAACAGGGTCTGCAAGCACGATCTAATATAATCAGTCAATTCTCTGCTAATTCAAACATTATGATTATCATTGTTTATGAGTGGGTGTGATGACGGCCTTTAGTCGAAGTTAATGTAATTTGTCAAGGCGGTGAAAAATCTAACACTAAATGTGTAGGCAGGGCTCATTAGTCATGTTTATGGTCATATACCTAGGTGAAGGTGAAAGACTGATATAAATGAAACCACATTGACCTCATGATAATACCAAATAACTCAATTGAATAGCGTGTCGTGTGTCACGTGGGGCGCCAAGGAATCGTCTTCAGCGACTGATCAGGCTGAGGTCAGAACATATGTTACTGATTAGGAACGTTGTAGCGAGACTCCCAAATAAAGTAACATAATCAGACGAGCTATGTAACTCCAAATTCTCTCCTTGGACTGTGTTTTTTTCTGTGCAAGGTTTAACTTTCTGGATAAAAATAACCTAACGAAATCCGCCAAAAATTTATTGACCCTTCCGAAGAGCTGGTGCATGATCCAAGTAAATCTCCTGGATGTTTTTTGTCGCAGTTCCAAAGCTTACTCTTTCCCCATATCGAAAGACCATAACATGGTGAAAGTATAATTTTTCAACGTATATCTGCAAAACATCCGTTTATGTTTTAATCTGACTCAACTCACCAGAAATTGACACCAAACAAACACCAATGTCAAGTTACGGACATTTTATATTAACAATGAAAATCGTGCACGCACTTTTAAAAATGATCTGGTATTAATGGCCATATTAGACTTTTTCTCATAAGGAAACATTCGCCAGATGTTTAGCAGCCAGTGCTACAGTCACTTATATTTTATAAAATCATTCTTTTAAAACAATTTTTTTATAAAATCTTTCTTTTAAAACAATCTTTTTTTAGAAAAATATATCACTTAAAATATTATTTTGTTAGAATATCTCTCTCTTAAAACAATTATTATATAATCTTTCATTTAAAAAATCTTTTATAAAAAAGTTTCACTTAAAATATTATTTTGTTATAAAAATCTTTCTCTTAAAAATGTTTTTATGAAATCTTTAATTTAAAACAATCTTTTACAAAAACGTATCACTTAAAATATTAATTCTTATAAAATCTTTCTCTTAAAAATGTTTTTATAAAATCTTTCATTTAAAACAATCTTTTATAAAAATGTTTCACTTAAAATATTATTTTGTTATAAAAATATTTCTCTTAAAAAATGTTTTTATAAAATCTTTCATTTGAAACAATCTTTTATAAAAATCTTTCTCTTAAAAATATTTTATTAAATCTTTCATTTAAAACAATCTTTCACAAAAATGTATCACTTAAAATATTAATTTTTCTAAAATCTTTCTCTCAAAGCAATTTTTCTAAAATCTTTCATTTAAAACAATCTTTTATAAAAAATGTTTCACTTAAAATATTATTTTTTCATGAAATCTTTTAAACCTTTTTATAAATTCTTTGATTTAAAAACAATCTTTTACTTAAATGTATCACTTAAATAATTATTTTTATATAAAACTTTTGTCTTGAAACATTTTTCATGTAGCTTATATTGCGCCTTTTCTAATCTTTTACTTGAAGTAGTTTTGTATGTTAAGATCTTGAATAGGTGATTATTTTCTTTTCGACTTCTTTTCTTTTCTGATATCCATTTTAGTTGTTGCTGTTGTAAAGATCCCCCAAGTAATGTGGCTTCTGCGAGAAAGACTATTTACAGACGAAGAATGAATGACTTCACTGAATACGGAAAATAGAAAAATTCAGACACCGAAAGTATTTAACCTTTACAGCTAGACGTTTCATGGTGAATGTGAAGATCTACGGAAATTTATTTTCGATACACGTAATCTTAACGGCATAATCTATTCAGATGACAGCGTCGAAAAGACAACTAAAAGTAGTATACTCGTGTGAGGTAATAAAAAGAACGAACCGCTAAATAAAAGAAGATAGGATATAGGTTGCCAGCAAACAGTATCATCCCCAGGTGTCAATCTAAAAGAAAAAAAAAATGAAGCAGGTCGAGAAATTAAACTATCTGGGCATTCTAGTGTTTCTTCTTTTTTTTTAAATACCAATGTTACAGGGCCCAATGGCAACACAATTTAGAATATTATTCTGTGGTGATGTATGAGCGTTAAAGAAGGCAAGAACTTCAGTTCATGAGGTAATGTAGGAAAAATAACGATTAATTCTAGACTTGAGGGGGTTAAGATTATAGTGATTGGGAAAACATCAGTCCGGGTGTCCGTTACTAAAAGCAACCGTCCTTTTTTTTAAAGAATTTCGACCCAAGCAAGGCGGGAGTGTCATTAGTACGCAGGGGTTTACAGAAGGTGAACTTAAGAGAAACGACCCTCTATAGGGGTGAGTGGGGAAATGATAAAAATAAGAACGAGAATCAAGGTATCAAAAAATGACGATTGACGTATTTAAAATTTTGAAGATTGTAGATATCAGGGATGCAAGTATGTGGAAGGGAGTTCCACTGTCGGGAAGTGTGAGAGAAGAAGTGTTTGGACGAGAAAAGTCGGTTACATTTAACTTTTTCGACGGTAAAAGTGTGGGACCGACATGCCAAACTAGTAGCACGTTTACATTCATTCCGTTACTTTTATACTAATGGAATACGAAGAGAATGAAGATGATTCATCCGCGTGAACGGGGGATGTTAGCAAGGTCAAGGGTCAGGGCCGTTAGAACGAATGTATTTAGCGCTTCAGAACTCTTGCTATGGAAATAATGTAGCAAGTGACTTTCGCCGTTTCGTTTTCGGAAGGTGTAGCAGCGTGGAAAATGTCATCACGCACAAGGCCGCGTAAATGCTTTTGGATATCATCAAGAGAAGAAAGTGAGTACTTGTAAAATCAAGCAAATATATAGCAGCCATACTCCATCTTTGAACTGATCTGGTTCTTGCAAGGAGAAAATGCAGAGATGGAGGGGGCGACAGATATCTATGGAAACGGTACAATGACCCGACCATTTTCTTAGTATTGTTAGCAATAGATCATATATATGAGTTCAACTTGAGGTTTTGCTTGATATTGACTCCGGATAGACGTGTAAGACAAGTAACCTCTTTGGAAGAACGCCCAGTCATCACAGTATGCGAATGTTTAGGGTCTGTTCAGTGATGTCCGAAAGCTACTTTGCATAGGAATAACGAAATGTATTTTTTCACAAATTTAGCGTGGTATTACATGTTCAAATAATCTCGTTAGACGATATGTAACAATTTCTAGATGTCGACCGCTAAGTCTTAGCCGCGCGCTAAGTTTAGTGCTTGTCCGACTTTCTGGTTTTGGGTAGAAAGGAATCCAGACGAGGCTACGCCGAAGGGCAGAGTCTCGTCTGTGGAGGTAGGCAAACACGACACCGTCAATATGGGGTCTACGGTGAATTATTGCTATATCCCGCTCTGTGGGTAGCTCGCGTAAATACCGATCTAACATTTCTAAGAAGTTTTCGGGGCGAATATTGAAAAATATTTCATTGATGATGCTATTACTTGAAATGTGAGAAATTTTGTTCCACCGATGAATATTAAAAACACCATAAAGAAATTATTTAATATTTTTTAAGTGGAATAGACACGACAATGATAATGGTAATATTTGCTGCTGCCTTCTAAGGAAATATTCGCTTTTCATTAACCGATATGCTTGTACTACTGTCAGTTGAAGTTTACAAAATATCTCTGTTTAAATATTTTATTTCCAGGTATATAGTTTTCTCCAGTTCAATAGCTGTTATCGCTCTTTCCATTACTTATGGTGATGTCCTTCCTTAATAACAAACTGCAAAACATTAAACCCATAATAATGGAACTCAGAATATAAAAATAGTATAGAACAGGTTGTGCTGACCCTCCTTCACATAGGCCACATCTACATCACCCACCCTTATTTACTAGAGGGCACAGAATCCCCAATATGCACTACATGCCAAGAGAAATTTACAGTGAAACATATACTGTTAGAGGTTGTAGATTTTGATCGAGAGCAAACAAAATATTACCAAGTGAGTAATTAAAAAAAACCTTTTACGAAAATACAAACATCGAAGATTGTAAATTTCTTAAGGGAAGTTAAATTGTACTCAAAAATATGAGCAACTGAAAAATGGTTCATATACATGTATATATATATATATATATATATATATATATATATATATATATATATATATATATATATATATATACATACGCACCTTTTTTTTTCCTAACTATCGCTATGAATCTATTTCAAAAAATTTTGTTGACATTAAATGTCCCACTGAGGTTGATATATATATATATATATATATATATATATATATATATATATATATACATTCAACCCCAACCAAGGCGGGAAGCCACTAGCACGCAAGGGGTTACATAGTTGAAGCGAGAACAAAAAGGGAGTGATAGAGGAAAGGATGAAGAGACGGTTAGGACATAGATCAGGGCATCTGGAGACGTCGATTGACGTTACATTTGAATAGTTGGACATTCTAGCTTTCAGGAAAACAAGAAATGGGGAGGGAATTCCCCAGGCGTAAATGCGAGACATGAAGCTATTGGAGTAGAAGAGATGGCTACATTCGACAGTGAACATTTTTTAGCGACATGCCAGCCTAGTTGAGCGCTTAAATTCATGAAGTCTGGGAACCAGCGAAAGCAGCTCATCGGAGCAGTTACCGTGAAAGTATTTGTAAAAAAGACAGAGGGAGGCAACGGCACGTCTGTGAGAGAGCAGCTGCAGACGAGAAAAAAACAACCAAATCTTTCGAGCTTTTTATTTGAAGTAGCATAAAATGTCAACATCCTGATTATATCATGTGTTAAATGCGGCATCCATTTTAGCTGTTGCTGCTTTTGAATTTCTTCGATTTGGTTTCTGTTATTTGGTACATTTCATTGTTTCTGATTATGTAGCGCCAGCGTGCAAGGTTTGAAGAAATGTGGTCTCCGCGAAGATTCATAGACTTCACTTGCTTAAAGCCATTTTAACCATATTAAACTAGACACTTAATTTATGAACATATCTGGCGTGATGAATGACATATATATGAAAGCCTCGATCTGACGAGTCTATTTATGAACATAACACGAGTTTTCATATAAGCAATGAAAAAGAAGGTGATAATAATTGTGAGAAATATAGTGGTGAAAGTGGTTTGATGAATTTAAACATTACAGAGAAAATCTAATGCAAGTAAATCATGAAACTATGGAAAATTATGAACGTACGAAAAGAGAGAGAGAAAAATCGAAGAGAAAAGTCAAAGGGAATTGCTCTTGCTAATCTGGTGATCAACTTTTCTATATATAGATTATATTGTTGCAGAATCTATGCTGATTAAAATGTATCAGAAGGTGATTTTTTGTGAAGGCCAAGAATGTTCGTGATCGTAATGCATTTATCCACAACAAATAAATCAAACAAAAATAAATAGACAATTCAACTTCAAGAAATTACTGAAAAACAACGCCATTAGAGATTTCAATAATAACGTGAATTTATATATATATATATATATATATATATATATATATATATATATATATATATATATATATATACATGACATGCACAAAGTGATAATAAGTTGATTTTTAAATGAGGCATGTTAGGTAAGGTTACAAAGATTGCCCATACTGAAATTTAGTGAGTAAATGTTGATAGTTTAAGTTTGTGAAATTAAAATAGTTTGATATCTGCAAGGAAAATTGTCAATTGTGTAAGTTCAAGCGATAGTGTGTATGTGTTTGACAACTGCTTGTGTTGACTTAAGTAATGAATTAATTTAAATGATAGGCTAAAGTTGATTAAATGTACAATTATTGTTTGGTAGTGATAATGTCACTTTTTAGTAAATTGTAAGTTAAGTTTCTTCACGCGGCAATAGTTGTGTTGAGTTGTTGAGAGGTTAGTAGTGATTATTGAGTCAGTGTGTTAGCACGCGTGGGGTCTGCTGGTATCTCTCGAAAATCGGTGTCTGACTAACTTGAATTAAGTCGAGCGATCCTTTTTATAGATTTTCGACTTTCCAAAATAGGCTCCAGGGGAACTGCGCGGGAAAAAAGGTTTGTCTCAACTTTGCTACATATTAATATCCTTTTAACCAATAGGGGGTTGAGTTTGGAAAAGTAAAGTGATGATTGGTTAAAGGTTTATTTGGGGAAGAGTGCATCTTCCTGTTGGGGGTGACAGGCAAAGTTGGAGGATTCCATAATATAATAGCAATAACAAAGGTAATGTGAAGCCAAGAGTTTTGTCAGTCATTTGGATACTGAGAGAAAAGATATTTAAGACAAACAGTTCTTGTAATAAATTGCTTGATATTACACAGAGCCTTAACAGAATTAAGGTGAATATAAATTTTGTCACACTTGTCACATTTCAGAATATCGACTCCAGAGTTTCGTAGATGGAGGATTCAGCAATCACATCGTCCACTCGTCAGGGGAAACACCCTGGGTAGGTATAGAACTATGGATGACATACATAAGAAAGTCTCGATTTGACAAGCTCTATGAATATAATCTATATCATCATATCAGCAATAAAAGAAAGAACACGCTCATCGATTAAACGGAGTGAGCTCAGTGAAAATATTTAAATTTCTATTAATTCTATAAGGATATACAGGCAGAAAAATTTACTTATTTACAAATTGTACTTACTTCTCGAATATACATACAGGTTATGTCACTTGGTTTCAAAAACTCCTCATATATACAGATCACTATTGTCACAGGTTCGAAAATAAGGAGTTTATCATCCATACTGGGACCACGTGTTATAAACTGATTATCTATTTTAGGAGATGGCCTCCACTCTTGCAGATGATGATTCCAGTTGAGTCATACATATGAAGCGACAAATTCATGTGACGGTGCAATAAATTAAGAAATGCTGGTTGGTAATCTGAACGTACCGGTGATCCTTCCATCTTGTCCAATATATGTTCAATGCAGTATAAATATTTGCCGGTCTAGAAATTTGTCGACATTACGATAGTCCTCAAAAGCTATTTTGCCCAGTTTCGAATGCCCAAATTCTGACGGCGTTCAGGCGGATTTAAATGATCAAAAAAGAAAGTCTGCTTCATGAAAACTACATGTCCTGAATTATTTTACGACATCGAAAATCATAAGAACATTTAAAATTCATAAAGTGATAAAATATTTCAAAAATATATCAGAATATAATCTACGTATATGTCTTGCATATGTGGTTCCAAGAAAAATGTCAGCATATTTTTGAGAGTGTTGTACATAAATTTACTCAAATAATAAATACATAGGCACATTCCAGGCATATACACACACTCACACACACAAACACTCATATATATATATATATATATATATATATATATATATATATATATATATATATATATATATATATGTAATGTATATATATATATATATATATTAGTAGCCATATATATATAAATATATATATATATTGAACACTGATATTATATATATATATATATATATATATATATATATATATATATATATGTATATATATGCATACACACACACATATATATATATATATATATATATATATATATATATATGTTTTATATATATGTGTATGTATATATATATATATATATATATATATATATATATATATATATATATATATATATATATATATATAAATTGCCAGGATGACAGATTCTAGATAGAACTCAATGTCTAGTACAGAGAAAGAATATAATATTAAAGTGTCAAACACTAATATTCATGGTTAAAATTTATACATAGGAATCGTAATCAAGATCCACTTCATCAGACCTACAATTTCAAATATTTGTAGGCCTGATAAAATTGGTTTGTGATTCCGATTCCATTGTAATAAATTTTATCCATGGAATATTAGTGTTTGTGCCTTTATGTATTATATATATATATATATATATATATATATATATACACACACACACACACACAAACATATATATATATATATATGAGATAACGATATATAATTTATAGATGCATAAAATTATTTGTGAAAAATGTATGACAAAGTGGGAAAAGTTTAGAAGAATCGTCGAACATTTTTGTACTCCCTTTCTTCTACCAAAGTGTAAAAAAATATCTGTGTGGTAAGTTAATGCATAAAAAAAAGAATCAAAAAATAAGAAACTTATTTCATCTGAAAGATAAAATACAGTTTATGTGTGTGTTTGTGCGCGTGTGTGTCCATGTATCTTTCATTGGTCCGATTTCAATGATTCATGACTCATTCAAAAGCCCTAGAAAAGTTCGACGCAAGGAACGATTTTCGTTGAGCTCAGATTCAGGGTTTCCAGATTATGCGAGTTTAAAAATATATAGTAATACATTATAAAAGCTATTATCGTTGCTTTCATGGTTCAAGGGAAGTAACTGTTATTTTCTTTTTATATCCCTATCGGGCGTCATTTAAGCTAGTTCCTGTAGAGGACTCTTGTTTTGGTCATCATCACAATAGTTAAGGAGCAGTAAATTCGATAGACATCAATAAGCTACAGACTAACTCAAAATCGATCGCTGCATTTAGGTATAGAATTAATGTTTAAGCTTAGCTTTTAAAAGTTTAACGGTGATTCTTCTTAATGTAAAGGGATTTGATGTACGTAGATACTTATTTACCGTACAGACAATTATTTTTATTTAATGGGTGCGAGAATATAGTGTGGAAATTGGAAAACAGAAATTAAAATTAGTTATATTTGAGAATTTGAGAAACATAATAGCTAATTAAATAAAACATATATGAACAAATGCGAAATTGGAGCTCAATTCTTCCACGAATTCTGAGATTAAAAAGCCCCAGCTCTACTTTATAGCAATCTACTCGTGAAGAGTTCAATATCTATATTTTATCTTCTTCTAGTCAATATCACTCTACAGGTTTAACTAATTTGCATATTGATTTTTAAAAAAAATAATTAACTGTCCTTCATTACTGTTCTTTTATTCGAGTATTATTTTGATTTACATATCAAAAATAGTTCTTTTTAGGCATATCGTCTGATATAGTGCGAAAATTGTTTGAAATTGGCATTTTACTTGGTCTTCAACAAGTTAGCATCTATTTGTAAAAATTACCTTAAATATAACAAGCAATTTACGAATGAAATGTTCATTTAAAATTTGTGTTTCAACGATTTAAAACAATGAATATACTTTAATTTGTGAAGCGATAGCGAGCAGGTGAATCCTGGGAGTCGTTTATAAAATAAACCAATCAGAATGGAGCTACAACTAATTAACTCCTCAGAAAGGTCATTTCTTTATTTCGACACATCAGGCTAAGTGGGATGACCTTGCTGTCTGTGGATATGTTGCTTTTGCTAATTTCTATTCAATGGAAGAATTTGTTGCGTTTTATATATATATAAATCGCTGTTATTTTTTTTATTAATTCAACATATATGCTGGATACACATCATAATATTTATCATTCATCTACAACTAAATGAAAAACTACTGGTTCATTTCCACTATGTGAGTACATTCATATTGTGTATTACCCATGGTTATACTTGGGATTCATGTTAGCCAAACTGCTCTATATCTCATTCTAAAACATCCTGGTTCATGTACATTGATAAATCAAAAGACAAATGTAGTCAGAAGCATTGATGCAACTATATTTAACAGGATCTCTCTCTCTCTCTCTCTCTCTCTCTCTCTCTCTCTATATATATATATATATATATATATATATATATATATATATATATATATATATATATATATATATATATATGGTATCCATAAAGTTCGTGTGCACTTTAAAAAATCTATAACTTTATTTGTATTTGCGATAGAAATAATCTGTAATAAATGTTATAAAGATTAACGTGACTATTTTTAAGTATAGCTAAGATACCTAATGTCATTTCACCCATTGCTGTAAATCAGTTGGCAAATGGTTTGCGTGAACTGAAAAATTTTATTACCCCTTGTATTGCTAATGATGGAGGGCATGCGGAAGCTTAAATAAAATTTCAATAAAACTTTAAAAAATATAGATTTACTTCTTTCTAATCCTTTTTTGCAAATTATTTTTGTTTTTACAAATTAGTTCTATCGCAAATAGAAATAAAGTTATAAATTGTCTAAAGTGCACATGAACTTTACGGACACACTTTATGTATATATATATATATATATATATATATATATATATATATATATATATATATATATATATAAGAATTGGCATCAATCATATTAAATATGGATGTGAATCCCGCAGAATGATAGGGTTAATAACAGATCGGAATTTATAGATTTGACACTAATTATAAACATGAATAATGTTTCTCTGGTCAAATGCACGGGATGTTTGCTTAGCCATTGAAATTTAAACATAAAAGTACTATAAAATTCAAAATAAAATACTATTTTTCCCCATCGTTCATTCTATGATGAAGATTTAATAAAAGATTTAATAAAAAATCTGATATATATTAGATTTAACATATCTGTATATATTATATGTGCATACATATATATATATATATATATATATCAATTACACGGTTCGTCTTTTATTTTAAAAATTAGATCATTTTCGATGAGAAAATATTTTTTCACAATTAGAAATATAAGTAAAAATATTAAAATTCTGGTGGGAGTAAAATTTACAGATTGAAAATAAAAATTGCGTATATATGTGTGTGTGTGTGTTTTTGCGGTTATGTACTTATGTACATGTATGCAGCAACGCACACACGTATACAGACTGATGTGATTTTAAAATAATTATAAATATGCATTAGTGAAAACTTACACAAATATTACAAACACAGCATAGTCACGAACATTATTATTAATATAGCAAAGAACTCATTATCATAAACTTTATTAGAAAAGAAAAAAATATATAGTGTATAATAAATAAATGCGTTGCAGGTTATTTTCAAGTTTTCCTAATATACGTGGTATTCATTTTGCGATTTCCATTTGAAGAACTGCATCTTTCCAATTGCTTTTATAGAAAGTATTTTCAAAGAAATAACATTTCCCTGCATCCTTTCTTTTGTTTTGTGTTCATCTAAGAAGCACTTATTTTTTCTTTTTCTCTTGTTGTAAATTCAATTCTAATATATTCTTCCAGTGCCACATCGGAGGCGGTATTATTTAATTTAAAAGGTTTTCCATATCGTTGATAGACAGTGAATTTTCCTTTTCCCCCTTTCAATGCACATTTCAATTATCTGGAACCGGATTAAAAGATGACGATTACAATCGATGAATAATCTGGAGAATTTACCATTGCGATTTCTGCTTGTTAAGATTTTTCCTCTCAATTTAACCATGAAGAAAATATTCCAGAAGACAGTAGGCTGAACTTGAATTTCTACAAATTTCTCTCTCTATGCAGAGTAACATGTTAACAGATAAAGTTGTATATCGTTTAATAATTGGCCGAGTAATATATTTTACCAGGGAATAAATGAAGGATGAACTTATAATTAGGAATTTCTATGTTTTACATCTTTACTTATATTTACCGCCTTCTTTTGAAGTAAATGAACATATTAACAACCTTTTATTTAATGGACAGGCTAAAAGAAATGTCGAACAGTTATTACTTTATTCCAAAAAATCATTCAAAGAAATTTCCATTCAATGCAGTCACCGATCCTTTTCGATATTTCACGACTTTTGAATGATAAAAGTGTATCATATGATATCTGCTATACAAATATTTCATTAGTAATTAATATATTTTGATATTTAATGGATATCGTGTATCTTATATATTTACGTTATGTTAAATTGAAAGGTGATGGCTGAAATACTGACTTGAAACTCATAGGTAGGAGTCCCAAAATTTAAGTCTCATTCAACAAAATATCGTTTTTTATTAATGAAAAATATCTATAAAAAAAGATAAAGTAATGGTGGTTACAATCTTAACGATATAAAATATGCAGATGTAACAGAATAGCAGACAGGGAAAGGAAACCACAAAAACTCCCACAGATGGTAGCGAAGAAAAGCAAGAAGAAAGGACTAAGTACAAGAAGACAGAATGCATGTCTATCAGTAAAAGGGATGAGCCTAAAATGCAAATTACAAATCGGCGATAATAAAGGCAAACAAATACAGGAATTTAAATATCTGGAAATTGTTTTAACAGAGAACCGATAGTGTGACACTGAGATCCGAAGACCAATTGGGACGGCAAAGATATATTCGAAATTCTAAGCAGAGTATTAAGAGACAGAAAAAAATTCGTTAGAAACAAGGAAAAGAGTATTGAACTATTACGTGATATCTGTCCTCTGTATTGGTGAAAAAGAAGAGACTTGAAGCAACAGAAATGTAGATTATGGGCCGAACATGTGAGCAATGACAAGGTTTTCGAGAAAATGGAAACGAAATAGAAAAATTATACTTAAGTTTTCTATTTCGTTTCCATTTTCTCCAAAATTTCTAGGGCATGTAATGAGGAAGGAAGGCATGGCAGCACTGATACTCATAAGACAGATTGGTGAAAATGGGGAAAGAGGAAATCAGCGCGTAACATACTTAATGAGCATGAATAAATGGATGGCAGAACAGGGTTTTAGAGAAATAACAAAAAGACAAAACCCAGCAATAGCTAAAAAGGACAAGAACATGTGGAGGCCATAATCGCCTACGTCTGGCGGAGACACGTCACATAAAAGAATTCTTCGTGGTTCAAATGCAGTTTGCGTAAAATCTATTAATTATTATTAATTATTTACCCCATTAGTTCACTCGAGTCTCGTGTCCTCTGTTGTGAATTCTATTGCCACAGCTTTTCAAACGCTAACTATTATTGCTGTGCTTTCTATAGCAAATAGTCTCTTTAGGATGGAACCTCGTAGCATGACTGTCTCAAAATTAAACTACCATATACGAAAGTTAACCGATTTCTCATTCTCATCGACTATCGATTATGACACTGAAACACCAAATCCTGACTAGACGTTCTGTCATGCTAATTTCTGATTATATATGATACGTTTCCTTCATTGATTTTTAATCTTGGACAAATTAGTTACAGCGGAGTTGTTCTTTTCAGAATTATTTGAAGCGTTAATTATCAAACTGTTTTTTTTTAAAGGTGTCAAATCTGTCAGTGTATCAGATCTTCTGTTATGCATGCCCAGATGTCCACAATGTCTTTACATCTATATGAGCAATATACCATGTATTTTTTTTTAGATTTTAACAATCATAGTGTTCCATTTATGTAGTGTTCTACAATTTTAACTCGCAAAATCAGTTACAGATGAGATGTACCTACGATTCACACTGCCTTCTGCCACATCTAAGCTACTATTAACAATTTGTAATATCAATCATTGTAAATATGTTGACGATAAATTGCTCTGCAGTGGGGATAATTGGGTCGAATATATTGACAAAAGACAATTATATCGCAATGATGGAATATCCCTTTATCCTATATTGTACTTTTTTAATAATACTATTAGTTCTTCTATATCATTCATTCTGTACCTTTCTTGGGAAAGGTATGCATCAATGTTTTCCCCCCTGCTATGCTAGAAATAACTGCATTTGAATCTTGAAAAAAAGCAGTTATTCTCAGAGTAATTGTTATAAAATATTCACTAGCAAAAATAATTAAACTGGTAAACAGGGTTTTGGTGCAAAGAAACAAAACATATTTTTTAGCTAATTTGATGTTACTGATTCCGAAAATGACCTTAGTTTTTCATAGTTAGCTACCATTTTTGCTGTATCGAAATTTCTTATTTTTGGAAAAAAGTTCAGTATACGATTCTTGGCTGATCGCAAAATTTAGTTAATAAATGACGTAGAAACCTATCAGTTTTCGGGTAGGCTTAGCAATTTATGTCAGCCAGCTGAAATAAACTATTTTATAGAAAAAAGTGTTTTTGAGTTAAAAGTTTTAAAATAAAAATAACGAATTTTTCTAATTTATCGCCAAAATTTGGATTAACTGATAAACATTAACAGTAATACACTTTAGTAAACCTGATAATTAAAGTGACATAAAAAAAATTGAAACCCTAAAATCTGTTTGATATACATAGATTTATCTCATCACTTTTATCCCTTCACTACGGAAGGAAACCAATCATATTGAGAGCATTTGTTTTCACAGTTGGAAAGAAAACCACCTAATGACATCCCAATTGAAAGCACCTATTCCATTGTACATGATAGTGCTGGAGTATGAAATGGTTTTAAATAAAATTGAACATGACAGACAATCAAGAAAGAGAACGTTTTTACCATAGTTCTTATGTTCACGAAGGTTTTATTTCTGCTGTTCGTTTTTTAAATGTTTTGATGAAAATAATTGTTGGCCTTGGTATATTGAGTCGTGTTATTTTTAGAGTCTTATGGTCAGATTGTTATTACAGAAATCGTATTTCTCAATAACCTGAACAATATTTGTTGGTTTAAATACGAATTGAAAGGTTTCTACGAATTTATTTTGAGAAATATTGCCATCGGTCAATATCATATATACAAATGAAAAAAATGTTTTCCACCCCAAAATGAGACATTTCTTTACAGGAAAAAGGTAGCTGACCAAGAAAAAGTCAGATCATTTTCAGATGCAGAGCCCTTAAATTAGTTTAAAATGATGTTTCGTGTCTCTACACCATTTCAAAAAAAAAAAAAAATTCTTGACTAGTGTTATTCTTACAGTCTGGTTTGTTTATTCTTCTATGAATTTATAGATTGTAGAGAAAATACACAGAATAATCTTTAGTGTGATTGGTTCTGACCTGGCCTCTCAGCTTCATTCAATTTCCTAACGCCGTAAAGTAGCATCCCTTCAAATATTTAAATGCAGTGTCAATCATTATATCCTGTCTTCTCAATTTCTGCTCTTTTCGTGTTGTCTTTCCTTAATAAGGTTTTTTTTCTTTTTTTTATATTCTTTTACATTCAGTAACCCTTCTGCCTTCGTGGCTTTATTGCCTTGCTGCGGATGAAAGAGTTTTAAAAATAAAAATTAAGAATATTTTCAAAGATTAAAGAAGAAAGAAACAAAACATTACAATAAATCAATTCCGCAATTAGATAGAATTAAATAAAACCCCACTGCGGGTAGCGTAGTAAATTATGATTTGCTTATGTCAACGTTACAGGAACTGGTCTAAAGTTAAATCATGTTATTCGTTTATAGCAAAAATAGATTTAATAAAAGAAGTACATGAAATATAGAAATAGTATCACAACTGTATGAGAGATATGAAATCTATTTGCTCAAGTTTAAGCGCTGTGAATGAGATTATCTATGTAAAATGTGTGTGATCTTAGTGTTTTAGAAAAAAGATCAGTGGAAATTGCCATGAAGCCATTAGAATATCTGTCTTCAATTTATATTCAAACAATTTCTAAATTGTAACGAATGAATAGGTCGTGAATCTGATTAGCTAGGTGTAGGATAGTTATTGACGACCAGCCTTCACCTATCTCTCCACAATTATTGTTTTCAATCAGTAATAAATCATAAACAAGCACTGTTTTAATAATAAAAAAAAAACTTATATTTTTTTGTAGACTTATATATATATATATATTTATATTTGATAAACCACTGGGTTAAATATAACTTGAAGACAGACGTTCTGTTAAAATATTGTTTAACATTGTCAAACACTGTATTTTTAACTTTACTTTATCTATTTCTTAAATCATGCTCTTCTCTTAACTTTTAATAATAATAATAATAATAATAATAATAATAATAATAATAATAATAATAATTGATTATCATAAAGAGGAGGCACGTTAACGGATAGCAGCTTGGATTGAGGAATCGGAGAGCCGAGTTCGAATTCCAGTCTAATCCATTACATTAACTTACGTGCTAATATCCTTGGGAAAGGTGGGAATCCTCTTCTTCTCCCTCCAGCTATGGGTAAATATCAGGACAGACTGGGTTCTATAGCCTTGGATGGTAACTGGTCTAGGAGAAGGAAAACTCTGAATTCAAAACCTGCGGAGGGTCGTTTGGGGACCGTGTGGCAGGTAGTGCATCAGGTCTCTGTAATCGGCTCTTCAAAAAGTGTGGATGGTCTTGCACGAAAACTTCACCACTATAATCAAATCTCATGTGCTATACATGCCGGTTGGGGACACCTTTGTGCATTCTAAATTCCAATGAAACTCCAATATTGGAACCGGCTCAACCCACCTCGGGTGAATGCCGTTACAAGAAGAAAAAGAACTTTGATAGTGTTCCATATTCTTGGACTTTAGAAATGTACAAAGTTTCCCCTGTGGTAGTAAATTTCCTTAAGCACAACATGGGAATGTGGAACACCAAACTATAACTTAATCACACCAGAGGCACTGCCATATCCAACCAACTGAATATCCGACGTGGAATCTTTCAAGGAGACTCCCTCTCACTCCTTCTGTTTTGTTTGTCATTAATCCCCCTTACGCATGAACTGAACAACAGTAGCTATGGTTACAAAATAGATGAGAAAATATTGAATCACCTACTCTACATGGATGATCTCAAACTCTTTGCCAAAGACGACAATGAGTTGAAGGGCCTCCTCAATATTGTAAAATACTTCAGTGACGACATTGGTATGGACTTCGGATTAGATAAATGTTCAAAAGTAACATTCAAGAAAGGTAGAATTACAGAAATACCCTTAATAGATTTATCACAAAGATTAGGGAACAGGAGCATGATGAAGCCTATAAGTTCGTAGGAATTAGCGAAGGAGATGGCATACAACACCCCCAAATGAAGGAGAAGGTAAGGAAGGAATACTACAGACGTGTAAGCCTGGTACTAAAAAGCGAGCTGAACTAAAAAATCAGAATATCGGCCATAAACACCTTGGCTGTCCCTGTGGTGCAATACAGCTTTAATGTCCTTAACTGGACCATAGCTGAAATTAAGCGAATGGACGCCAAAACGAGAAGCATGTCACTTGCTACCGCATGCATCGTCCCAAAGCTGATGTTGATCGTCTGTATATGCTCAGATCCGAAGGAGGCAGAAGATTAGTTCAACGAGATCTGTCCTACAAAACTAATAATAAAGGAAACCAACAAATGCAAAATGTAGCTTCAAATAGGCGAAGAAATACAAGTAAAGTACAATACACCAGCTGAAGCTGCAAAATACTTAAAAAAGAAAGTAAAGACAAATAAAACCGACAAGATACTGAAAAAATGGCACGATAAACCGCTTCATGGGCAATCCTCTGCCCGTACTGACGTAGACAAAACCCGTACCCATCAGTTGCTACGTAGTGCAGGGTTGAAAGCGGAAACTGAAAGTTTTATCTTTGCTGCATAGGACGAATGCTACCTTACTAGGAATTATCAAGCACATATACTGAAATATTGTGTCAGCCCCAAATGCAGATTCTGTGATAAATATCCAGAAACTATGGATCATCTTGTATCAGGTTGCACGATATTGGCACCCACTGAATATAAAATCCGTCATGACAGAGTTGGCCAATATCTGCACGGGAAAATATGCAATTTCTACGTGACGGAAAAAATATGCAACTTCTACGTGACGGAAACTGAAAGAAACTGGTATGAACACCACCCAGGCCCGGTTACGGCGATAGGACCTGTTACAATTCTATGGGACTACACAACACACAGAGACAGAACAATGAAAGCCAACTGCCGAGACATTGTTATTAAGGACCACAAACAAAAAAATGTGCCTTTTTATTAATATTGCAGTCCATGCAGACTGCAATGAATATTTGAAGATATTTAAAAAGCTGTAAAAATACAAGGACCTTGAAATAGAAATCTCGAAAATGTGGTATATGGGAACATCAACAATCCTTGTTGTAGTTGGAGCCCTAGGACTGGTTGGAAAAAATTGCAGTAGACAAATTGAAGGGATTCCTGGAAGTCCATACCTCAAGGGGATACAAAAATTTTTCTGACAAGTACAGCCCACACTTTACGAAGGGCTTTATCTATGTAATTTTTTTTTTGTCAGTGGAAAGTGTCATGATGCCATTTCTAAACTTAGGTCCCTGGGTGGGACCCGGAAACAAATGTGTAAACGTCAGAAATCAAAGAAAATAAAAATAATAATAATAAATGTGCCAGGCTTCGACCTATGATCCGAGTCGAGATTCCTCCCGGTTTGTTTTAGCCAGCCTTTTTATGTCCATTGGATCAGTATTTTAAATGTTCAAATGTCCATAATTTTTCTATCCTTTCCTTCTCTTAGAGAAAAATCATCTTGATTTTGTTGCAAGACAGAATACATCAGCAATATTAATTTTTGAGGTGATAGAAGGTTCTTACTGACATCTTTCTTTTTTTCAGTTTTTTCCCGGGGTCATCATACCCCCCATTATTTCATAATATTGATAGTATTTATATATATATATATATATATATATATATATATTGTATGGAAAACTCTAGAGATTAATAATTTTATGTCATTTTTTTTTTGTAAATGACATGTGTATTGGGGCATTCTGGTGTAAGTAGGAGCGAATGCTGACGGATTAATTCTTATGGTGAATGATTATATTATAAGGAATAAATGTATCATTTACCTGATTAGCAAGGTGTAGGATAGTTAGAGTCGACCAGCCTTGACACATCTCCCACTATTTTCGGCCTTGTGCCACAATTAATGTATTCAATCAGTAATAAATCTTAGACAAGTAACGTCTATATAAACACTTATAATATTCTTTTTATAGATTTATATATATTTATACTTGAAAATTGTTTAAATATAACATGAAGAAGACAGACATTCTGTCGAAATATTATTTAACATTGTTAAACACTTTGTTTTTTAATTTTCTCTATCTTTTCTTAAATCACGCTTTTCCCTTAACATTTAATTATAATAATAATAATAATAATAATAATAATAATAATAATTACGGAGATAGGACCCGATACAATTCTATGGGACTACACAATATACACTGACAGAACAATCAAAGCCAACCGCCCAGACATTGTTATTAAAGACCAGAACCAAAACGGTGCCTCCTTATTGATATGGCTGTCCCTGCTGACACCAATGTATCTTTGAAGATATTAAAAAAGCTGTCAAAATACAAGCACATTGAAACAGAAATCTCGAAAATGTGGCATATGGGAACATCAACAATCCCTGTTGTAGTTGGAGCCCTAGGACTGGTTGGAAAAAAGTTGCAGTAGACTAATTGAAGGGGTTCCTGGAAGTCCATGCCTCAAGGGGATACAAAAAATTGTTCTGACAAGTACAGCCCACACTTTACGAAGGGCTTTATCTATATAATTTTTTATTTTTTATTTTTTTTTGTCAGTGGAAAGTGTCATGATGCCATTTCTAACCTTATGTCCCTGGGCGGGACCCGGAAAGAAATGTGTAAACGCCAGAAATCAAAATAAAATAATAAAAATAATAATAATAATAATAATAATAATAATAATTTATTTTTCAGTAGTATGATGGCAGGTCATTGTTTTAAAGTTAAATTTGCTAGATTAACTGTAAATTCTATGCTAACAGTTTCTTCCCTCGTATCCCTCACTTATGGAACGCACTTTCGGTTTCTTGCTTTCCACTGAAGTTTGAACTTAAAAAGTTTAAAGGAATCGCCATTTTCTGTCTTCTTAATTGCTGTTCTTTATTTTTCTCTTACCTTAAAGCTTCCTATTTCTCATTTTTTTCAACAGTCAGTAACCATGTTAAGATTTGACTATGTCAACGTTACGGAGATTAGCCAATAATAAATCCTGTTCTTCTTTTATCGCAAAAGATTTAATATAAGAAGCACATAATTTATAGAAATAACAGCAAAAGGGTATCAGGAATAAAATTTGTTTGCCCACGTGATCTTTATTGCTTTGCTTGGGTTGAAATGATTAAAAAAGAATTCAATATATGATTCGTCTTTAAATAAACTTAAAAGAATTTCTATAAAAACAAAGCAATCAATCAGCGTACTTTCATTTTATTTTTTCTAATTTTTCTGTTGTTCAAAATTAATATTAGTATGAAGTGAATTAAATTTGATTTAAACAGATTTAATCCCGAGATGCCATTTCAATTATACGTGAATTTAACCGTCACGACACCAAAACCAACTATTTACTTTCTTTATAGGAAATTATTTACAACTATATGTCTACTGTGTTTTGCCTTAATTATGACATAGATTTGGGGACTGTCTCAATATCGACTGAAAATTTGATCATGCGTTCATTTTTTAAATATATTTCCATCGGTTTATTCAAACCTAGTAAAGCGCAAACTACTTCTTCACAACTAATTATTTTTATTACCATTGTCAGGTTGTTGATTCGATTGGTTTTCCTCAGTTTATGTTATATTCAGTCAACACGAATTATTCTCACTCATGTCACTTTTACTTTGTTCAAACAACAAGACACTGCTTAGCACATATCGAGTTTGATTTATCTTAGAACTTGACACAACTGATATTAGTACAAAGGGAAACGTAAACGAGAACGGTTGTTCCACGTTGTGTTACCGTTGAATAAGTATAATGAAGGCGTGTTGAAGTCCTAATTTGTCTGTGAATGTTGGACATTGTAAACTAAACTTGTCAGCAAGATCATTTCTCGCTTCTTATATGTGACAACAACGAAGGCTATTTGCATCAATGAAGCGTGATTACAAATCTCAGATTCCATATTGTTGTTTGGATAGGAAATAGAAGAACATAGAGATCACACAGTATAGATATGTTTGTTTGCTAGTCGAGTCCAAGAAGCGGCCTCCAGGAAGCCAGCATAGACACTCCACATAACGAAACACCTTCACTGTCAAAAATGAACTAGGTCTAGGACTGGGGACACGCTGGGACCCTAAATGCACAAGGACGCGTTCTTGCATCTGGATCTGCTTTTGAACGTGCCCAAATGATTTCTGAGATACGGAGACACATAAACATAGATGAC
>CAHIKZ030002224.1:7640000-7642500 GCA_903632075.3 Acanthosepion pharaonis | reverse complement strand
TATATATATATATATATATATATATATATATATATATATATACCTTAGCTAGGAAAACTATTTAGCGCATCGGTTTATTTTAATAGATTTCACAATATATATTGTTTAATTTGAATGATATATACTTCAAATATTTTAACGAACATTATCTAACTAAAGTGAAATTGAGAAAGAGTGTGTTTATGTATATTTTTGCCAATTTTTTAATTTGACCGTGTCCAAAAGTAGTTAACACCCATACAAATAATACAGTAAATTATTTAACACATATACAAATAATGCAGTAATGTATTTAACACCTATACGATAATACAGTTAAAACTATTTTCAGTCATTTGATATGGATTGTACTTCAACCAGTCACAGATTGTCTTCAGTATTTGTATTAAACCAAGCACGACATTCAATCAGCACATATTGATACCAGCTATGATACATTACAGACAGTGCCGCACTCTAAATTTATCAAAATGGTTAAAACAAAAGAATTGACAAATGATGTGCGACAGAAGATTATAAAGAAACACAAAGATATCGAAAAATTGCTCAAGATTTAAATTTGCTTGTGTGTATAGTGGGTGCTGTTGTTCGAAAGTGGAAAAAAATATGATACTACTGAAAAAAGTCAAAGAATGTTCGTCCACTTGAATTAAATGAGTCTACTGAACGATATATAGCCCGAAAAGTGAAGAAAAACATTTCTACTCGAAGAGAATTTCTGAACGACCTGCAAAAAGCCGGAATTGAAGTAAGATACAATTAAGAGATCATTGAATCATACAGGACTGTATTCTAGATGAGAAAGAAAGACTTCACTATTAAAACGTAAAGACCGTTGAAATATTTTAAAAATTCGAACTTGAAGCGAATAAATTCTGGAAGAAAATTATTTGGTCAGATGAAACAAAAATTGAGCTTTTCGAGTGAAACATGTGCACCAGAATATGGAGGAAAAAAGGAAATGAATCCCACCCAGTAAACACCATCCCAACAGTAAAACATGTGGGTGGAGGTTTAATGATGTGGGGTTGTTTTTCGTATAATGGAGTAGGAGAAAAAGAAATCCTCCGAAAGAAGAATGAATGCAACAAAATACAAGCAAGTCTTATCCATCTATTAAAAAGTGCAACAGATTTGAATCTTGACCGAAATTTTTTTATTCCAACAGGATATCGACACAAAGCAGATCGCATAATGAACTCAAATACTGCTTCAATGAAAATGCAATTGATGTTCTGGAATGGCTTAAGCAGTCACTAGATCCCAATACAACAGAAAATTGATGGAAAATTTAAAGTTGATAGTACACGCAAGAGATCCAGAATATATAAAGGAACTGAAGAAAGTCTTTGAAAAACAATGGGTGAATCTGCTTAAATCTTCATGCAAGAAGCTCGTTGAAAACTACAGAAAACGACTTGAAGCTGTAAGACAGAACAGAGCATATGCTACTAAATATTAACAAATCAGGTAAAAATATTTTTACACACAATCATATTCGAAAGTTGGTAATAAAATTACTTAGACCAAAGTTTCTCAATTTTTTTGTGCTTAGTTTGATATTGTTCATTAAAATATTTGAAGTAATTGAAGTATGTATCATTCAAATTGAACAATTTTGAATTGTGAAATTTATAAAAAAACGACCTGTTAAATAATTTTGCTACCTATATATATATATATGTATGTATATATATATATATATATATATATATATATATATATATATATATATATATATATATATATATATATTAACTATTTAAACTCGGTGGATGAAAAACCGGATAGCACAATTTTCAAACAAAATGGCATCCGAGGAAAAATGGAAACATAAAGAAAGCACCGGAAACTTCCAAACAGAGCGAAAAATAAACGTCCAGTACCTTAAATTTCTGCTACAAAGAAAAAAAAACAGTAATTAGTGAGTTAAAACGAAGAGTGCTCAATACATTTAGTAGAGCAAAATTAAAATAAATCCTAAGGAACCAGGTTCTACCTACCTAGCTTTCAACTCATGGGATTATCAGGGTGAAATGGCGAGATGATCCCATGTGATGAAAAATATAGGTAGGCAGTACATGGCTCATTAGTATTTATTTATTTATCTCTCTCTCTCTCTCTCTCTCTCTCTCTCTCTCTCTATATATATATATATATATATATATATATATATATATATATATATATATTTATTATTTATTATATATATATATATATATATAATTATTTTTAAAAAATATGATGCTACATAAGAGTGCTCATGTTTCAAGAAGAGAAACTAAAACAGATGCTAAAAAGCGATGGAATCATATTTTTTCAAAAATAATTACAATTTATGGCTCTACTTACGTACTGAGCACTGTTTTTCTTGTTTTTTTTTTTTTTCTTTTAAATAGAAACAAAAATACTAAAGTACTTCGGATTATTAACTTAACGGTCCTTTCCGGTTTTTCTTTATATTTGCAAACACATACACGCGTACTTTCATGAAGTTTTG